>PVLD010000851.1:0-66466 GCA_004027595.1 Dinomys branickii | reverse complement strand
AGGCATCAATTAGGTGGGTGTGGAGAGATCATCCAAAATAGTTCGTTCTTCTGGATAACTGTTTAGAAAGCAGCGAAGCCTAGGCTTGGGTGAAAGTGAGAAGCGCCAGAAGAGCTAGCCTTCTAGGGTGACTGTCAGGTGTATGGAAACTAGAGGCAGTGATACTGTCATGGTCACTCACCCAGGACTTGAGGAAACCAGGATTAGAACTACAGCCGGTGGTTGCCCATCTCTCAGCCCTTCTTCCTTCTCCCATAGCTGTGTTTTGCTAGAGGACAGAGGGAAGAGGGCAGAGGGCAGAGGGCAGGAGACAGCCTTTGGTGCACATGCTCTTGGAGGAGGGGGATTCTTCATCACCCCTGGGAGGACATGGCCTGACCATTGCAGTGACAGGATCCCGCTGTGCCTTGTGCTGCTCTTCAGACCAGAGAGTGTTGTACGGTCTTAGTGTTGGGCCACATGCAAGAGGGGTTGCTTACGGCTCAACCAGGAGGACGCACAGGGAGGGGTCATTACCTCCAGGCAGAAACCTGACCACCTTAGCGTGGCAGGGAATTTCCCATCAGCTGTGGAGGCTGGTGGGCTCTTTTGTGGGACACGGAATTCAAAGAACTGGTGAGAGAGAAGAAGCTGTCCTAACATACATTTTTGAATGGCCAGGCTAGAGGGAAACAACTCTATTGTTCATTAGCGACTTAGAGGCAATTCTTTTTTAAACTTTCTGAATGACTCCTAGATAGCTTTGTTGACAAAGCATTTAAGGAAAAAGGAAAGGAAAATAGCCATACTCAACCCCTGCTTCTCCCAGGTGAATATTTCTCCTTGGAGGGTCCCCTGCGATGATGGAATGGTCTCAGTGTTCAACATCTTAAGGAAAACTTTGTCAGTGGGGGAGTGTTCTTTAGAGGACTCTGGAGATTTGAATAAAATCAAGAAACAATCTTTATTATTCAGGGATCACAGGGGCTGTTGCCCATTCAGTCTCCTGAGCATCCCAAAGAAAATTTCCCTGGGGTGAGAGAGGCCACAAAGTAAACTTCTGTGATCTTTTAACCTTGTGCTAGCACCATAATAGCAGCTTTATTTGCGTGAGGCAGAATGTCCAAAAAATTCACGTTGTAAATGAAGGAGACGCCCACTGTGAACTAAAGTGTTTGTGGTCTGCACGCAGAGGTGGGTTTTTCTTTCTTCTTTTCTCTCTCAGTTCCCTCCTCTCACCTTTTTTCACTTCTTTGAGGAGCACAGATCTCTCCCTGCGCCTTTTCTCCCTTGTGCTCATGGCTGTTGGCCCTGAGGTAGGACGACGCTGCCCTGTTTCCTGAGCACTGTGTTTCCCTGAGAGCCATGCTGAAGTGTTTTCTGGAGCAGGGCTTGGGCTTTCCTTGGAACAGCTTCCAGGTCGCTTCCTCTCCTGCCACAAGTGAGCACAGCTGGCACTGATGCTAGCGTTGCCCCTCGCAATGCCCTGAGCACCTAGATTCCCTTCCTCCTAAGCTCAGGTCCACCTTCCCTGTCACAGCCTGGCACCAGGGCTGCCCGGCTCAGCCTAGGAAACAGCAGGCGGTGGCCCCTTCCCCTGGGAATTCTCCGGGCGCACCCACCAGGAAGGCTCTAGCTCCATCCCGCTGGTGTCTGCGTCTGCACTGGGCCTGGCACTCTGCCCCCTCTGCCTTACCTTACCCTCCCCTCCTTTCCTACCTTACCTACACTTCTCTTCAATTTTTTTTTTTTTAATTAAAGAATCCTCTTCTTGTTCCCTTTCAGCAGTGACTTAGCTGCTGACAAGGAAACTGGATTTGGATGAGTGGTTTATTTTATGGCAGGTGGTAGCAGGTAGTAAAAAATGACTGTCTCGCTTTTCTGCTGATTTGCGAAATCACTTGATCTCCGGCCCAATCCACACCTAGCTCCACCCCTCAAGGTTGCAGCATTTTAATAAATAATGGCTGTCTCTTGGCCGGAGAATCCTGATCAAAAGCACACCAGTCCGGCTACCAGAGCCCTGGCTTCTCCTGATCCCTGGAACCACCCTTGCTTCCCATAAGACAGAGACCCCCATCACCTGGAGAGGACCGATGCAGTCCGTGGACCAGTTTCCTTCTGTACTAGATTTCTTTACACTGTCACTTAGTCCTGGAGAAATGTCTTAAGATTTCACTCCACTGTTGGATTTACCTAGTTTCAATGATTTTGTAAATGAAAATATAGATTCATCACATATTACAAAGAAAGTGACATGGCAAATGCAATAGAAATCTAAATTTAGACATGAAAAAGAAATACTTCTGTTGAACTAAAATCTGTTGTTTGAGGATAAAGGCAAAAAAATTCCATTATAGTTACTTTTTCGTACCTTAAATTTGTATGATGCTGATACACATAATTTAAAAATGTATCATTTTGCCTGTTTTCTTTTCTTTTTTGGCAGTACCCGGGGTTGAATCCAGGGTAACACGGAGCTACATCCCCAGTGCTTTTTATTTTGAGACAGACTCTCACGAAATTGTTAGGTTGCCCAGGCTGGACTCGAACCTGCCATCTTCTGTCTCATCCTGCCAAGGTGATAGGATTACAGGCAGTGCCAACGTGTCCGGCTTCATTTTGACCGCTTCTAAGTGTCCAGCGGCACTAAGAACATTTACATTATTGTGTAAACATCACCCCCTTCATCTCAAGACCCCCTTCCTCTTTCCAAAAAGGAAACTGTATCCACTATAACTCCTTGTTCTCCCGCCTCTCCCAGCAGCCCTTGGTATGGAGGATTTCACTTCCGTCTATTTTAGGTGCTTCCGGTATGTGAAGTACTGTTAATCTTCTAAACAACTCTCTCCTTCCATTTTCTCACGTTCTTGGTTCCTCTTTCCCTTCCTTCCTTGGCGCCTCAAATGCCATATTGCAATTAATTTGGAGGTGTGTTTAGTCATGTGGCACGGTTGCGTTTTTGTATTTTTAAAAAATTTTTTCTCTCGGCTTACCATCATGACTTTCCTCTGTCTTTGTCGTTTCCGCCAGTGTTGAGTATCCGGGGCGCCCAGGAGGAGGAGCCCACAGACCCTCAGCTGATGCGCTTGGACAACATGCTGCTGGCGGAGGGCGTGGCCGGGCCCGAGAAGGGCGGGGGTTCAGCGGCAGCCGCTGCCGCAGCCGCAGCCTCCGGAGGAGCCGGGTCCGACAACTCCGTGGAGCATTCCGACTACCGAGCCAAACTCTCCCAGATCAGACAAATCTACCACACGGAGCTGGAGAAGTACGAGCAGGTAACCGCAGCCCTCACGGGGCTCTTTAGGAAGGGCTGCAGGAGACACCCAACTGTAGCCCGGCAAACGCCTCCTCCTGGCTCCCTGTCATCTATTCCAACCCCAGGCATGCTCTGGGGAGAAATGCAGAAGAGCATGTGAAGGTGTAAGTGATGGCTTTGAGAAACGTGGGCAATGTAAGGAACGCCGTTGCCTCGAACTCTGGACCACTGCCTATGATACGCAATGCATGGAGTCTCGCCAGGGTGTGTGAAGTGTGATCGACACATATGGTGAATGTTTAAATTTTACAAAAAATTATTAAAGTGAAACACATTTCATTAATCCCTCTCAAAACACCTCCTCGCTTTCAACGCGCTTATCCTACGGCTCTTGGCACTTGCCGAAGCGCTTCCGGAAGTCCTCTTCTGCTTACGCCACTGAGCTATATCCCTGGCCCCTCGAAGTCCTCTTCGGGGTGTCTTCAGTTGCGCTGTTGCAGCTACCTTGATGTCCCAAATTGACTCCAAACATTTCCCTCTCACGGTCCTTTTGGCTTTGGGGGAGAGCCAGAAGTCTCGAGACGCCCAATCTGGTGAGCAGGGCAGCTGGGGACACGCCATATGCTTTTACAAGCCTACCTTTCCCTCGAATGGCTCCTGGCAGTAGCATTCACTGTATTTTTTATCACACCTCATGAAGACATTCACCGAAGAGGACTTCCGGAACTACTTCAGAAAGTGGCAAGGAGGATGGGATATGTGTCTTACAAGCAAGGGAGAGTATTTTGAGGGGGATGGACGACAGTGTCTTTCACTATAGCTTTTTCTGTTTGCTTTTTTTTAAGACAGGGTTTCCCTAGGTAGATCGAGCTGGCTTGGAACTCACTAGGTAGCCTAGGCAAGTTTCAAACTCTTGGCGACCCTCCTGTCTCGGGCTCCTGAGTGCTGGGAGTCTGGCACCACCATGCCTGGCTATAATAAACTTTTCGAAAAATGATATATTTTATTCATCAACTGTAGGTCATTAGTAGGGTCACCAACTGATCTATCGGAGGTTTCTGGCCCTTGTTTAATCCTTATTTAGGAAGGTTTTCTTTTTCTAGATACTCATAGAATCTTATAGAAAAGGAGATTAGAACTTGGCCTTAAAGTGCCTCTCTCTACTCAAGCTCAGTTCAATAGAGAGTCAAACACGTTCTCCTTTTTATATAATACATGACTTGAAATATGATACATACTTCCCTCCATCAGAAAAGTAGAACCTCTCAGGACATCCCTGGACCCAGGCAAACTTGAACTTCAATCCTGCCCCTCCACCGACATTTCGGGGGACCCACAGTGTCTGCATACTCTATCCAAACCCTGAGGGTGTATGACAAAGAACTGAATTTGCGGTCAAGGCCATAACGAGCAAAGGAAAATATAAGAAAAGCTATAAATTACAAAGCAGAGTATAAATGCAAGACAGTATAATAGGGCTCCTCTGCGCATACATGGGATCCCCCACCTGTTCCCACACATGTACAGATCTATACATCCTTGCTCTTTTCTCTGGTTACTATGAGCAGTACCACTGCATTAGGTCGCCTTAACGTTAGTCTTTCCTATCGTTACTCACCTAGCAAATGCATTCACTGTCACCTCTTTGGGTCCAGCAGAGTCCTGGAACTCTACATGAACTTCCTTTCATCAAATTCTTAGTTTTTCTTTTCCCTACTTTTTATACATCAAAAAAGCAAAGAAAAAAAATCAAAAGGTAGAAAACCCTCCTCGACAGTCCATTTCTGACTATCAAAGTAGAAGCCAAGTGCAAACTGAATAGCAAATTTAAATTTTAAAACAGAAATAGGCATTTTAAAAGTCAAAAGTGAAGGATGTTTCATTATTATCCTCCTCTCTGCTTTTGAAATAGTTTTCCACAGAGCCCCCTCTTGCAGGTGAGGGAGGTGTAAAGCCAGCCATGGTGGAGTGCAAGTCTCAGACAGGGGGTAGCGAGGGTGGAAGGAGAGGAAATGAAGGCCAGCTGTGGTGAGAACCCAGCACTCACCATCGCTGCCTCCTTGGGAAGGCTTTTCATTTGGTGTTGGCCCACGTAGCTAGTTCCCAGATCTTGGGAGAGTCTATGCTTAGCTTACTGAACCATTATAATTTCTTCCACTTGGACCATTGGGTTAGAATTTGCAGTCTGTCCTGACTTAAGAGCTTCAGAAGACATACAGGAGTATTTTCTAGGAAGGAATACAGGAATATTTCCTTCTCTGGCCTCTTGGTTTCTTCCTGCTTCACCAGGAAGCCTGGGCTCTGGTGGGACAACCTGTCTAGATGCTTTACCCAGGTTAACTCATGGCTAAAAAGAATGGCTAAGGAGGAGCCCAGGGTGTGACTTGCTGCACTCACAAAACTAGAGTGCACGTCAGGGGGGAAGGGATTCAAAACTGGCTTTATTCTAACCTCAGGAGGCCGGCAGCCCCCAAGAACTGACTGTTTTGTTGACAGATCTCTTCATCACCCCTTGAGCCTCATCCAAAACGAGTGAAAACTCTGATAGCAACAATACACCTGAACAGCATATTCCCAAGTACAAAACACCCTGGCCAGTATAATTGCAAGTTTGTAGTTTGGTACCTGGGACAGGTACTGTCATCGTCTCTGTTTTGATCCAGGTGACAACATGGAGATCAAGATCATGCATCTAATGAGGGACAGAGTTCGCCATAAAATATGGTTTTTGACCTGTAGCCCAAGGGCTCATTTTGGCACTTGACACTTATTTTAAAAAGATGAGTGTGGAAATCTATAGACACAGAAAGGCCCAGCTTGTCCTCTCTGTCTCCTCTCTGTGCTAGTTTGCTGCCACCTAAGGCAGGTCAGCGATAGAAATGTTCCATTCAGAAACTTCTCGTGACCACCTACTTGTTCTAAATAATAAAGATGTTAGCAATTGGGAACTTACAGAAAACTTTTGTCAATGCAGAGCAAATTATAGAAGTGTAGTAGTAGTGGTTATTTGTATGTATTATTTTTAGACTATGCTAATGCACCATCTCCTTATTTATATGGGCTTTTTTTTTTTGGTGATGGAATAAACACTGTTTAGCACATTCTGGCAGCTTAATAATTTATTAAAGAAGTTATGTGATTAATTATAATAAATGGCAGATCATAGGGAGATATATCCACTTTTCTTTAACAGTTCCTTGTGGGGGCATTTTTAAAAGTAAAAAACCTAGGTCAAATAAAATGTCACTCTTACTTTCAGAGTGGCTGTATGAGGTTATCAAATTGAGTGTTTACCAGTCAACTCTGCTGTTTTTGTCTGTTTTATTTTCTTTTTGCTGTGGAAGCGGCAGCTAACCACACAGTAATTAGCCATCATAGCTGCCTCACCCCTGTGTGCTCCAGAACAACCGGCCTGACTCCCTTACTCTTGCATCAGGTGGTTATTCAATAGGAAGATTCAAGAGATTTTCATTAAAAACGAAAGAAGGAAATTGTTTTCTCCATTAAATGAGATTGGTAAATAAAATACCTTTGTAGCAAGTCGTAGTGGTAGCCAAGGTAGTTAACGGCCAGCATATTCTAATGGATTGAACCATGTTGTCAGGGACTGGAGTTGTATTCCATGGGCTATTTATAAAAATGAACTTCTTGCAGCTTTGCAAGGATCTTCAGGCTTTATAAATAACGCCATTAGGGGCTAAATATCTAATGTGGAACTGAGCTGGGTTTTTTTAGTGCACAGGGAAGAGAGCTCTAAGCTCCCTCTTGTTGATAAGATTGGTTGCCAAATCCAATTTGAAGCCTAAAGGAAAATGCCTGATGGAGAGCACAGGACATAAGCTCAACATCTGGGGCCTCATGAGGTTCTCTTCAAGGGTGTCCCTTTAGTTTGCTATTCCCCAGAACACCCTTGTGCTAGAACCCGGGGCACCTCCTTTTAGGAATAACTCTGCTCTATTGGGTCAGCTTGAGCTTTAGAACATCCTGCTTCTGATGGTCTACAGGACAGATCTGCACCTGGAAGAATTCTGTTTATTGGACAATTGCACCTCTGAATATTCTCCTTCCTGTCCTAGCGTGTGCGCCTGGTGAAAGGGAGCAGCCAAGTTCCTGACAGTGCCCAGCGTTGGGGCATGGAGAGAGCTGTGGGAGGGCCAGGTTCTGGGAAATCTGGACCATTATGTTCTATCCATCTAAACCGGACTTGGAACTCTTTGCTCTCTGTGGTGTGTTCCTGAGCAGCTGTTTCGCAGCTGCTTTGCTGCAGCTCAGCAGTGGGTGAGAGGACTCTGCTGTCTGTTTATTGCAGAGCAGAAAGGGCCCCGGGACAAAATGCCCTGACTAAACATCAGATATTGTGAGTATTTTTATTCACCGTAATGAAGCACATTATTATTGGCCGAGCACTGTGGCTTCCCAGCTGAAAGCTGGCGCTCTTGACAACAACTCCTGGCATGCAGCCTCTCCTCCTTGGAGCCCCACAGAGGTAGGGAGGCTTCAGCCCAGCAGGATGTTGCCTTTCGCTACAAGAATGGCAGCGATGCTTGCTCTGTGCTGGGGCCTTACTCTCCATCCTGTGGCCTCAGGTTTTCAGCTGACTCAATGCCAGGTTTTGTCTCCCCCTCTTTGCTGTGCACTTCTGGGCAAGTACAGACCTTGTTTTTGGTAGCACTTGTCTGAGTGAACAGCAAAACAGTATACAACCGTCTTTATCTATATTCTTTTTTTTTTTTAAATAGTGCTGGGATTGAACTGAGGGCCTCCTGTATGCCAGCCAAGCACTTTACTACCAAGCTACTTCCACAGCCCATCTAACTTCTCTATATTGTGAAGCCATAATTATGACATGAATTTGTGGGGCCAGGCACACATACAGTAACTCATTTAATCTCCACGGCATCCTATGAGGTGGGAATTTTCTTCCTTGTTCCACAAATAAGGAAAAACAGGCACAGAGATGTTAAGGAACTTTGGAGATCTCACTGCTACTTAAGGCAGGGACCAAGTCATCCGTGCTCTCACTCAGTCCCTGTGCTGTCCGTGTGAGTGACTAACTCCATCCACAAATCATTATGCACAAAAGCATGGGCACCATTAGATGTTCCAAAGGGTTAGAACCGACTATGTCCACTCAGATGAATAAAAGAGGGCATGGGATAATGAAAGGATTTGCCCAGCATCCACAGAACCAGGTCCCAGACAGGCCTCCACCTCTCCAGTTCAGACACTGCCCAGTGGATGCATCTGCCTGCCAACCTTTGACCAGTCGACGCCAAAGAATTTCTTAGATAAATAATCAGTGAACATGCGCAGCTATTACTGTTGCTGCATTATTGACATACGGAGGGACTTCGTGCTGTAAAAACAACCACAACACAATATTGTCAATAATGAGCATGTTTCTGCTGTTAATATTAAGTTGGAGCCATTTGAGCCCTTAGCTCTTCAATTCTCAAAGCATCATCTTGCCTTTTTCATTATAAATCTAATACAGCTTTACAGCATTGCTGCAAGTTAATCTGTGAATAGATATTTTATTGAATGTTCGGAGAAAGAAACCAGACTATGGATGCTAAGTGTGAATAGTTAAGGGCAGTGATTTCAGAGGAGCAGGTAGAGAGGCTCCAATGTCCCTGACCTATAACATGAAGCACTGATGCCCTGCTTCTGTTTTTCTTGCTTACTGTGCCAGAGGAAAAGTCCTTTCATTTTCCTGGGCTATACTTTTCCCAACTGTTTTAAAATAAGGAGGTAGAGAAATCTGATTTCCAACTTTGCTTCCAGAGCTGTTACCATAGTATGTTGGTCTACAGCCCAATAATTTTCATTCCTGCAAATATGGTTCTTGGATCATCTATATTATGTTTTGATGCTGTTTTATATGATATCTCTGGAGACAGATTCCCTTTGTGTTATAGACATACCAGAAGGAGGGGTTCTTTAAGTAAATCTAGAAAACTAAATAAAACTAGAAATACAGTGACGAGAAATCTCCTAGAAGAATCATCAAAGCTTTTAATTCCATGATTCTTCTTAAACTCTTCTGGCTGTTTTTGCTTCCCCAAATTGAATATTTGGAACCTCTACCATAGCACAGATAATGAGTAAGGCAGAAAGCTCATGATTTATCTGACCCCAACTCTCTTTGCTGTTAACATTGGGGCAAAGGGTGGTGAAGTATGTTTTATATTAGGATTTTTTGTTCTTGCTGTTCACTGCAGTAAAATCAGGGGAGGAGAGAAGATTAGAAAAAAATATTAAATTCTTTTCCCTTGGAAAAAAATGAAATCATTGTGAAAACTCGGATAACAGAACATTTCAGGCAGTTGTTTATTCTGTCCATGTAAGTTGAAAAAATACCATGAACTATCCTAGTTTTCTTTATTTGTACAAGTTTCTAGAAAAGCCTCTCCAGCCTCACAATATGGGCCTGATGCATGCTAAGCCTTGGATCCTCAGTCAGCCCCATGTTTATGGTCCTGTCCCTGCAGGCATGCAACGAGTTCACCACCCACGTGATGAATCTCCTGCGAGAGCAAAGCCGGACCAGGCCCATCTCCCCGAAGGAGATAGAGCGTATGGTCAGCATCATCCACCGCAAATTCAGCTCCATCCAGATGCAGCTCAAGCAGAGCACATGCGAGGCCGTCATGATCCTGCGCTCCCGGTTTCTGGATGCACGGTGAGTCCTCGGCAGGGCTGCCCTGTCTCCCATAGAATCCCTGACCTGTCCGGTGTTGGAGGCCACGGGCTGGCTCTCTCCAACAGCTCCAGTCTGTCATGTTGGCTGCTGAGCCAGTGACCAGAGCATGGTTCTGGATCTGAAAATGACCAGCTCTGAGAGAGAATACTGCCAGGAAAGTACATAATTGGAGAGGACCGTTTTATCCCCACTGCCACCAACTGGGCAAGCAGCAAGGACGACAGCTACAGTGACAGAGGAAGCAGGGTCTTTGTTCTCAGAGCCTGGGGTGCTTCTCTTAGAAGTGCGTTTTGTGCTATGTGTTGGCCCGCTATCTTGGTCCTCACAGGCTACAGTGACACACTTTCTCCAAGTGGGTCGATTCTGTTTGTTGGAAAGGTAATATTCTTTCCACAGGATATAAAGGCAGAGCACATATGCAGTTCAGCTCAAGAAGGACTTGTTAGAGCTGGGGATATAGCTCAGCAGCACAGCACCCACTGGCAAGAGGGATGTCAGGAGGTCAATGCCCAGTACCAAAGGGAAAAGAAAAAGGACTTGCTGGTAGATCACCACGCTCCATACTCTCATTTAGTTTTGACAGCACACAGAGGAGTAAGGCGAGTCTCTTGGACATAGAGGACATAGGGGAGGAAGGAGGTGGTCCGGCGTGGGTTCCGTTAGTGAGCTGTTTTCTGTCTGGCATTGCACCTCATGACCTTACTTGAGAGTTCAAAGCATTCAGTTGAAGGAAACGTGAATATAAAGGTCTTGTAAAAAACAAGAGCACCAAGAAGAGGGAACAAGCCATCAGCTCCGCTTTCCCTTACTCGGCAGACCAACGGATATATGTCAGTCCTTTCGATTCTTCTTTCTTCTGTTATCAAGCCTGAAATAATCTTTTATCTCTTCTAGAGGAATATTTTGATAACAGATCCAGCAAGCACATCTCCGAGTATGGCTATGCATTGGGATCCCCAAATTAAATGACTAATTTGCTCATCCCAAATTAGTCATCTCTTATGAACGCACAGACCTTCATTCATTATTTCAGTGGCTGAAAATAATCTCAGTCTGTGGCTTTTACACAGGATATTCACCATCAACATCAGAATACCATGTGCGCTCTATAGCTCTGTCCTTTTTCAGTCAGACAAAAAGAGTCCCTGTTTCTCTTAGATTTTTCTCCTCCCTGAATCATGTGTTATTTAGCTTTCCTACCTGCATTTTATTCCTCTCCCTTCACTACTGGAGTCTTTACAGTTCAGGGACCTCTTTAAAGCTCCTGGCATTCTCCTAACCTCCTCTTTTATTTGGGGATGTATGGAGTAGAAAATGAGCATGCCAGAGAGCAAAATGCTTCTCTGGGCCAACAGAACTTCATGGTCAAGAGAAGTGAGCACAAAGACAGTTTTTCTCAGCTGGGCTTAGTGGTGGAGAGGGAGTGAGCGAGATCCCGCAGCTGCAGGACCCTCGGTGCATCCTCCTCGCCCTGTGAGCGGCTATGAGCCTGGCTTCTTTAATGTGTCCCGCTCCGCACGGTGCCAAGTACAGGTCCTCACTCTGGATCCCTCTTTGTGCTGCTTCCACCACTGGCACAGTGCATGCTTCGCTCACATCCCCATGGAAACTCCCTTAGTTAAAATGCTGGAGTTGTTATTTATGTTGGCAGATAGTGAAAAGAAAAGAAAAAAAAAAAAGAAAATTTGGGTCCAGACTGAGTTCTTTTCAAGAATAGAATCGGTAAGAGGGATGGAGCAGAATCATTGTCTCCTTGGATTTCTTCATGCAGTAATTCTACTGTACCCAGTTGAAGGTCAGATTCTAAGACACCAGAGTAGACAGGCTTTGTACACCGCTCCTTTCATTTCCACTGACCTTAGCCTAGACGGTTCCAGTTGGCGCCAGAGGGATGATCTCTGTAAGGCAGGGTGTCTTTCTTGCTTTGCTTGCAAGCTTTGAATCGCTGTGCCTGAGCCAAGATCTGAAACTGAAGCAATTGACCTGCTGTCATTGTTATTATCATTTTATTTTGTGGCTCTATTTATTATCCACAAAACAGCATCACCCCAAATGCCAGCCCAAGGCTGAGCAAATGGCTTTCCCAGCTCACAAACAAATGTTTGCCCAGACTTCCTGATTGGAAAATTCACATCATTTCTTTCATGTCTCTAGCTATAATTGGGAAAGAGAGCCAAGAAAAATGTAGTAAAAAGACATACAGTACTCAGTCTCGATACTCACACGCTGCCCTACAGCATGTGTCTGACAGGCAGAGCCTCATGCAAAAATACCAGAACTTCATGGAAGACAAATAAAATACAAAGAGGACTTGATTTAGTAAAAGGATTAGTCTTTGTGATCTAACAGGTTTGTAGAATTGCCTGTTACTGCCTTGTTGTGTGACACACTTTCTTTTAGCTGTCCATTGCTATGAAGCAGATTACCTTGCAGGTTTATTGTTTCCCAGTTTCTACTGGTGAAGGATTTGGGTCTGGCTCAGCCAGGTCTTCTGCTGTAGTATCCGCGCAACTACAATCAAGGTGTCTGCTGAGGTCGGAATGGCATCGAAGCTCAGAGTCCTTTTCCAAGCTCCTGGCTGCTGGGAGAAGGTGGTTCCCGAGGTCTCCTAGCCTGAGAGCCTCCATTCCCAGAGCCTACCCTTCTCTGTGGCACAGCACAGCACAACCACACTGCTTCCTCTCTTCCTGAACATGGCAGACTCTCTAATTTTAGCTTTAACCAAGTCTCCCTTTTTATTTACTCAAAGTAAACTAAATGTAATTGAAAGAGCAATAGGCCATTGTGTTTGCCACTCTAGGCACTGGCAGAGGAAGATATGCACACCAGGGTCAGGGACATTAGCATTCCACCTAGCACAGTTCTTGGCCAAGCAAGACACACTGAGGTTTGTCTTACTCAGGTCATGTCCTTTCTCTACCTTATATTACTGTGCCAGGAAAGTACAACTTAAAAATTCCATTCATTCTTTCCCTCGTTCATTCAATATCTGTTATCTTACTGCTGTACATAAAACATGGTACTCTCTGCTTGGTACGTTTTTTCAGAACTACAAAACTTTTCGTAAAGGGTATGCGGGAATACTTATAAACCCTCTAAATGAATTTCAGGCAAAACTTTTAATGAATTTCTGCAGTGTTTTGTTCAAAATAGCAATAATAACATAAGCAGATGATTAGAGGTATACTTATGCCCTTTATACAGGTAGAGATTAAATTAAATGAATTACTAAAAGAGAAAATGGCAAGGAAAAAGAAGGAATCCAGTAAGCTGTAATCAAATGACACTGAACCTAGACCTATTTATATATCAAATATTGTCCATTGCCTCTGGACAATCCCGTAGTATTGTCCAGAGGCTCTTTAATGAGTAGGAATGACAGAGATGACAAAAATACATATAAATGAGGGTCCAACTCTCGCAGAGTTCATCATTTCACTGGACAAACAGAGAATCATAAAAGTAAACAGAAACGTGTCTACTACGCTGTAGGTACGCCCATCAGCCAACCCCACCTGAAGCAAAGCAGATCCAAGGAGAGCACAGATCGTACTGAGTTCCAGAAGAGCAGGACATTTGCCAAATAAAAGGGGTAATAAGCAAAGTAGAACAATTTAACTCAAGTTTGATAAGCACTACTTACTTGAGTTCTTACTATCCATTAGATACAAAGGTTTCAAATACGACTGAGACATGGCCCCTACCCTTGTGGAATTTACTGTTTAGTTGGGAGCCCTATGTGGCAAGTGCTATGGGAAAGGGATACGAAGAGCTAGGGGAGCATGACAGCCACCGGGGTCTTTGGTTGGTGCATAACTGAATGACATGGACAGAAGAAAACTGTGCAGCGCCAAGATCTAGCACATAAAATGGATCGCTGAAAAGCCTTAGCTTCACCAGTGAAGATGTGGTATCCGCCCAGTTAAACTGAAGAAACCCTCAGAGCTGTTCAGGGAGAGAATGTAGGAAAACACTAGATAAGGTCTATCATGGAATTCAGATTCTTTCCACAGTCCTGATGATAAGGGGCTCATCCTCCCAAACAGTTTTTGTATCTATAAAATAGGGATGAATCTGTAAACAGAAATAAATAGCATTGTGTGAAAAACAAACTGGGTATAATGTTTGGCACATAGAATTCGTGCTGTGTGTAGCTCAGCTGTAATAATAGTGATTACCATGTTATCTATATATTCTGCACATCATCATCCCATGAATGGATTCATGGTTTAAGAAGATAGCTCTAGTGATTCCTTAGAAAATGAACTGAATCAGCAAAAAACTATACCAAACTGTAATGTCAGCCTTTAATCCCAAGAGTGGAGCATATATGGATGAAATACTTTCTGTGCATTATGCAGATATTCAGAATAACCTTCTCATTTGAGGGGGAACATTTGTGTCCCATGAAGCAGAGCACACTTGCCAGTCATTGTTGCATTTTGTGCTTTCTGAGGCGTGCCACAGCTGGGCTGCTTGTTCACTGTCACTAGAAAGTATCAGTCTAGAGTTATACTGCTTTGTGTAGAGCTATTTGGCTTTATATTTAAATTAATTAAAAATACCACATTATAATACATGATACTTTGGAACTTTGTTCTTCAGCTATACCAGCCACATTTCAAGTGCACAAAGCACATGTGCTGATGGCTACTGTATGTGTGGCATAAAGTACAACACCTTCCCTTATCACAAAAGGTGCCCGTGGATCACACTGGTTCGTGGGACAGCGACTGGCTCATCCAAACCCATTTCAAAACCAGTGGTGATAGGAGTGGCAAGACTGCCATTGTTATCTGGTGAGAATAATACAAGAGGTGCTGACAGTCAGCCTTATTTGGTGACACAAACCAGGCACTCAAATATTTGAGGGAATTATTGAATGAATGAACAAGTTGGAAAGCCCAGCGAATTGTTACTGTGCTGGTATCATGAAACTATATGGGTAAGAAAAGAGATGGGACTGATTTGGGTGAAAGACGATGTTAGCTTTGGAAACAGTTTATACATAGCTGCCTGGGGTCAGCAGTGGTTAAGTGGGGCAGTGGCTCTTAGGAGAGAGGTGAGTGCAGGAGGTGGCACAGTCGGTAGTTGGCAGTGTACATCCGTGATGCCTATGCCTCTCGCTTTGCAAGTCTTTTATGAAAAGTGTATCCTGTGGCCTTGTGATCCAGAAGATTTCTATCTCTAAAGTATTCTATTTATTCAGTAATATTTAATCAACATCTACTTTACTTACATTAAAAACGGAGACACTCAACTACCCAAGTGTCTGATCGGCTTGAAAACACAAATGTTAACTCACTTCAAGTTAGGCCAAGAAATCAGGTGTCACAGTTCGTTTGGACATAAATGGCATATATTTTCTGAAACTCTAAAAATATCCTGATCCTACAATATCAGAGTTCATAGGTTGAGATGGCTACTGAAAGAGGTGATGAGTGTATCCATCAGGATGGACCAGACCACCCGGGGAAGAGTGAGCATCACAACACAGAAAGAGCCAGGAACAGCTGTCTGCACCATCCCCACACCACCAGCTCATTCCAGGGAGCTTTCCTTTGAGCTCAATTGGAAGAGTCCCAAAAAATACACTGTAATGCTAATGCAAACAACTGTATGAATGAACAGAGACTCTCACAATTAGGGGAGTCTTTGGGGTCCAGTTCTCCAGGCCTAAAACAACTGCCTTCCTCAGGCAAAGAAGCAGCCGCCAAAGGTTATGTGAAGACCAACATCAACCACTTGGCTATCTTCCTCAAATTCCCATCATGCAAGAGCTTTTAACACATGCCTACTTTTTACTTGGGCCTTTTAATCCAATCTGTCCAATTTCTGATGCTGGGTGACCCAGAAACTCAGCATGATATGGGAGAGTGACTTGGGCTTGGCATAATCTGGACAGATGTGGTTAATACCTGTGGACAGATGGTGTTCATCCGGTAAAATCAGGTACTTTATTGTGTTAATTAATCCAAGTGGGACCCTGAAAATACAATACTAGCTGAATTTCCTGTCTAGCAAGGCTATCCGTGCTTTCTGTTGGGTAAATTGGGAACCTGTATATTCTGGCATAGCCAGAGATGTTCTGGAAATCTTTTTCCATAAGAAAAGTCAATTGACAAAAGTGCTAATACAGATAATTTGAAGATGAAGGCCCCATGACTTCAAGGAAAGCCAACCAGATCTGCCATGAACCTGGAGTCCCCCAGCAGCTGCCTAGGCTATCCACAGGCCTGAGCTGGAAAGAAGCAATAAAGTGATTCTCACTTGAAATTACTTCAGCTAACACTTTTTTAAAGGCAGAACATGCTTTTATTTGAAAAGTAGTCTTCTTTTGGCAACCTGTATTTGAAAACGATTTCTGTGGGCTTTTGTTTGACCATTTAGCAGCTGTTCCTGCATAAGCAGTACTTCTTTTCTCCTTTGGAAGGAGGTCAGGCAGTCGTGGGGTTAATTCCAGTCAGTTCGTTGCCCTCTTCCCAGATGCCTTTTTAAAACGTTGCATCCATTTATATGAGGATAGAATGGAGAGAAAATGATAACTTATTTTTAACTTGCGGCTGCAGAATCTCTGTGCCAGCAGCCAATTCATGTAGAAGGAAGAGATTGGGTTTCATAGTCGGGCAGACCTAAATTAACATCTTGGCTCTCCAGCAACATACCAGCTATGTGACCTTTGAGTGGTGTTTCTCAGCTGTAAATAGGAATAAGCATGTCTACTTCACTAGTCCTGGAAGGGAATCACCTGAACTGATGGCTGTGACATTGTGAGAAGAATTGTGTTGTGGTTACCTTCTCATCACTGCAACAAAATAGCGGACACCTATAATAACTTGAAGCAGGAAAGGTTTACTCAGGCTCAGAGTTTTAGTCCGTGGTCAGCATAGCCCTGAGTGGGATTGGGACACGGGCACAGCAGCCAGGGAGAAAAGAGAAAGAACAGGAGCCAGGGATAGAAATACACCCACCTTTCCGGGTCAGGCCTCCAGTGACCCACCTCCAACCACTTTCAGACACTAAGCTATCAATGGATCCACTGATGACCTAGCACCCCCATCACCCAGTCATCCTCCACACACTTGAGAATCTGGGGGGTCATGTATATCTAAACTTTGAATTGTCACCACTATGTTCTAGCTGTTGATGTGCACCAGGCACTGTGCTGAGTGATCTCTGCATGTGGCTTTCTTTCTTTCTCCCTTCCTTTAACCCTGTGAGTTCAGGATGACTCCTCATTTTTAGATGAATAAGCTGAGACTTTGACAGGCAACCCAAATAACCCTGCTGTTATCCATTTGACCCGTGATTCAAAACCAAGGTGGCCTGAATCTTAGGTCTCACCATTCTTCTCTCTGGTGCACAGCACCACACTGACCAAATGCCTTTCATTATTTCAGTATCCAGCCCCTTTTGGCAAATCTCTAATTCATCTTTTGCTCAAAAATGTACCTTCTCTCAGAAATCAGTCCTGTTCCCTCCCTTATATTTATTTGGTGTAAACTTTCTTGCTGTTTCCTTTCCTTTCTCTTTATGGAGGCGGAAGAGACGGAATTTCAACAAGCAAGCAACGGAGATCCTGAATGAGTATTTTTATTCCCATCTCAGCAACCCTTACCCCAGTGAGGAAGCCAAAGAGGAGCTAGCCAAGAAGTGTGGCATCACGGTCTCCCAGGTAAGTAGCCTCTCAAAAGGCCCAGCCTGCAGTCTGGCCATAGTAGGTCTTCTCAGTGGTCTTGCTTTACTGGACACCCATGCCTTGTAAATTCCAGTAGCTAAAGCTGTAAGATAGTGAAGGAAGCACTCGATATGTGCAAGAGAGCTTCAAGGTAAGTTCCTGAAAAATGTGAAAGGACCCATCCGAAGGGAGAGAATAATGGGAAGAAACCAGTGCAAAAGCAAGAATAAAGTTCTTCCCACGAGCACTTCCTAGCTTTGAATGGATGGAGTTTCTTCATGTACTTAGAAAGCCATCTGTATTTCTCATACTATTTTCTGAATTAGTCCTCACTTAGTCCATTTTTTACTCACTGACTTTAAGAGTCAGTGAATGAAACTAGTCATTCTATGGCCTTAAAGGAAAGGGAATGAAATGTTTTCTCTTGATGTGTTCACTCTTTAACTGGCAGAATGAAGGAATTTTAACATGTTTCATTACTGCTTTGGAATGGTTGCACAAAATATAACCGCAGGCCTCCTTCCCCCAAATACATTACCTGTAGCAGGTCCCTGCTGAGTTGGAAATGTACATGATACGAAATTTTATAGACCTGGAGTCTTCAACATCAATATGAAATAGATAAGTAGGCAATAGTTATATCCGTCTACATTTTTCTACTCCAAGGGTCCATCCAAATTTCTTATTCAGTCTCACTTTCGAGTATGAATCTTGGTCGCTCTATGAGACCTTTAGTGAGAATCCTGAAATCTGCCAGAGAGTTTTCCTCAGAATTACATCACTTGCAAGAAGAACTAAGTGTGCTGGTGTTTCCCTTAAGGGATGACAGGGGGTAGTAGAGAAGAAGTCTTCTCTGGGGAAAAACTTCACTAAATATTTTTCAAACCAAGTGGATGCTGTTCTATATAAACCAAGCATCTGTCCATCTGTCTTGGTTACTATTTTTTCATTGCTGAGACAAAATACCCAATATCCAAAATGAAGGAAGGAAAGGTTTATTTAGTTTACAGTTTGTGGAGGTTTCAGTCCATATTCAGCTGGCTGTGAGGCAGAGTGGCACATGGCAGAGGGCTACAGTTCATGGCAGTGGTACACAGCAAAAACAGCAAGACCAAATGGGAGGAATGGCAGCCAGCAAACTCTTTCTCTCGCTTACATATACAAACTATACTCCCTAGAGCAGGTATAGCTCTCACACCCATGATCCCAGCAAACTTATCTGCCCTAGGGCAAGTATAGCTCTCACATCCATAATCCCAGCATTGGGTCATGGATCAGTCATGAACTCTAAAAGCCACCCCATAACTGCATAAGGATTTGGGGGGACATGCAGACACAAACCATAACAACATCCTAGAATTCAATCCTGGCTTTGTTCCTTTCAGTAGGAGGAGCTATCAACTTGTACTTATTTAAGCAAAATTAAGTCCAGTCAAAAGAGAGGAGCCAAAGGTATTTACCAGGAAAGGATCACTCAAATTTCACCAACAAGCTGTGGGTGAGTTAGCAGCAGCAAACATCCTTGGAGAAATTTCTCTCTCATAAGGCAGAATGAATACACTCCTTTCTAATGCAGGCCCTCCTTCTCAGGCATTTTGACCTCACTGAAGGTCATTTTCAAACTTGACAGTTCTGGGAAAACAGAAATCAGTAGTCAAACTCAAGACTCAAATAGCCTATTTTTTTTTTCTCCCTAGGGCAGTGAGCATTCTTGTCTGAATCTAGACCCCATGTTTACCAAACAAAAAGAAAGAGTAATTCTTTTTTTATGATTTTCTGCATGTTTGAAGAATAGCTCAAGGTGTGGATCACATCATTAACTTACAAAGTAGTTCAGTCCAGTTATGTAATCTCCATTTTTTTCCTTCTCTGGTACTAAGGATTGAACCCCAGGCACTGCCCACATTAGGCAAATAATCTAGCACTGAGATGTACCCCTAAGACCCTGAAATCTTCTGCTTCTAAAGTATAATTAAATTACTGTATGAATGCCAAGTCTGAGGTTCAGAATTTCAAACCACTCTAGAAGTAAAAATGAACCCTTTTGGAGCTAACCTATATTGCAGCTAAACGAAAACTTTTGTGGAAACCTGCCTAGAAAGAAAAAAAGAAAAATTTAAAAGGCTGGAAATGTAGCTTAGTAAGAAGGTCCTGTGTTCAATCCCTAGCACAGACACACACAAAAAAAGGTAGAACTCTGTTGTATTCTGACAACCGTTCACTTTTTTACTACAGAAACTCAGGTGCTCATATTTTACTGGTACAATGATTATTTACACACTATATCTCTTTCTCTTTCCTCCACCCTCCACAAGGTCGGCATTCTTCCTTCCTCATCAGCTCATCCCCTGCCTCCCAAGAGCAACAATTTACGCCACCACTGCTAAATGAGTCCTCAAGGGACACAGTACATTATGGTTCATGGCACCAACATTATGTTAGAGATACATGTTCGAGAAGAGAGAACTGCACAATTCTAGGGAAAACATAGTTATTAAATGAATTTCACGTGGACTTGAGTGTATGAGCTTATTTTGTTGATTTGTAGAGTCTTCATTGTCCCATCTACAAATTATACTTGTAGATGGAGGATCTACAAGTATAGATGGTTCACATTTTTCAGGAACTTACCTTGGTTGTATCATGTAATAAATATGTTCCCAAGTTTCCATATCTAGGCAGGGGATTACTTACTATCTTTCTTGTCTTTTTTTACATATCCACTCTACTTCTTGAAATTTTCCTACTTTGATCTCCTAGATACAATTTCCTCTAAGCCCCCTCCTCTTCTCTAGGCAACTCTTGCCCTGTCTTCTTATAGGGTCTGCTCTCTCTACCTAGTCTGCAACTATGTTTGTTCTTTCTTTAGTTCTCGTCTCTACATAACCCAGCCAAGGGTCCTTTGACATTCTTTGGTGGTCACACATCCTTTTGTAATCCACTGAAAGCTATTGATTTCTCCCTGCCCCCTCAAAAAAATACCCTCATACTCACAAGTCCATGTGAAATGTATCTAATAACTACATTCTCCTTAGACTTGTAAACAGGGCTTCTTCCATACCAGTGCTCCTCAAAGTATGCTCCATCAGCTATGCCTGGGAGTATGTGAGAAATAAATATAAGCTCTATGAACTCACCATAGAATCCTGGGTCAGAATATATGAGAGTGGGGACCAGAAACATTTTTCACAAGCTGTCCATGAGCATTTGACTCTCATACACACTGGTCTACTCACAAATAGCTACAAATGTCCATCTCTCCACTTGACTATCTACATGAGACTTTTCCTGCAGAACACCAAACTCATATCCTGCCTCCTACTAGACTTCACAGTGTCTCTACTGTAGACTTAGGGAACTTATGAAGTTCATGATGGGAATCGAACTCTCCCCATAAAATGTTTCTGACTCACACTGTCTTGCATACATCCCTAGTGCCCAACACATATTAGTGTGTGACTATTGAACAGCCAGTTATTGAGAACACTGTGAACCCATTGATAGTGGACAGTGTAAGAAATGCCTGAGCAGACATAGCATCTTCCTAACCACTTCTATTCTTATTAAAAGGGACTTGTTCTTACATGTGACCTACAAACAGGTCCCCCCGCACCCCACTGCGTTTCGTCTTTTTTTCACATATGTGATATAGCTGAACTTTAAGCATTTATTTTCTCCTTTAAAAGGCCTCCTAAACTACCTGCATCTTTTCTTCCAGTTAATGCTGAAAATTTTCCTTCTTGTTTTCTTCTCTTCCTATTCCACATATGTATGAAAAATCAATGATAACTAGGATTGATGGGTATGAATAGTGAAGATAATATCAAGAAAAGCATGTATTTCAAAGTGAAATTAGATGTATAGTGAAATAAACTCCTGTTTAACTTTTGTCCTAGATCTACACTAAATAAAGCATTTTGTTACTGAATTCTTTTCTCTCTTGTTTACTAATATCTCCACCACAAAGTTTGATTTTTATAACAAAGTCAGCATTTTCACTAGCGCCTAAATTGCACATACAGTGAGGGCTGGCTTTATAAGATGTTTTAACTTTTCAATGAAGTTTTTAAAAAGTGATTTTGCAAGAGTTTTCTTCATCTGCCATTTGATGGAGAAAGGGTGACTGTAACTTATCTACATGCCATGGTACATGTGTGTTCAATTCATTTTTCCCTCACCAAATTCATAGCTTGTTTTGTAATTATATACAAAATACAACATTTTAGTTCAAAAATCACATCTGGAATATGGGGTATAAAATTCCTCCCCAAGGCAGGAATTGTGGGGGCCAACTTGACTATGTCTCCTCCTGTTTCTGGCAGAGGTTTTTATATATAAGGAGAGAGGCCCCAAATCAAACCAGGACAGCTGTTGTGAGCCACATGAAGGAAATAAATTAACAAATGAAAGTAAATTAGGTTTATTGTGTATATTGGCTTTAACATTTAAAGCCTGGACTCCAAAAGACTAATCAGTGTGTGTTTCCGCTCTCCTTTTGTTGATAGCACTGAGCTTTACATTAAATACTGGGTGAAATGTATTGGATGGAGTTATATTGATCCTGAAGTCTATGGCACTCTGCAGCTAAAAATCTGAGTCTATATTAAAGTTATTTAAACTTATAAAAATTGAAATTAATTTATGCATGAAAGCACCCATATGTTAATATAGATTTATATGGATATTTAAAGGTCTGTGTATTTTAATTGTGCTAAGTCAGCTTTAGCATTGATAAGAAACAGGCGTTTCTCCTAGTATGTTTATTTTAGTGTCATAAATTAAGTGGTAAGCAAATTTAAAATGCTTGCTCTAAATTAAAAGAGTCCTGGCTTAAATGAGCAGATCTTCTTTAGGAAGGTTTTTTATTTTTTTAATCTCAGTGGATTTGCTAGATTTTAGTTTTATTAAATAAGGGAATCTCGGTTTTTGTTTTTCTGTTCAGAGCTCTTATTTCAGTTCTCTTAACTGATGTTGCAAAATCATCAACAAGATAAGAACAATTCGCCTACCTCTTTATCCTTATTGTAAGACCTTTTCTTTCTGCAATGTTTGTAAAGAATGAAATGTTAAGTTTCTTATTTTCTTTTAAATTGCTGTAGGTATCAAACTGGTTTGGAAATAAGCGAATCCGGTACAAGAAGAACATAGGTAAATTTCAAGAGGAAGCCAATATTTATGCTGCCAAAACGGCTGTCACTGCTACCAATGTGTCAGCCCATGGAAGCCAAGCTAACTCACCCTCCACTCCCAACTCAGCTGGTTAGTTTTTTCTTTGATTTTGGGGGATTGTTCTCCATTTTTGTACTTGCATTTCTTACACTGGGTTTGGGTTTTATTTTAATTTTGCAGAGTTTTGATTGGTTGATTTATGCATCTAATTATCCTTTGTACTGTGGATGCCACTTTGGGTTCCGCCTTTCATATCCAAAAACAATGTGTTACACTGTTGACAGGATGGCGTTGTCTAGGAATTTGTTTGCATTGATGTGTCTGCTTATGTTGAGGCAGAGGTGTAGTGCTTGGTTTTGATGACACTTCTGAATTCAGAGACTCCAGTAAGTAAGTTAAATTTAAGCTTGAGATAGTTCCTTGGAGCTCAGTTATTTGGTCTTTTTCATAAAGTTTTATCCTTGTCTGCTTTGCTGCGCTGACTACATAATGTTTGAGTCACCTGTTAGCATGTATTCAAAGCAGGAGTAGTCATTGTAGCAATATCGTTAGCAAATTCTGGTGTGCAAAGTCAGGCTACAATTATTTCTACATGCTATTTAGAGCGGCCATCCTTTATTTTTATTTTATTGGTTTTCTTGGTGTAAACTACACAGAAAATTGCCAGGCACTAATTCAAATTATTCAGATTCCAATTCTCATGTCATAATTTCAGTCATGTGCTACTTTGTAGGTTTTCTTTTTATTTTAGTGAATGCACATTTGCATCACTAATTCTAGAGGTTAGTTGGGACATAATATATTTTTGGGTATGCCTTGGGCCATCAGTTCTGAATTTCTACGGTGAAAATAATTCACTTATGCATAAAATATAACTTTAGTATTTGTATGCTATGGAAGGAATGGTAAACTTTTTGATAAGGGAAAAACAAATATCTTATTAAATAAGTTTTAGTATCAGATTATGCTACTACCCACACTAAACAAGTTATGCTGATTTTGGCTGAGGAGGGTGCATCTGAGGACATTGATGACCACCAAAATAATAACAAATAACCAAATTTAAATATATTATAATATGATCGCAAATCTAATTTCTAGCATTTCTTAGAGTATGTGGTATCTTTGACCCAAAGCCTGTTTGTCCCCTGAAAAACGTCCTTTTTCTACCATAAAGTGGCTTGTTATTGGAACCATGTAGGACTCCCACACAGTAAGATCTTCTGTGAGTGCTTAGATGCACTGATTTGTTATCATAACTTTCTCCAAATCACTGGGCCATACAGTCCTCACCTCCCTTTGTTTAAATGGAATCAAGCATGAACAGTGGACTGGGCTTGGTAAACATGGCCATGGTGAGACAATGTAGACTTTAGTCCAGATTTCCTTTTCCCCGCTCTGCAGCTTGAGTTACCATGAGAAGCATATTTGCTTTCTGAAGCTTTTTTTTTTGTTCTCTTCTTTCCCCATCCTGGTGTGACTGACAAAGGATCAAGGCTAACTGGCTCAATAACCAGGAGTTTCCTTCTCCATCTGGTCAATTATTAAGCATCTCAGACTGAACAGCACAAGTTGAACGGCACTGCTAGGCAGACATTTTCGCTTGTCTCTTTGGAAGAAGTACAGTTCTGTCAACATTAGCAAAAACTGCACTCAACACTCCTGCAGAGGTTATCATAATGCAAAACAGATATCAAAATGACTTTTTCCCTGTCCCTGATATATCTGCATCGCAGATGGCTTAGCATGATTTATGGCTAGGCCTTGGAAGGGCCCTGTGGACTCCCTTCATTACTAAATCCGTAACTATTTGTTCTTTCCTAAAGCCCCTAAAAAGAGGAAAGTAAGCATTTAAACTCCTGTTTTAAAAGTATGTGGGTTTTTAAAGAATGCCAGTCTGTGACTAGTTTTCTAGGGGTTTTTCTGGTGCCTTAAACTTGATGTGACTATTCTGAGCACAAAATAAGTTATTAGAGAAAATTTGAGCAACACCTTCCACTTGTGCCTAAGTTGTTAGAAATAGCTTTCAGAGGAACCCTTTGTAGTGTTTATTCTAAACCAGAGACCAAAGAAAACACCACTGTACATGTGCAGCCATGTGAAAAGTGGACTCGGCTTTGTAAACATGACCATGGGAAGACAATGTCTGACACGTTGGTAAGACAATGCCTAAAAGAAACTTCCTAACAGGAAAAGTTAGAAATGGGCTTTCCTATATTTTACTCAACTTTTGACCCAAATCAACTCACAGATAAAGTGATAAATGTTCCCGTTGTTATGTAGGGTGTATATTATGCTATATTGGCTTTTAATACTTTCAAAACAGAAATTATACTTAAAATTAACATACATTTATTTAGTTAGGTTGTTTTTATTTTTGTTTTGGAAGCAGGGTCTTGCTGTATACTTCAGAATGGTCTGGAACTTACTATGTTGACCAGCCTGGTTTGAAACTCACAAAAGATCCTCCTGCCTCAACTTTGCAAGGGCTGGGATTGCAGACATGTGCCACCATGCCTGCCCCAAATTTTAAATAAGAGGCTAATATGTGAAAGTATATTTTGGTAGAATTTGAAGTTTAGAGTTCTGTAACCGAGAAATATTTTATTTCATTTCATTTCATTTCATTTGATTTTTGCAGTACTAGGAATTGAACTCAGAACACTGAGCTTCATCTTCAGCCCTTTTTAAATTTTATTACAAGACAGGGTCTCTCACTAAGTCACTAAATTTCCAGGGTGGGATCGAACTTGAGATCCTGCTGTCTCAGCCTCCCAGAGTACTGAGATTACAGGTGTGCACACCTCTCCCAGTTCCAAGAAACTTTTTCAATCCTCAACATTAAAGCAGTTTTTTTTTTTCTCCTACAAATTTTGCTAGGTGTAAATACTCATTTCTACTACAAGGAAATATTCCCTCCAGAGGTTTCTTTTTGGGGGTCAGCAGAACCTTTCCTTAGGCCACTTCTAACTATTCCCATTTGTTGAAATTTACCTTGTCTTCTTTTCTTTAAGCATACTTCATAAAGATTATGTGGGACTAGGAGCTCTGGAGGATTGGCAAGCATTTAGCAGCATTTAGGCTGCTTCATTGCAGGGTTGAGCAAGACATGTCAGGGGAAAGGATGAAGCACAGGCAGGGAAGTTGTGAATAAAGAAGGCAAAAATGAAGAACAGCTGAAGCAACCATAAAAATCTAAGTTCATACTTCTTCAGAAGACACCTAGAGTGATGGAGACCTGCAGTGATACATCCCCAATCTCTTATTTTTGGTGAGCTATGAAAACATGAACAGATACCTTAGGAAAGTGAGGGCCTTTTTTTGGAAGCAAGCATGGGACAGAACTCAGTTTACATCTGGTAAAGCGGATCTATCTTTTGTGCCGCCACATGGTGTGGGAGCTCATTCTCATTATGCTGGTAACTCATCTATCTGGGGAATTTAAGGCAATTATTTGCCATACTGCTACTTTATAAAACTTGCATACTCAGAGAGAAATAATGAACTAATACTTGAAAATACTTTGAGGATCTTAGGAGGAACAGGTAGATCCGTTCCTGTTGTAGGTCTTTGATTCTCATTCTCACCTGGGGCAAATTTGAACCCCGGAGGCATGGAGTAATATCTGAAGACATTTTTAGCTGTCACAATTTTAGAAGGAGGGTGTTAGTGGTTAGAGACAGGGTACATAGCTAACCGTTGTACAATGCATAAGCTAAGCTATTCCCCACACCAAAGAATTCCCTGATGTAAGTGTTAGTAGTATGAAGGTTGAGAAATCCTGCTATGGGCTTTACTGTTATCATTCTAGGTTTATGTATTGTTATTGTACTTTGAGTAGAAGGTTGTGACATTCATTGGGCTTTTGGTTTTGGTTTTGGTTTGGTTTGTTTTGTTCATTTTTTTCTGAAAAAAATAAGTTTTCTAAGTCTTCTTTAAAGTAGGAATGCAATCTTTGGCAAATTGGCTTATTAAAAATGAACGTTAGCACATTTCTATGTCATGATGTTGCCCAAGCAAATGCATTAGAATCCTGGGTAATCCTTTATTTCGTTTCCATCTAGTTGACTGTAGATGTGTCTCTGTACTTGTCCTGGATCTCTCTGCAGCAGTTTAAATTAGAAACTTGCCTCCATTCTTAAAAACCAAATTCAGATCTTTTAAACTTTCAAGCACATCTTAAATTGTAATTCTAGTGATTGGTGATTACGCCACAGCAACCTGCTGATGAGGTTCCCAGTCAACAGCTAGATAATTGTATCAGCTGTTGGAGAAGTCACAGCATCTCTAAGAAGACTTGTGCTCTCAGGGACCTGTCTGCTCTATGACAAGTTCTTTCCAACTTCCAGTGCTGGATGGGGAATTTGGCTGCCCCTTCTTGTTTAGATTTTTGTGTAGTCTTGTCCGTACTTTACTGTCATCTAGCGGCACCTACTCTTTTCCTCCAGTTTAATCACTGCCTCTAGATACTTATCAGAGAGTTAGAAGCCATGTAGTGTTTTTATCTGGGTGTACAGAGACAGTGAAATGCTGAAACAGCACAGCCAAGAGCACAAGGGACTATTTTGACAATTACTTCTCTGATACAAATGCATGTGTACATGAAGTACATTTATATGCGCATATTTATCTCTGTGTGCATTAGTCAGGCAGACATATTTACAATTTATCTATTCCCATATATTTTTAAATCGTGTGTGTCAATTTTAGTGTACATCTTGTAAATAGAATGTTCCATACCTTCATGGTTCCATAGGTGCCATGTTACTTGGCATTGTGTAGCCCTTTGGGGCTTTCTCCCAGCTCTCACTTTGAATGTTGATTTCCAATAAACCATCAGCAAAGCATACAATGTGTGTTTATTACATGGTATTTGTGCAGTGGAAGAAATAAGATACCTGCGCTTCAAACTCAGCACTCATAGGGAATGTGGAAAGAGAAGTCTGATGACATAAAAGCAATTATAATTTGGGATCTTGCTTCTGATGACATCTAAGTGCAAGCATGTATTGTGCCACTTACTGCAGTGGCTACTACTTAGGCTTTATCTCTGTAATTGCAAAACAGATTTGAAGGAGATATAGCCAGGATATAGAGCCCTGGCTATTATATTAACATGAAACTAGGACTTGTGCTAACCCTTGCCTCTTCCATAGGTTGGGGGGATACCTTCAAAGATAGGTACCATATTAATGAAAGGCCAGGCCAAAGCCTTCATCCTACTTACTGCACATAAGCCACACCTAGTCAACTCTTATGGCTACTTTGCAAAGATTCAACTCTTGTACTTCCTCTTAGATAAACTAATGAGAAAATAAAATATGACAGATGAGGCAGGATCTATTGCAGGGCTATAAAAATATCACAGTCCTTTTGTTGATGCTTGAGCTGTCCCCTGATCCCCTGAAGAAAGCATTGCCTTATAGGCTTTTCTCTGAGAAAGTAGTAATGGAGTGTGAGCCAGATGAAGCATCAGTTTTATATAGTAAAGTAGTTAGCTGGTGCCTTGCACGTAGGTGAAAATCCCACAGAAGAAAAGAAAGTTGGAGATATTTTTCACCTGTGGTTGTCCCAACATTTGTAAATCATCTTGTTCCTCTGTTTGGCTCTTGCCTTTGAAGCTGGATGATAAGCACAGAGCACAGAAGCAGAGTTCAGAATGTATCACTTGTGAAGGAGTCCTTTCTAGAGCAGGCTTCTCCCGTTTAGCTGCAACTCTCCATGGGAAGCAGGGCAGTTCTCTTAGAGAACTCAGATCCTTATCTTGGGGCAAACAAAGCAAGTGTCAGAGCTGGGGCATGACTCATGGTTGGGCGATTCCATGCTGATGATGGCTGTCTCAGAATACCAGGGCAAGAGCACCATTTCAGCAATGTAGGGTTTGAAATAAAGAAATGCAACTGACCTGGGTCCCTGAGGTCTTTTCTTTTCCAGGCTAACGTCATGTTTTAACCAAACCTTGCACGTTGAGCTTTCTTTCCTAATGCACCGAGCTGCACGATGCTTTTGCTGGCCCTTGAGGTTAGGGTGAGATTGGGGGGAGGTTCTACCCCAATGGAATCAGTGGATCCTGGGTAGTACCAGGGTGGATCTAAAGGGCTGACTCTGGACAAAGCCTCTGTCCCTGGGATAGGAAAACCATAGCTCGCTGCCCTTCTGGAGGTCCACTTTGGAAATTATTATCATTATTATAATCATCTCATACTTCATGCATGCTTGAGAATTCCTGTCCCATTTTTCAGTTTTGTCCTTCTCCATTCTGACAGAGAGCAGAGAAGAGTAGATCATTCTCATGTATTCTTGCAATTCTCATGGCTCCCTGAGCTCTTGCAAGGAACTTGACCTTCTTTGCAGAAATCAGGAATGTCATGATACTCCAGGGCCAGCCCTAATGTATGACATTCTTCTGTGTCCTCTCCTCCCCAGTGCTGTTCCCTCTGTGAATAGGTGGGTTTCACAATAGCCTATTGAGAATTCATTTGAATAGCTAATGTGCTCCAATGGTGGCAGAAGAGGCCCTGATAAGCCCATATACTCCATCTTATGTCCCCCAGCTAATCCTAGTATTTCAGAGGCATGACAGAGAGATCTACACTAGACTAAGTTGAGAAGAATAAATGTTCCCCTTCTCAACTTGAAGTTGCTAAGCGGAAGCAGTCCCCATTGACAACATAGAATAAGGTGTGGCTTCATATAACACCAACACCATGCACCCTTTATTGCTTGCTCTGTTCTTCATGCTACTAACCGGACTCTGTTGATGTTATTGTTATTTTAGTTTTTATTTGGGGGTTGCTTTGCATGTCATTCTTCCTCTTGGCTGTTAGTTGCGGGGGTTGAGCCTTTTCCTTTCTGTGATTCAGGTGCCTCACTCTTTCCTTTCCAGGTTCTTCCAGTTCTTTTAACATGTCAAACTCTGGAGATTTGTTCATGAGCGTGCAGTCACTCAATGGGGATTCTTACCAAGGGGCCCAGGTTGGAGCGAACGTGCAATCACAGGTAGGGACCCAGCCAATATGCTGCCAGGTGGATGCACTAGAGTCCGAGTGCCCTCAGTCATATTGGCTTCCTGCTTCTATCCGGAGAGAGAGAAAGAGAAAGAAAGAGGGAAACCAAACTAAAACAAAGACAACCATTGTTTTAGGGAATCTTGTCTACCCTTTGTGAATGCATTTGGCTCTGGCTTGGTGCTCACACTAGGAAGCTGAGAGAGGGGACAGCAAGCACAGGGTGAAGTGACCAAGACATATCAGGCAAGTGTACCAGCCTGTTCTTTATTCACTAAAAGGAAAGGGAATAAGAGTTCAGTCCACTGTCTCCATTTTTAGGTCTCCTTCTCACTGGTTGGTTTTTCCATATTCAATATTTGCCAAAATAAAGAAAAAATGAATAGGCAAATATGTCAGCACCCCATGTTTTCATCGTAAGCTTTAAAACCAGGTTTATCCTTGAGGTCAGTGGACTTGAGTTTCTGGTGATGAGTCCATGTTGGGGAGTAAAAGTTGAGTCAGGTATAAAACCTCAGCGCTCCTCTGTAAACTGGTTGCCTCTGCAACACCTCAGGTAGGCGTCCCAAGGTGAAGTGTGATGGGAGAGCATAAAGCTGTTTGCTCTGGGTCAGAATTACAGAGAAATTCCAAGGCATGTCGCCTGGGAAACAGGAAACACTGTGTGGTTGGGATAGACCGGCCCAGGGCTTCAACCCCTCACTCAGGAAAACCCACCTGCAGACAGGTTTGAAGTGATCCAATGAAACTGTGGTCACGGGACCAAACAACCAGCCATCTTTAAAGCCCTCAGAACCTCTGGTCTTAGTCACGTCCTTGTTCTCTGTGAGATGCCTGCCCAAGCCTCGTTTAAACAAAATTAATTGCTGTAGGATACTCAGCAAACGAGAAGCTCTATAGGATGATCTGTAGGGAAGAAAAACAGAGAGAAAGAGTAATTTCTTTGTTCTCTTTCCCTTGCCACCTTTCCCTGCCCCCATGGTAGGCAGCACTGTGGGATTAGTTTCAAGGCTGGAAACTCAGTTTTCCTTTATCATTTTACTTCTTGTTGAACTCAGTGCTGATGATGGAATTGGCATTAGCAAGAGTCCCCCCTCCTCCTTATGGACACTTCTTCCTCAAGAAGAATGTCTCCGAACGATCACATACATCTGGCCTGCCCAAATGGGAGCCCGTAAGACAATGATGTGCCTCCGTGCCCTGACATCTCCCGAACTAATTTCTTCTCTGTTGTTGTTCTCTGTTTAGGTGGATACCCTTCGCCATGTTATCAGCCAGACAGGAGGATACAGTGACGGACTCGCAGCCAGTCAGATGTACAGTCCGCAGGGCATCAGTGTAAGAAAACAAGATTCCCCAACCCTTTGTTTTTATTCTATCACTCCCAATTATTTCAAAGCCATAGGGCCCAGAATGCCACTTAGTAGGACTTGTCTTAGCTTTCCGGTCACCTAGTTTCTTGTTTCTGTATCGGTCATGCCATGGGCAGCATCCTACCCACAGAAAAAGTCACGACTGGGCAGGCTGCATGCAGGCAGCTGGCGTCTAGGGCTGTCAGGCTCCATCAGTGTTTGCGTGGCACCTGCGGCCACATACACTCAGCTGAGAGGAGCTGCTAAGCAGGTGACACCTAGTACAACAGTGGTAGGAAATGTCACCACAAGCTGGGCTGGGAAACCTGGGGAGGAAAACCAGTGGCCAAATCCATCACATCCAGGCTTGTGGCCTTAAAAAAAAAAAAAGAAAGAAACAGACTTTTTCCCAATCTGGCAATAGATGCTTTGAAAAAAAATTTTTTTTGAAACAGAAGCTGGGTGTATTGGAGGGATGGGGAGGGGTGCAGACCATCTTCCACTTGTTCTTGGGTGTGCTGGCGGCTCCTGACTAGCATGAAAATTCATAGCGACAAGCTATGTCGCACAGAGTGAAATCGATCAGACAGACACAAGGAGACCCGAGTGTAGATTTGGGACAGCAATCCAACTTGATTTCTCAGATCAATCGTCTGCTCTCTCAGCAGCGGTGACAGCAGACTGGGACAAGAGGGCAGCCTGGAAAAGGGGGCTGTTCTTTAGAACGGGGGTGGTTTTCTGAGCACTTAGAGGTCACAAGAGGCTCCAGGAGAGCCCTTGGCTCAACACTAATGAAGAAAGATGTGGTTGGTAGATAAGGGTCATTTTATTGTTTTTATATTATGACCAAAATAAATTAGAGGTGGCAAGAAGGCAAGATAGGCATGAGTTATGAATGTACCTGTGACCTACGCTAATGGCGGTATGATGTCCACATTGAAGGAGGGGATGGCCCTCTCAAGTCTGCATTAGTCAAATCATACCTGATCATGGCAAGTCTGGAAGGAGTCAAGACAGTTCCAATTATTTTATCAGTTGAGAAAAGGTTGGTTGAAAAAATGTAGAACTACTGCTCCTTAAATGAGAAGATACAGGAGATACATAATAGCTTTGGACCAGCTACTGTCTGAGAGAGGGAGCAGATTATACTCTTGTTTTTTTTTTTTTTTTTTGGCGGTACCGGGGATCGAACTCAGGACCCTGCGCTTGCTAGGCAAGCGCTTATTCCACTGAGCTATATCCCTGGCCCCTGAGGGAGCAGATTCATTAGCAGTGGTATCAGGGGATAGGATCAGAGCATAGAGTACAAAGGACTTCACTTGAACTTCTGATGGGCCAGTCTTCCAGAGTTTTCTCTGAAGAGGAAACTGGCTGCCTTTATAAATCAAGAACTCCCTTTAAACCATGCAAACAAGGGTAAGCTAATGACTTGATGAGGATCTTGAGGATGTTGCTGGGTAATCACCAGCAGTTGTCTTGGTGACTTTTAAGGCCATTTATAGTTAAGAATTCTTTATATCCTACCTTCTTCAGGCAGAATTGCTTATGAGTTTCTGCAGTATTTGGCAAGCCCTTCCTTGGGAAGGGCACATCATAGAGTCAGTCCTATTAAACATACCTTGGCAATTGTGTCACCTTCTAGAAAGGATTTCCAGAGTAAGGGGATTCTTCCCATCTTGTGCTTATGCTGGCGATGTTTATTATTACCATGTCAATGGCTGGCTGGCTGGGATGCCTGCTTAGAAGAACATAAGATGTCTTGGTGCGGAAGTATATTCTCAAAGTGGATTCCCAAGGAATGAAGTGGTTCTGGGGTGTGGCATTAAGCACGTGTGCATTTATGCATTTCGTAAGACCTTGGGGGATATGAGACAGATTTTTCGGAGAAAGCTTTGTTGTGTGCATACGTGGGAGAGAGGAACATAAGGAAGACCCAGGCACATGAGGACTGGAATACAGGCATAGTGAAAAATCACTGAAGAAAGCCCAGAAGGAAATGGATCTGACACTTCTGTTCTTTGGTGTCTTTCTTTCCTAACTGAGCCCCACAGAAAAGAGCCACACTCAGGCTCTGGAGGCTCAGTATTGACCCTCCTGACATCTTCGGGTGGGCTGGAAGTCATTTCTGGAACAGTGTAACCAAACATGTGCAGACCATTATGTCTGATCACATAAGCCCACCACCAAAAGGGCTTGAAAATGCCGCTTGAAAGAGTCTCTCGCTTTGTATTAGTTGTTTTTTTTTTTCTCCCTGTGAATTGTGGTTATTTTCTCTCTGGGTCTTTAACATACAGGCCAAATGAATCAAAGACTAGTCATGATATTATATGTACCTTTGGTATCAATTTTACATTATGCCACCTGCAAGAGAGTAAGTGTCTACTGAGGGATATTTTTAGATCATGGTGTTAAATGCTAGGCCATGTGTATGTACAGAACAGGACTGTCTGTGGCTGCAAGGAGACTAAGGGCGAGAGAGAGAGGAGAGAGAGAGAGAAGACAAGAAGAGACAAGGACAGGAATGAAAAGTTTCAGCCAAGAAATAAAAATAAACAGTCCCCAAACCCAAAGCAGCAATGGAATTCCCAGCTGGGCTCTGGATATTGTTTCATTTGGTGGAGGACATTTTCTGGGCAGCCTTTATCCACTCCCTGGCTGATTTTCCACAGCACCCATATCTTATCCAACTGGTGTCTGTTTCAAGCCCTATAAAGTGCAGAGCACTTGCCTTTAACTAAGCACAGCAGCAAGAGGATTGCAAGGTGCGTTCTAAGAATCTCATCGGCTGAGTTGGGAGATGCTGGCCCTGGGACCCCAGGTGCCAAGTGTCAAGTTGCTCCTCTAGAAAACTGGACCAGTCGTTCTCATCCTTACCACCTCAAGGGCCGCTTTAGGAAAAATGAGAAAATGAGTAGAAAAGGGGCTGGCAAAGCATAAATTGTTCCACATGAATGCAGTATGAAACGTTGTAAGTGATAACTTTCTAATTTGACCTTTTTTCTCCTCTTGCGTGAGTAGTTTTCACAGTAGGTAGTTCCCGGGGAGGACGGGGTAGGGCAGAGCTGTTACTTCTTTTCTCTTCTGATGGAAAGGCGTGCTTCCGAGATGGATATAGAGTTCTGCAGAGCCTCCAGACCCCCTCCCCAGCCACCGTGAGAGTGAAATCATACCTCCTTTAGTACTCCGAGCTCCCTATGACAACAGGCAACACTTAACAGGTTTCGAGTGGCTCTAAGTCATGCAGGGAGTGTTCCCCTTCTCTGTCAGTCAGACATTCTTAAAGGTCGCTCAGCTATCCCTGTCTTTCTTTCCACTTCCCCTGCCATGATCCTAGTTCTAAAAATAGTTCATTAACTAGACCTCTGCAGCTACTTCCTAATCGCTGTTGCTGTCCTTAGCTCCTCCTCTCTCCTGCTCATGTCTCCTACATTGTGTCAGTCCTTGGTCAGAAATCATCTGTGGTCCTTACCACATGCCTAAGCAAACTCAAACCCTAGTCCAACATTGAGCATCTCCTATAGGGTGGCCCTAGCCTGCCTGCATTTCCTTCATCCTTCCATCAAGGTAAACTCTGGATGTTTTTCACCTTTACCTGATTACACACTCAAGCTTTTCCCCAGTGTTCACTTATGTGTGGCTCCCCTCATACATGTCCTTTAATGCCCTCACCGCCTTCTCCACCCAGTTCCACCATCAAAATCATACTTACTCTCCTGAGCTCCTCCCTGACATCTTTCTTCTTCTTCGCCCTTCACTATTCTCTAGCACTCCCCCTTCCCTCCTTTCCTCCATCCCTCTCCCTCCCTCTCTGTCTCTGTCCCTGTCTCTCTCTCTGTCTCTCTGTCTCTCTCACTTTGTATTATACATAAGTACACAGAACATACTCACTTACCTTTGTGTCTCACTCCTGCAAATGTATTTGGACCAAAAACATATATATTTGTTTCTTACATTATGTGTTTGAGAAATAGAGCAAAAGGGGAAAAAAAAGATTCTACTAAATTAACAATATAATTTAACAACTACTACACATATCTTGTGTATCAGCTGTAAGATTTCTAGTAATAGCTGTCATTTAAAATGCTTCCCTTACTATATATATATGCTATCTTTTAAATCCAAAAATGTTCTTAAATCTTCCTTTGTAGAAAATGCCTCATAAACTTGTGGACCATTTCATTTTCTCAGACAATGAAATTCAAATCAGCATTAAATATATGAAGTTATATAGTGATGATTTTAATTAAGAGACTCATCTCTTTAAAATTCCACTAGCTCCTTCTGTCCTAAAAGAGTCCCCATCTTCCTATCCTAGGAGAATCTCTGTGAAAGGGTGCCTGTGTGGGGAGTGGCCACTGTGGGTAGTGGGGTTCTCATTGCCCTCCTCTCCTCCTACCCATGGGACTGGACTGCCCGAGAACAGCCTGCTGGAAGGTGGAGACTACCTGAAATTCAGAAGCGTAGATCCTTCTCATGGTCCTTTTTTTCATTTTACTTCTCTGTGTGGTTGCTTCAGTGTAAAATTTACTAGATGAATACACTTTTTCAGTGGTAGAATTGTACAGGAATGGCCACTGATTCCCACCCTTAATTCCAGCAACACCACACTACCCTGTCAGCCCAGCCTTAAGTTGTATCTTGAAAACCCAAGTGAAGAAGAAGGAGAACCCCTTGTTCCAGGAATGTTTTCTTTGGAATCCTCTAATTTTTTATAGCAGAATGCATTACCCTTCAGGGTGAGGCAATATTTTGTAAATTGTTTTAAAATGTGAATTAAGGGAGTGAATGTGCCTCACCCAGTTTTGAACATATATACCTTTTTGCTTACTCAAAAGCTTTGGTGAAAATGGAAGTAAAGTGTTCTTGTTATCTTTATAAAGGCAACGTGCCATTCACATCTATTTATAACAGAGGAAAATTTCATTAATTTTGCTTTGTGATAATAATAGTGGAAAATAGAAATGAAGCGTTATCTTTGTAAACCATAATAGGGGCATTTTTGTTTTGTTTTCTCTTTTGCCCTGGAAAGAGGCAAAAAAAGAATATTTACTAAGGAAGCAAACAGAATATAAATCAGGACCAAAGAAATCCACCAATTGAAGAGAACACATTTCAAGCATTTGGATATCACAAGGGTTACTTAGAAACACTTGGCCACACGCCATAATGGTAATTCTTTCTTAACTACCTCTGAGAGCCCTCCTTCCACTTAAAGTATGTATTAAGAAGATGTTGCCACATGTGAAATTGTAGCCTTGGAAGTGAGGGTAATAATTAAAATTCATATGCAAATCTTTAAAAACTCATTTTAATTATTCTACATTTTAATTCTTCTCCTTTAAGAAACTGAATCTGAATGTTGAAGAGATTACACTGTACCAGATGTGCTTTCTGGTTGGTTGCCTTTGCATACCTTCTCGTGTTCTGACCGGGGACTAGAGAAGAACCTCAGGCTGCAGAGTGAAGGGACTGAGATGAATGCAGGGCGCTGAGGCACAGACCAGACACCAAAAGGTCCAAAGACAGCAGGGAAATAGAAGGTGCCTCCCAACGTGGCTTTCCTTCAGGACAGAACTGTTTGCTTCTTACACCAGAAGATCTTCAAAACTTAAAACCATGTCAACTCCTACATCTCAGACCAGAAAAACATTTTGTAGTCTATAGCAGTCAAAGAAACAAAAACTTATCTCTGTTGTAATTTTGCATGAAATCCTTTGTTTTTCCCCAGCTACCTGGTAAAATCTCTTAAAGAAAAAAAAGTGAGGTCAAATTAGTCAATGATTCATTCATTTGTTCATCCCTTCATTCACCTATTCAGTCATTCATGGGGTCATGCCATAAATTGAACAATTTTGATCTTGGGGAATGAGGCTACATCATGTTATACCCATGTAAGGCATAGACAATCTATACCTGCATTAATGTAATACCTTGACCCAGTCAAATGTATTTTCCCTTTTAGATTGATTTAACACTTTGTCTCAGATTAGACTTCTTGTTCTTAAAAGATTATGACAAGCAAGCCAACCAACTCTGTAGTCTAGGAGGGAATTTGAAGTTAAACTACATAGCAAAAGAGGAATTCAGGATCGTTCAGCAATGGTTTGAGTGTGATAGGTACCATCCCCAGACAAAGAGACATACCATGGGATTGAACTCTGCAATAATATGCATCCTTTTCTGAAGACTTGTTATCTCTGCATAGAATTACAATGGACTTTGTCTCAAACTTAGTGATATAATCACTACCTCTGTGTGTGCACGTGTATACATGCATGTGTGTACCTTCTACTTCTACTGTGTGACTATGAATAAGGTAGTTCCCCTCAAAAGGACTCAGTTTCCTTAACTCTAAAATGAACGACTGAGCTGGTTGGCAATACTGTGATGAAATAGCTGAGGATAACAGTTTAAGGAGAAAAGGTAGCTCGTGGCTTTAGAAGCCATAGTAAAGCTGGTGCTGTTGAATTTTGGGCTTTGATGAGGCGGGGCAGAGAGAGGCAGCTCACTTCACGGAAGCCAGGAAGCAGAGAAAGAGGGGAAGAGATAAAATACACCCTTCCAGTTTCTCTTCATCACATCCCATCTCACTGATCTTTCCTGCTCCTTTCAGCTCTGAAAGCTTCAGTGACTTATACCCTCCTGATCCAGTCACCATCCAGAAGCCTCTCTTCTGAACATATGAGGCTTTGGGGGAACATTTGTGATCTAAACCATAACAAAGGTTATGTTCTGTTATTAAACAATGATTATTTTTCCATTCCTAAGAAAATTCAAGAGGAAGAAAAATACATCCAAGCCATAAACAGAAGAGAAAATTGTGTTGTTGGGATGATTCCTGCCTGTGAGTTGACAGTGTGCCCCGTGCTATTTTCCCTGGAGTTGGCATTTTGCAGTATTCTACCTGGCTGGGTCCACCTTTGGTCCCATAGACCTGCCATCCTCTGGCTAGGACGTGGGTGGTTGTTCCAGATGCAGGTTGGTCTGGCCATCTGCTCCACAAAGAAAAATTACAACCTCGAAAGGGGACGTTTTTATTGTCGCCTCTGAAAGTGGCAGAACATCTCTGTATTTCAGTAAATATAAAGAAACTTAATAAGCAGACTTGAATGAGGAGAAACATTAGCATGAAATTCTGCAAGGGGTCTTCTTGCTAGGTCTGGTCTTGCTCCTCTGTACATGCTAGAAAGGTAATCTATGTTCTTAGACAAACTTGCTTTCAGGGAAAATGTTAGACTTTCTTAGGAAATCCCCACTGTTTCTTATAAAAGTGGGAACTATTTAAAAACCTATATTCATCTCTGGCTCTTGTAGAGTTTAGGGAAATTCTTTTCTGCATTTCTAAATATTAAATATTTAGATTTCTAAATATCTAAATATGTTCCAGTTTGACAGAATGGGTAAATATATGAATAAATGTTTTATTCAACAAATGTTTGTTGAGAATCTTCCAGTAGTCCTCTCCAGGAATACAGACATTAATAGGACATGATTCTGCACTCCATAAAGTAACAGAAAACTAAAAGGGCAGGAAGTTATCCGACTCAGTCAGCTGGTTCTCTGATAGAGAACAACATCACCCAGCATAATCCATACAATATACTATTTTTAAACAATTTTGGAAATGGCCATTATAACAGGCATTTGCATATATATGGTATATATACAAATATAAATTTATTTCTAGCAACTAAAATATTACCTGCTTATCTACATAATTGGCATTGTTATTCTGTTATAAATTTTGCAAGCGAGAATAGCAAAAGTTAGTCTGTCTTTCTAGAATCATGCTGTTTAACTGTTTTTCTACTGGTAAGAATGGTCCATTATATCCCTGTCCAGTACATTAATGATTAGCAACACATGGCTAATGAGGACTTGAATTGTGACTAATGAAACTATGAAAGTGGATTTTTATTTTGTCTAACTGTAATTTAATTTTTTCTATCTTTATTTTTATTAGTACATGTTCACAGTACATGTTTTGTGAAAGTACCAACTCCCCTTGAGGAATGTGATCATTATGTAATTAATTTAAATTTAGTAACATGGGGCTAGTGGCTGCCACACTAGACAGCACAGTTCCAGCTGTCCTACTAGTCACTTGGTAGCCACCAGAAGTGGCGTTCTTGTGGCAGAAGTACTGCGTGCTATGAAACACGATAGTGCCCTAACACAAAACACAGAAAAACATGTTTCTGCTTAAATAAATCCTTCTTAAAATGAGTAGAACTCTTCATTAAAAATGAACCATGTTTAAGAAGTTAACTCAGATTAACATAATGTGCTTTAAGCAATGAAATAATATGGAAGAAGATTTAAAGTATAAATATGGAATCCCCTGCATTTGCTATGGCTCATATTTATGGTCATCCTCAACTATTTCATCGTATTTCGCCTAGTTGTAGCTGTCTGAATCTCAGCAAACGGACTTCTAGATGAGGTCCAGCCTCAATTATAGGTCTTCTGGGAGACCTTGTCCTTTACTGGCAGCCTTTGCTTCGCTGCTGGTCCTCCCAAACCCACTGGCCCACTCACAGCATGGCCTGTACACCCACAGCATCACCTACAAGCTTGTGATTCTCCATCTCAGCACCCACACAGACCTATTAAATCAAATTCTACAATGTAGCCAGATCCCCTGGTAATTTCTAAGCACATTACATTTGAAAAGCTCTTCTCTGGTGCCTAAAGTTTTTAAATTCTGCCTAAGGCATCCCTAAGAGAAGAAATTAACTTTGTTTTCTGTGCATTAAGGGCATGACCTGTTTTGAATTTTCCAAAACTTTATTTGGAAAATTTCCAAACATATAAGCAAGTTTGAGAAATCAGTGAAACTACTACAAACATATTTGCCCCCTTCCATCCATTCATCCATCCATTAAACACCACTTGTTTTTTTAACACATTTCAAAGTAAATTACAAACAATAGTATATTTCTCTTTAATTAATACTAATGACATCTATATTATCAGCTAGTGTTTAATATTTGTTTTCAGGATTTTTTAAAAACTCTGAATCAAAATTTTGCATAAATGTGCAAATAAGTATACAGTTTCAGAGTTTTAACAAATGCATTACTCACATTTCAGTTCTTTTCTTGTTTTTGCCCCTTTAATGCAGTTTAAAAACAACTACCTCCCTTAAACAAGGAGGAACAGGAAAAAGGACCAAGCACAGAGTTGTCCACAGAATAGTCTGGTCTTCTTTAGGTTGTCCGAGCTGCCCCTCCCCGCTTGTGGTGGGGCTTCTTTCCCTTCATACTGGTTTAAAGCGAACCGCTGCTTTAAAAGCCACTTTATATCAAATAGCGTGGTTTACATTTACTTTGGGTCCTGATCTGGCATGCTTGCTTTGAAAGGAACTTGCATCTAGTTTTAATAAAAGTTTTGAACTATGTAAAAGTAGAAATTTAGCACATTTGAAAATTAAATGAAAGAGGGATTCCATTTCTTTGTCAAATGTTATATCTCTCCTCTTTTTTTCTTTGGGCATGCCTCTCCTTTCTTCTCTAGGGTCCTTTAGCTTAAAGTCCAGTACATTTTCCCTTACCTTCCTAAAGTTACACAAACTCTTTATTTCTTCAAAGTCACACACCTGCCTAAGACTGCTGTGCATCTCCTTAGGAAAGAGCCCTGTCCTGGGAGTGTGAAAACCCATCCCTAGCCAATCTCAGCCTAGGAGGACGCTATAAGGAGAAGACAGGGTGCTCAGATACGGGAAGCCTGGCTTTCTCTCACCAGAGCCTAAGATTCTGAGAGACCTAACACAAGTACTGAAGGCTTGGTGCCTTTCCTAAATAGTGTTAAGGGCTCAAAATAACCACTCATTACAAGGTAAAAGTTCTAAGGCTAACCTGAGTCTCCACCAAAATACCCATACCAGCAATACTAACTTCTGATCTTGGCTGAGTTACTAGAGTCAGTCTGTGTAAACATTAGCAACCCCGTATTACAGAGGAGAAGCTCAGGTCCTAGAAAGGTGAAGTAGTTTACCCACTCAGTGCGTGAGCGGTGAGAGAGCCGGGGTACAGACACAGGTCAGCCAAACCCCAATGCCTCTATCGGCCCCTTTTGTTCAGATGGGGCCTTGAGCCTAAGAATAAGTGAAGGAAGTCAGTGAGAACCATATGAGTATCTGTTATGTTGCCTAGGAATTAATATTTTGGAATTTGATGTTTCAAACACCTAAAAAACTCAGTTCCGACTGTTGTGTGTGATTTATTGAAAGCTTAAACTTCATGTCAATTCATTTATTAAATATGGAAAACTATAAAGATAGGGATTTCCCAGATACACATCGACTGTCTCGTGTTTGTTTAGACAGCCTAGGTGGGGACCTGGAGAGACACGGGAGAGATGGCAGAGATGACTTCCGATTCAGTGCCTCAGAGAGACTGTGGTTCATTATAACAGAAATCAATACCACCCAGGAATCTAGGTGTGAAATATCTGAATCTTTCCCTATACCTATGCCTATAGCTAATCTCCATCTGGGGGACACTAAATGAAAGAGAAAATTTGCCTGTAAAATTAATAGATTGTACATGTTAAAAAGTGAAACCACCCCCACTGACTGACAACAGCTACAGAAGGCACAGTCTCCCCAAGCCCTGCTGGAAGGGCAGACAGGAGCTAGCCCAGCTTTCCTGAGCCCAGACTCTTGTCAGGGCTGGCTCTGCGCTTTGTGATGTGCAAATGCGCTGGAGTGCAAAGAGAATGCAACATGGGAAAGGTTAGAAAATTAAATAGAAAAATATAAATGACAAGAGTTGAAAAATTAAAAGAAGCAAAGTAATACGAAAAGTAGAAGTGTGAAGAAAGTAAATGGAAGAGTAGAACTGGCAGAGTGATAAAAGTGCATGTGAAGTGACAAAATGAAGCTTGAAAGCAGTTAAGATCACATGTACTAAATAGAACAATAAAAACATAAAGTAAGGCAGGGTGAGCACTTGAATAAATGCTGCCATCAGCTAAGAAGGTAGTTACAAAGATGTAAAAAATAGGTCAAGTAGCAATAAAATAAAGGAGTCATGTAAAGCAGTAAATTAAGGAACAATTTGAAAACAATAAGGATAGAAAATTAATAAGCTAAACTGACACTTAATATATTAATGGTTAACACTGACTTCTATGTACTAGGTGCTTTATATGCATTAATTTACTTGATTCAACCTTATTAAAATATTAGGATTTTTGAAAAATATATGAGCAAAAAAAATTTTTTTTTAGGTGAGGTGGTAGGGGAACCAGGTATCAGAGCACAATACCAAAATAAATTTTTTATTGAAAGTTAGCATTTCATTCCTTTTCTCATGTAATGATTTCAACTTTTGGAAAATGCCAGGTGCTTGACCTGCCACTTCTCATTTCTCCTTTAGACCCTAAGTTTCTGAAGTACCTGGTAATATAAATATCTACTCTCTTTCTCTCTTGTCCTATTATGATTGTCCTTTCCTATTGGCAATCCTTGGTGTGAAAATTCTCCAGCCATAGAATCCACAGCCTAGGACCTACAAGGTATGTTCAGTGAATGTTTAAATTCTAACAAAAAAATACTATGGTAAAAAGCACATTTTCCACTAATCTCCCTCAAAATACCTCCTCTTCCTTTGAGCACGCTTTCCTAACTTATCATGCCTGCCACTTTCTGAGCAGTTCTAGAAGTCTTCTTTCATAAATATCTTTAGGTGCACTCTTGTGGCTGCCCCTATGTCCTAAACGGATTCAATACATTTACATGTTGTGGTCATTTTGACCATGGGGAAGAGCCAGAAATTGCACAGTGCCGGATCCAGTGAATAAGGTGGATGAAGATACACTATAATGTTTTTATTTGCTAGAAATTGTATTATAAATCTTTTATCAACTAGAAGTGATCAAGATGTACTGTGAGTGTTTAAATTTTTAAATATGTTGGAGTAAAAGACATATTGCCATTAATTTCCTTCAGAATATTCTTTCTCACTTGGACACACACTTCTCCTGCCATTCTCGACAATGTATCTTTTACTATAATCTGTTTTAATTTAAACATTCACCATAGTTTTCAATCATCCTTTGTATAGTAATTGAAAAACCTAAGATTCTACTCATCTTATCTGACTATGCTCAGGCCTGTCATCTGGGAGTATTTTCTCGAGTTCCATATTGCTCTGCAGTTGACATGGGAGTGCCTTTCTGATACTTGCCTGTATTTACCTAGACCACAAGTTTTTGAAAAATGGCATTACAGTTTCATATCTCACCCCTTAACTCAAGCCTGACACATAGTAGGCATTTAATGAATACTTTTTGAAGTGAACCTAAGTTGAGCTTGTTACGACTGTTTGTGGGGGCCATGTTTTTGTTTTTGGTTTGGAGGAATAGGTTTCCACCAGCAAGTAGACTATTGTAGTTTGAGTTTCTGTTCACCTATAAGCCTCACAAGCATTTTTTTTTTTTTTTGGTTTTGGTTTTGGTTTTTTGCAGTGTATCTTTCCCCAAAAAGAATAACTTTTTTGTTCTTTGTCCTTTTCTTTCTATTTACCATACCTTAGTACCTATCTTTTACCTCCAACTCTGTACACTGTAATTGTCACCAGTTCATGCTAGGATTCTCTTATTGGTATTTATTCAAAGCCTGGATACCTGTTTCTGGTTTTTATCCTCTCCACACTTTTCTGTGAGGTGGATGCTGTCTGTGCGGCCTTGAGCTGCATCCATGCCACATCCCTCCCCCATTCACTCCTTTGTTCAGGAGGCATTTTCTTACCATCTGTTATCAACCAGTAATTGTGCTGGGAATAAAGACAGAGAAAATAGAGAGGAGTCCTGTGTCCATTCACCATCGTGTCTAAGCTCATGTCTGTGTTGAGCCTATTTCATTTGGCCCTGTTTTTGGTGAAAAGAGAAAAACAACTAAGAGCTTTTATAGGTAACTACTTTATTTTCAAGACCATTCTGAAAACACTTGCTAACTTTCCCCTTTGGAGAAAAGAGCCCCAGTTCCCTCAGCCTTTCGATCCAATTCTTGGAATTCAGCCACAGTCACATCGTCTTCCCTTCTCCGTGAACTCAGAGAGCTCGTCTCATAGACCAAAGGCCTAAGTGTGAAGTGGACTCTTCTCTTATGCTTTATTTAAATCTTATGTTTACTCTGTCCTTCATTAAAAATTAATATCGCCTGTAGAAAACTTGGAAAATGTAGGAAAATCACATGGAAGAAAGCTACTGGTTTTTTTTTTTTCTTTTTCATTTTTTTTTGCATCTGGCCTTTGAGCATTTTGTATATCGGTGCATGTTTTTGGTACAGGTGTAGGAAAGTTATATATCATTTTGTAACCTACTTACTTTGCTAAAAATACATTATGAATATTTTCCATATTATTAAACATTCTTCTCAAACATAAATTTAACTGCAGTTGGAACCTGTTAGATGGCAAGTGAATAGATTTGGGTTTTTATTACTATTATGAATGACACTGGTAAATTTCATAACACAGAAAATGCTGCGCATATTTTTATTATTTCCTTGGGTAAGTTCCTAGAAATAGAATTGCTAGATCAAAGGATGAGAACAAGTCTATGGTCTTTGTGATGTATTGTAAGCTGTTCTGGAAAGTTCTATTAATTTATGGTTCCCACTAGCCCTTTATGATCGTTTCCATTTCCTAACATCCTCAATAACAATATGTTCACAGTTTTGGATCTTTGTGAATTATTTTATTTTAATTTGCATCCCTTTGATTACTAATGAAGTTGTACATTTTTCATGTTTATTGGACTTTTATATGTATTCTTGAAATGTTCATCTTTTTCTTATTCATTTCTAAGAACTCTTACACAATAAGGATGTTAATCCTTCTGTACATGGCCAACATTTAAATGAGAAGTCTGTTTTCAAAAGAGGACTCAGAATAAGACCCTAACTCTCATCATATTTCTTTGGAAAGTTCTTCAGAGGGAAAGCGGGACTGTTCATAATACTCGTAGTGATATTCTGAAAAGAAAAAAATTATCCTGCAATCAGAATTAGCTTGGTATTTTTTTTATTTCTGGTCTATTACACAAACTCAAGAGTTATAAAATAGAAACTGAAGATTATATAAAGGAGCCTCCATATGCATTGGACAGTTAAAAATTTCTTTGAAGATTTATTGTATGTCTAGTATTAAGCTAAATACCTATGCCCTTGGCTAATTGATAGCCATACTAAAGAAATAAAATCTACATACACTTTAAAAGCTTTCTGGAGTCCTAGCTAAACTGGTGTTAAGGAAATGGTCCTTGGATGAACAGTTAGGGTTTTTCTTATTTTGGGTGCTATGTCTGTCTCTGTGAATCTTCTTTCACCACATGTAAGTAGCATATTCTTCTAGGCTATTGAACACTTAACATCTCCCCATTATCTGCTTGTCCCTTCTCATTCTATACCAGTGCATAGAAAAGCCCAGGCAGACTTTCAGCCTTTAATACAGCTAAAAGATTTCCAATGGGGGGATTTTTCACACTGCTTAAATGGAAAAACATCAAAATTTTAAAAATGAAACACTCTTACACTTGGGTGAGAGTCCCAAAATAAAGGAAGGCATCTCCTAGTATCCACCAACATCTCTAGAGTGTTTGCTACTGAATTCAGCATTTTTGAGTATGTAAATTATTTTCAAGCTCTTGCTCTCTTATTGTTGGTAAGTAGAATTTTCAAACAATATCCTCCCCTAAGTAAATGAGGCACGATGCAGGTTAGCACCTCGTTCTGGCACATCCTCTTCAACATCTTCTGTCTGCATCCGCCACCCAGCTTCCCACCCTATCTCCCCCACCCTTCTATTGGCTGTAATGACCCCGCAAACCCTAAATGGCATTTGAGTGCATTAAGCAGCAAACTCTCCAGTGACATAGCAATTATGGCTCTGAAATAGATTTGGTGCGTCACAGAAGATAAGGGTTTTAAAAGTTTCTGTTGTGATTATAGCCTGTAACTCCCACAAATAATAGGCTTCAAAATAAGAGGCTGCCAACAGAGCCTTTGTGGGTTTTTCTCAGTGATGGCACGTAAATTGCTATTAAGGTCCTAAGTGTATTTGAATATGCCAGTCTTTGGGATGTGGAGTTGGCTCAGTGTCTCTCTTTACAAGACATGTCATTGTTGCTCTGATAATCTGGGGTAATTGCTATCTCTTGGATGGTCAGAGAAGTGTAAGAGGTTTAGCTTCCTGTGTGACGGTAAATAGCCTCAGGATTTACACCACAAGGGCACGTGCACAGAAGGGCTGTGTGTGTTCCACGTGTGGCCACCTCTTGTCTTAACACATACACAATTGCTGTGTGTTCCCTGTGTAAATAATAGTGTTGTCAACAAAACCAGAGCAAAACCAAACGTTATAAAATTGGAATGAAGAATTCAGTTCTGTATACGATCAGCCAGTCAGGTAATTTATATTGAAAGTTTTAAAAACTACTTTTGCTTGAATTATCTAGATTTAGCTATATATGTAAACATATCATCTATTGCCTTGTGTACCTTCTCTCTTTTCCAGCATTAGCAGCTGCTATGTGCCTCTGTGTGTGTGTGTGTGTGTGTGCGCACGCGTGCGCGCACATATTCTATAGATGGTATGAACATATATTAGCTGTATGTGAGTATAAGGAAGTATGTGGAAATTGTGCATGTTTTTAACATTGTGTTGATGTGTATAAGAGTATGTGTTTTAGTTTGTGCAGTTCTAAGGATAGAAGATGTTTATTCAGACGGAAATAGAATTCTCTGCACCCAGACATCTCTATTTAGCTGAATCAAGCTGAGCTTATTTTTCTTTGCCAGGAGATCAGGATAACCTTTGAAAAGTTAAGTAAAAACAAACTTGAAGTTTTAATCTCCTGTATGTTCATTTAGCCTAAGGACCAAATAAATCGATAGGATACAGAAACATTGTGTGTAATCTTCCTGTTTGTATTTTAAGCAGAAATGAGAAGCAATCAGGAGAATATACACTATATTCTGCATGTGAGCAACAGAGGACACAAGGAAAACTACCCTTAGTGCCTCACATGCCTTATGTAGCAGTATTGATGCTGGGCTTTCACACCAGGTTAGTTTGGAAGAGGACAAAGCAAAGAAGGGGCCAAAGCACATCATGACCTTGGAGTTGAGCTCTAGTCACTCCCACGCTACCAGGGGGCTGGGAGTCCTGCGGGTGGACTGAGCAGCCCTCACAGGGCAGATGGAATGTGAAGTGGTGACCTGAAATAGGAGAGTCTGCACTCATACCAAGTAAATGTGGACCAGACTGACCATCTTATTGTTTAGGTCTTAGGCCAGGACTTTGCACTGTGAGTATAAGAGAAAACACGTTACCCAAACCGGCCACTAAGGTGGTGCCACTAATGCAGATCCCGCTGCAGAAGTACAATCCCAGAGGGGTAGAGTGTGTCTGCTCCAAAACACAGAGATGGGTTGTGGCTTGATCATGGCAGGGATTGGCATATGACTTTTCTGAGGCTGGTTTTATCATCTCTTTGTTCTACCATCTACTGCTCAACACAGTGATTCCCCAGTGGAGCACCAAAAAGCATCTGCTGTCAGCACCACTTTGCTGGGTTGAGCACACACTCAGATGACCCCGATTTGTGATGTCTGAAATTACTAAAAAGCAGTGGCACATAGTGGGAAAATTTGGTAGGTCCTAGTTTTTGAGTTTTAGTTTCCTGTCCTGAGAAGCAGAAATGAGTTCATATTAGGCATATGTACCATTATATGTTTGTGGTCCTTGCTGCCTAGCTGTGCAGTTGTGATGGGCTGCCGTAGCCAGGGTCCCTATGGGCTGCAGGACACCCCTGGAAGCCTTCAAAGCTCTCGTGTCTTCATTCAACTCAAGTACTTAGTTGAGCAGCTAGTGTATCAGACATGCTCCTTATCCTCTAATTGCTTCTTGGATGATTTACTGTCTCACTGAGGAAAATAATCAAAGCGAGCCCTCAGTATGGCCTTTAAGTCCAAGCATAACTGTGCCCTGCCACTCTTTAGTGCCACCTTCTGCACCCCCACACTGTGCTCCTTTATCTCTGGCCTTTGTGCAGGCTTCTTTTTAATCTGCCTCAAGAGCTGTCCAAGCCACTTTTTGTCTAATTTCTGTTCACCTCCAGGCTGACTTGTAGAAGCCCCATTAAGATCATTCTTTTGTATTCTCTCCTAGCACTTTCAACCATCGAGACTCTACATATGTTCTTTTGATGATCAACCAAAAAAGAAGGTTCTTTCCCATTAAACAATAAACTCCTTGAGATCAGAAACTGTACTTTTTAAAAACTGTGTTTTACCTATCACCCTTTGCCCAGTACATAGCACAAAGTATGCACTGAATATATATTTCCAGAATAAAAATCTAAACAATTACAGTAGAAAAAAAATGTGGTATTCACCTGGAGATTTGAAAAGATAAATAAAAGCTGCATGTGATTAAATGTCAAAATGAAGGGTCAAAAAGTCAGAGGTAGTAGAATTTAGAGAAGCAGATGATACTGAGTTTTGAAGAAATCCACACAAAGGAGGTGGCTCTCTCAAGCTGAGTCTTGAAAGACAATGTGGGTTCACACCAAGAATCCAGAGGAGATGGCCAGGCAAGAAACTCATACCCAACATGTCTGTAGAGTAGTAAAGGGTCCCACTTTGGCAATGGGGAATCAATTACTTCTTTGCGGCAGCTTAAACTCCAAGTCTTTCCAGCAAGGGTATCTATTCTCTACCCGGAATGGCTGATGGCACTGTTGATCTTTCTCGGCACTGTAGACCACACAGCAACATCATGGGGCTTAAGAAGTTGCAGTGGGAGCCAAACCACACAGAGGAGTGAAGCGTGGTACTGAGGTACAGCTTTGAGGGTCTGACCTAGTGGTAGGGGGCAGTCAAAGAGGATACCTCTGGCAGTCAAGAGGTCACAGAAACAGGAATCCAAGAGCCAGCAACAGGATGAAATGATCTAGACAGAGGACTAACTTGCAGGAAATGTGATAGCAGGGAGTGATTGATGAGATGAGGGTCTACAGGAAGAATCACTTCCAAGAGCAAGTCATTTTTTTAATCTTAAAGGAACTGCAACAAATAACAGGAAATTAAGTAGAAGCTAGGTATGGGTTCGGTAGGGACAGCCATAAACATGTTCCTGTGTGAAGATACTGATATAAAAGGTCAAAGTGAGACAAGCAATAAAATTGATTTTGAGCTACCTATAGACCAAACCATTCCAAGAGATTTCTTCTGAGGGTACAGATAAAGCTAGCAGATTTAGTCAGTGGAAGTATTGTATGCAGCATACTTACGCTAAAACAGTGATTTGTTGTTTCTCAAAACCCCAAATTTAATGAGGTATAATATTTTATATGCCCTCTTCATGACCAGATCCCATGATAGAAGGGTCTCAGCCCTGGAAAGGAAAAAGACAGTAAAACAATTCCCAATAGGCTATTTGGGGGCTGTGGTCTTTTGTTACGTTTTTGGAGTTAGTTCCCATTGTACCTAAGGTAGTGTCACAGGAACTGATCTTATCTAGGGTGGAATGTTGTCTTCCTCCAGTGTCTTGTGGACAACACTTCTTGCTGAGATAGTATGTGAGGCTGTGGCACTACAATAGCCAAGATTCAACCATTTCCCTGAAAACAATACAGAGCAGTATAAATATTAATCATAGCTATTTGTTTGAAATAAGCTATGAAGTACCAGACCTCCCTAATGCCCATTTGCCTAGATGTTAAAGTTACGCAGAAAATTGGACTTGCTTCTACTTTGCTTTTTGCATATATGTAGATGTCCACAGCTATGTACATGTAGTTAAACTGAACTATGGAATTCAGGAAGCTTATACCATACATCCTTCTTCAATAGAGAATGAATGTTATAGTGCCACTAAATGTATCATTGGTCAAAGTCTGAGATGTGCCAGACACCATGATAGGCACTTGGAATCAAAGATAAACTCCATCACCCTGATCTATGGCCTGGTGGGTGAGACAGTCACGTGAAGTAATTAATGCAATATGGCAGCTCAGGTATTGTATTAGGTACATACAGAGAACTGGGGAGCCTGTGGGAGAAGGAGACATTGCCAGGTGACATGTAGAGTGGCAAGGGTACTTGAACTCAATCTTGAAAAACAGACACAGAGCTCACAGATGTAGTTAGATGAATGAGAGCACTGTTTACAAAGGAAAAGAAGCAGGCCTGCTCTGTTCTAGGAATTCCTGAGTAAAGAGAAACGAGTGAAGGATTCAGTGAAAGTGTTGGTTGGGGAGTAACACAGTCAAGCCCGCGGACTCCGTAGACTTGGTGAGGATACCGATGCTCATTGAGGCCAGTGGGAAGCCATTGAAGATTTAAACAAGGAGGCACCATGATCACACCTACATTTTTGAAAGACCCCCTCTGGTAGCAGCTGCAGACAGGACTGGAGGAGAGTGAGACTGGCTACATATCTTCTCACCAGTGTAAAGTTGCCAGAGAAATGATGAATCAGAAAATAATCCCTTACGGGAATTTCTAATAGCATATCTTGATCCTGAAGCATCTCCTGGTAAGGGCACACTGTGTGATCTAGTGAGAGTGTTATGTTTACCAGGAAAATACAGTTCTCCTAGGCTGATTGAAAGGTGATGAAAGCAAAGTGGGGCTTCTACTATATTAGCTGATGTCTCCAGGATATATTATATATGGGGTGTGTGTGTGTGTGTGTGTGTGTGTGTGTGTGTGTGTGTGCGCGCGCGCACGCACATGTGCATGGATGAGGAGAGAGGATCTGGGTCTCTTTGTTTTCCCCACTGGCCGGCCCCACCAGCACCTGGTGATTTGAGGGCCTGGAGCACGTATATCTCACCCCCACCGAAGCCGTCTCTGGTAACGGCATCTGGCCCGTATGCAGATCTAGCTCAACTCAGTGCTGACATCAGCTGGTTTGTGGCACCTCAGTGTATTTCTGGGTTGCAAATGAGAGTTTCTTAGTGCCAGGCTCACTTGGGCTGTCACATCAGGTGATGAATTCTCTGCATCAACAGCGTGCTGCTAAGGTAAGCACAGAGGAAGAGCATGAAGAAGAGGAGATGGGACAGGCACTTCTCAGCTCAGCAGGCAGAGTGCTGGTCTAAAATCACTGCTGGGTCCACAACAGCTAGGGAGGGGCAACTGCAGGAGGTGCTGTTCTGGTTGAAGGCAGTGGCAGAGAAGATAGAGGTCATGGTTTGGGCTGTAATTCTTTCAAATTGTTGAGACATGGTCTGGTTGTGAAGCTCAAGCTGGCTTTGAACTCACTATATAGCCCAGGCTGCCCTCAAACTCATGATCCTCCTGATTTGGCCTCTCTTTTAGGGACTGTAGGTGTGCATCTCCATGCCCAGCTTCTACTAAATTCTGCACCTTGTGTTTTGTCAGAGAAACCATGTAGACTCTCTCTCCTCCTCAGACAGGCACGCTTTGCCTTATCCTTAAACAGGGCTCTTTGCAAGATTTGATATATAGCAAATTATGTGCCAAATTCATTAGAGTAGGCTATATAAATACTGTTTGTTCTGAAATGTTTTATTCCTAACTATCTTTAATGAGAGTTTTAAAAATTCAGGTTTCTTATCTTGGGAAGGTGCTGTGTGTTGTCCTCTTAGTGCCTCCATCCATGAAGCTTGGATGGAGCTGCTCTGCTGCTTTAGGCTCCCTCTGTCAGAATTAGGAGTCAGCTGACCCATGCTCACCCTGCGCACAGGATCCCTGTAGAATGGGGTATAACCTCCCTTCCTCTCCTCCTTAGGGATGATTTCAGAGCACACCTTAGGTTTTGCAGATTCTCCCTCCCAGCCTTAGAACCCTTCAGGATGGTTTCTGACGTTAGCGTTTTGAAGATTGTATCCACTCCACAGAATAATTTGCATCAGAGAATAAAGGGGGAAGTGCAGTTGCAAAAGAAAAATAAGAGTCGTACTTCCTGCCAGACCTAAACAGTTGTTAATGAGAGCATCCTCTACTCTCTCTCTGGGCTCAGAGATAAATAAGCACACGAAGGCGGAGCTTCCTGCTTAATATTTACCCGCAGCGCAGGAAGAGGGAAGAAATTGGTCCCCAGGGCTATCTAGGCAAGTAAGCGGGGTCAGCTGTTTCCCAAGACGGTGCAGCCTCTGAATGCCTTACATTAAAGCGGGAATGATCCAGCTGAAGAAGCCAAAGTGATTTACGGGAAACTAGGAAGTTAAATTTGCTTGCACTGTCTGATCTCTCACTGGTTTTAGCAGCCTTGGCAGCCAGCAGTGTAGCTGGTATAAAGCACCTCCAGAGAAAAGAGTCCTTCCTTATCTCCTAGTGTTAGAAATGCTGGTTCTACAGAGCACTTTTGTTTGTGTAACTTGGACCCCATAGACTGCAGTGACCTAAATTTGGCAACAAATCTGGTATTATGGTTAGGATATCCTGGGAACAAGTAACCCACAGTTGTGCTCAGGTAGCAGGAATATAGGACTCTTGGGGCTAACTAGGAGGGTCTCGGGCACACAGGGGTGATGCCCAGTCTGAGGTGGATGTTCATGCCCACATATGTATCTCTGTGTTTATAGGTGGCAGAGGGGTGGAAAAAGCTATAGAGGTTTATTGTGTGTATTTTTCTTTGGTAGGATAGTCTATATATTTTCTTCACCAGCCGTACTTCAAATGTGAGTTCTGATGTCTGGTTGAAGTCTCTGCTTCTGCTCTGTGTGAGTTCCCTGTACCCTCTGGCATCTTGTGCACTGGCTTAAGAAAGCAGAACATTTAAGAGGAATTCAAATGTCTACATTGTGAGTTATTTCAGCTGAGAGATAGCTCAGAAGGAAGTCTCCCAGCACCTTCTGGGCCCACTCCTCTCTAACAAAGCAACGCAGAGTTCACGTTCTTTACTCATAACTTCCTTGCAGGGCACCGATTATTATTATTTTAGTGGAATTAGATAGTAGTTATTAGTTACTAGTAGCGATTTCTGACCAAGGTAATGAAGCCTCTTTGTGACATATGCCATGACATGATGCTCACCTTTTTTTTTCCAATAGAGCTTCATTATGCACCTGTCTCATGAAAGGTTGATCCTAAAATACACAACTTGGACTTTTTCTTTTCCTTTTAGTAGTGTTTTCCACTGCTTCATGATTTTTTTCTTTTTTGGTACCGGAAATTGAACTCAGGATCTTGCACTTGCCAGGCAGGCACTTGTACCACTGAGCTATCTCCCTGGCCCTGCTTGGTGAATTTGTACTTGAAAAATCCCTATCTAGTTTCCTTAAAATCCCATCCTTTTCAATCAGCCCACACATCAATAGAATTCACGCCCCCCACACCCCACCCATATCATCTATCTATCTATCTCTCAATCTATCTATCATCTCTCCATCATCTGTTATTTATCTACCCATAAAACTGTCTGGTAAACATAAGCATGTAAAAGGATTATTGAGATAGACAGATATCAAAATGCTAACAGTAATTATCTCTGAGTAGTAAAATTATGGGTGTTGAATATGTCCTTCTTTATGCTTTTCTGTTTTCCAAATATTATATGATAAGCATATCTTACTTTACACAAAAAAGATAATGTGCTAAAAATTTTTCTACAGTTAAAAAATAAGTATAACCACTGTTCTCAGTCAATGTAAAATGGCACCAGAATATATAAATTTGTGGTTGGGAACAGAGGCAAAAATATCATCTCTCCATGATACAACAGCATTATGAATTTGAACTCATTCTGTTCTTGATTTGAGTTATCCTGCAGGGTCTTGGCCCCAAGGAGATGAAAAAGCCTTCCCTCATGAAAGATGGAATTCTTGTTTTCCTCTCATTGTCTTCTGTTGAATATCCTTATCATGAACAACAGGGAAAGGGCTCCAGCAGGGCCAAGGAGGGGTGGCGGGGGGTGGGAGAGCAGCTGATGGGATTAGAAGCTGGGAGACTGGAGTTTGAGAACAGTTAGTTAGGGACCTGTGGTGCAGGAGACACGTTCTTGGCATTACCCAGGATGAGTGCTTGCCTCTTGAACCCATCTAGGCTCCTTAATAAGGAGGGACCCCAAAATCTACTCTCTTGCTAAAGTGACTGTTGAGAGTCTTTGAATTAAAACCCTGGCTTTCCTGGGGAATTGACACATCATTTGAGTAAGCCAATGAGAAGGAAAACCGAGTAGGTAAAAAGAGCAGAAAAACGGGAGCCAGATCCAGAGGTTAGAAGGCCTGTGATCTGTCTCGGTCATAGAACAGGAAGGCTGTTCTTACTTATACCTCTGCTTGTCCATGAATGAAATATGAACAGACATTTGTTAACCCCTACTAAGTGGCTAGGTCCTTCCGTACATACTATGGGTTATGCCAGAGTAGAAGTGGTGTTCCGTCCTGAGCGGGAATAACAATTCCTGCCCCTTCCACTCCAAATTTTTCAAAAAATAAAATGAAAGTACAATAGAAAATATATGACCCGCTTTGTTCAACATTAGCATTTCCAGAGTTTGAAGAACATGGTGATTGGTGGAAAAAGACATTTTAGGACAGTTATGTTTATTGCCTTGAAAATATATGCACAATTATGGACTCTGCACCATGAATTAACCACTGGAGCAAATCTTTTTTGGCGATTTTCATTCTGGGATGGTCTTTGAAAGCACTGGTCACTAAATGAATCCTTCTAGAACAGTTCCATTGTTGTGGCTGCTTCTAGACCTAGAGCTTTAGAAAAATGACTTCTGAAGGTCGATCTTGCTGCCTTTCCAGCACATTCACAGAGATGAGTCCTACAGCCTTGGCCACCCTGTTTTACCCGTCATGTTCCCCAAGGCCACCCTCTGTTTCTCAAGGCTTACTCGAGCGAGTATCTCCTCCATGAGGTCCAGAAGTTCCTGCTGCAGTGGTTACAGTGTCACCAGTCTTTACTGCAGCTTTCCTAATACCAGGGCTTTGCTGATTGTTAAGTTCTGCTTTGAGTTATAGATCATTCACGGCCTTGTCTGATGTTCTTCCTTGAGTTATAGATCATTCACGGCCTTGCCTGATGTTCTTCCTTGAGGGTATGAAGCTTAGCTCACTCATCATCATATACTTAAGAGCTTCCAGTACAGAGCTTTGCATAAACAGGGACCTGGAATCCTATAGGCCTAGGATACACAGAGCTAGAAAGGACCTCAGAAAGCCTTTGGGCCACCTTTCTTATATTTCAAGTAAGGAGACCAAGGCCAAAGAGGTGAAGGTGCTTCAGTGTTGTCCAGAGCTGTTTGCTACCAACAAGAGTCAGGGTGAGAACCAAACCCTAAAACCACCCCTCAGGTCTCTTGACTTTGAGAACAGTATCGTTCTATCAATGGCTGGGACTGAACCAAGAGGCCTTTGAGAAGTTCCGATGCATCACACATGTGGGAGGACTAGCCTTGTACCCAAAGGCTCCCTGGGAGAACCTGAGTCACCCATGGGTGGGGGTATATTATCAGCAGCAGTGGTGAGTGTCCCCCTGTACCACATACTGCGCTAGGTCCTTTCCACAAGTTGCCTCGTTGTCATTGTCTGCTCAAAACAACCACCCAATCTCAGAGAACTGACTTCTCTCCCTTTTTCCCTTCTAGGCTAATGGAGGTTGGCAGGATGCTACTACCCCTTCATCAGTGACCTCCCCTACAGAAGGCCCTGGCAGTGTTCACTCTGATACCTCCAACTGATCTCCCAGCAATCGCATCCCGGCTGACCCTGTGCCCCAGTTGGGGCAGGGGCAGGAGGGAGGGTTTCTCTCCCAACGCTGAAGCGGTCAGACTGGAGGTCGAAGCAATCAGCAAACACAATAAGAGTCTCCTTCTCTTCTCTTCTTTGGGATGCTATTTCAGCCAATCTGGACACTTCTTTATACTCTCTTCCCTTTTTTCTGGGTAGAAGCCACCCTCCCCTGCCTCCAGCTCTCAGCCTGGTTTCCGTCATCTTCCCTGCCTGCTCTCCTCTGTTCTAGCCTCCTGGGGTCCCTGCCCTCCATCACATCACTGAAGGATATTTTCAACAATTAGAGGAATTTAAAGAGGAAAAAAATTACAAAGAAAATAATAAAAGCATTTGTATGTTTTCATGCTGGTGGTTTGAGGAGCCAAGTTTGCCTCCCTCGGATCCTTCTCTCCCAATGTTAACAGGCAGTCCTTCTCTGTTTCTCTTGATATTCTCACTACCTCTTAGCAAGAATATGCCACATTGCCCTCCTCATCCCAGGCCTCCCTGTCTCCTCTTGCTCCCCCTCCCTGGGGACAATCCTGAGTGGAACTCTGGCCTCTTTCTTCCCAGCCCCAGATACTCACTGGGGACTGCCATAGACGGGCTTCTCCAGGTGCCGCACTCTCCAGTCTCAGCTCTGCTAGGTGGATTCCCGGGCGGGGAGTCAGACGGCAGGGGAGGGCAGGAGGAACAGGAAGGGCAAACTTCCTACAGGCTTTCCCCCACTCCTCACAACAGCCCCCGGTTTCAGAGGCAGTCTTTGGAGACCATTGCACACCTAGGAAGCAGTGTTCAAACCTGACTGCAAACCAGGCCTCAGTGAGGCATAGTGATGAAGGCATCAGTGAGGAGTAGAAGATTCTGACCCTGAACCCCTCCACTGCCCTTTACGCCTGTGCACACACGTGGGGATACATGCACACTCTCCCACTTTTACTACTTTCCCAAGACACCATGTGCAAATGCATACATCAGCAGTATAGCACTCTCTGGAAGGGAGAATTAGCAGGTCCAAGTGAAGGTCACTGACACAGAGAAGCAATATGTGCCTGGAGCTTCTAGGACCAGCACACATTTACCAGTGTAGCAGGCACAGGACTTTTTGTGATGAAGGTCATGTTTCCAGGGTCATCTACTCCTGTTCTTACTACTTTTGGAGCTCTCAGGGAGCCACACACAGTACTTACAAATATGCTTGTTTTATTTTTGTTTTTCTATAAGGCACATTGTATTAATTATCCCAAGTGTTCTACCGCATCAAGTTCTTGATCCTGACCTTTTCCTCTGGAGAAAAAAGTGGCATAAGAATGCAGTTCAAGCGAACATTTTTGCTAGCTTAATTTGACAACATGAGATGCATGGGAAAGGTGTGATAATGTTTTCATCAAAGTCGTCACAGTGACTTGTGTTCCCTGGGGATATCAAGGAGAAAATAGCATATGCTAGCAAGGTATTCTCCGATGTCACCTGGGCTCACATTCTTTATCGCCACTTCTGCCAGCAGTATGGATGGCAGCTTTATGACTTGATTAAGTAGGAGGTGGTCAAATCTTTTGGTGCCCAAGTGTCTTCATCTATAAAGTGGGAATTATTCTGTGTGGCTCACCAACGGGCATGTGAGAGACTGAATAATTTGAATGCATTCATAACCAATCTGAAAATGTGAAGTTAGGGGAGGTAACATCCCTAAGATAAACTGGTCTGTGCTCTATCAGGACAGTAAGTGGTTTTCTTGTTCTAACTTCTGATTATCAGCTGTACCCTGATGTCATCGCCATAATGACAAAGAGGGTTTTGGGGTTTTTTTTAGCTTTGAGATGGGGGTTGGTTTGGTTTGGTTCTGTTTGGTTCCTTAGGATCGAAGAAAGCTTCCCAACTAGAACAATAGGACCAGTTCTATTTCTACTTGAATCCAGCAGGTAGCCTTAAAAGCAGTTGACCTCTATCACATCCACTATATTTGAGAGGCTTCCAGGGAAGTTTAGGAGATCCTCAAGGGTGAGGATGACCAGACAATAAGGTTGTGAAAAGTCTGCATACTAATACAATAATGAACATTCCTCTGTGTATCCTTGGAGAAGATGGTGATGCTACCTAAGAAAGAGAATTTGTGTATTTGAAGAAAATTTTAAAAGTAAATATTAAGCAAAATGCAGTTATGCCTAGATGACCAAGGACACTAGAAAGACGATGTCTACTAACCTATCCTATGTTCAGAACAGGGCTAGATGAATAGGGTGCCTAAAAGGCACTTCTTTATAACAACTTTAGTGATAACCACGGAGAAGTTTGTCTTAGGGGCAGGAACATAGGGGAAGTGTGCATCCAGGAATACAGTTGGATGACATCATATGACAGGGCAAAGTATATAAGAAACACAGAAGGTTTCTCTTGGAAACAAGAAGAATGACTCCCACTGGCTGAATGACTGTCACATTAAGTTAATGAAAAATATCAGAGCAGTGCTACATTTGCACAGGCAGTCCCCGCTACCCCACTCCAAGCAGCAGTCTGCACTGGTGGTAACCTCTCACAGCATTTTCCCCACCCAGCACTTTACCAGGTCCTCTGCATCCAGCACCATTCTCACGTTTCTCCCCTTCAAGCCCACAGTGACATCCAACATGGCGGCCACAGACCCCCTCTCCACAGTACCTGGAGTTCCCAGTGGCAGCTGAAGGGTGGGGAGGGAACAGCATGCCTCTGGAAACACAGTCCCTGGGAATAAGTAGTAGGTCAATCCTGCAGGACACCAAAACATGCCCAGGGATTTCTTCATGTTCTGGTGAAGATGGGAGTGTTCCCTTTTCACTGACAGCAGTTTCCCCCAGGAAATGATAATAGACCTCGGGTTTGCCCACCTGTAACTCTTCCTTGTATCCTTTCCATCCCTAACTCCTTCTGGCAGGGAACTGACTCCTGGGCAGTACTTTGGCCAAGTGGCACCTTCTTTGGATTTTTTTTTTTTAATTTTGCTGTGGTGGTTGTTCTTTATTTGCTAGTTGCCTTTTCTCACACCTTGCTCCCCACTTTCCTTCTGCTCTTTATTTTTCTGCCCAGAAAAACCTGACTTCGATACCAAAAAAGATGAAACTACAGAAACTCAAATTTAAAAAAAACTTAAAAAAAAACAAAAAAATACTCAACGATTCTTTCAGCTTTATTAACATTTTCCATTGTTTCTTGCGACTTGTGTCTTGTTCTTTGTAGTATTGATGATGAACATTTGATAATGAATGTTCTTGTATATTCAGATAAAGAAAAAAACCAAAAAAGCGGTCTGAATTTAATAGTGTTTATAATAAAAATTTTAAAAATGACCCTCATAGCACGCAAAACAGGATGGGGATTTCCCCTTCTTTCTGTGACAATACGCATCATTCCCACATTAGTTTTTAATACCAAACTACCTACATTCATCATTTCCCCCATTTTTCTTTTGTTTTCTTGCATTTGTGAATTAGTTCAAGAATGCTAGAAAAGTGTCGAGTTGTGCACATTCATTTCTTGTTTCACAATGTTTAAAAGTGACAGTAATTCATTTTGTAAACTAAAAAAAAAAGGTTGGAATAGTGAGCATAATAGGTACAACCTAACACATTATTATGTTTATTAACTTTGAGACCCAGAAATAAATTCTTTTCTTTATTCCTGTTCTTAAAAATACAAAAAAAAGTTTTGTGGCTTTTTTTTTGGTTTGTTTATGGGGGGGCTTTTTTTTAATTGTCAGGATTATGATCTTGCTATTTTTGTTCATTAAATATGTATACAAGGTGATGTGAAAAGATGACATTGGTAGAACAGGCTGTTTCCTTGTTCTGCTTTGCTTCAGAATTCAACTGAGGTCAAAGACAGAAACAAAGCCCACACTGATGTCCCATTGCTGACCTGCACTTCCCAGATGTGTGGCCCTCCTGCAGTTCCTGAGGAAAAGATATTAGGACTTGTTTCCCCTCTGACTCTTTAAAAATTCAAGGAATAATCCAAGGGGTCTTCTTATACTGTAGGAAGCAGTTTTTGCCTTTGTTGATTCTGAATCACAACGAAGTGCTTTCTTTCTCCTTGATTAATAACGATATTCCATGAAATGTTTTCCAAATGGAGGGGAATTTTCTTCCAAAAGAACCTGCAAAAGATACTGGCTGAACAGACACCATGGGCTTAATATAGTAAAGAAGCAGACCCTTGGCCTGTCTGCCTGCTGATCCTAAGTCCTGATTTTGGATGAAGAGCTGGTGAGCTATTACCAGAGTCCATGCTGTAGTTGTTATGCTAAAAAGTGAGGCATTAATAACTGAAAGTACATATCTTGTCAACCTCTGATCTAGGAGTCATTTTAAAGTAAATCACAAAGCCAGATTGGTTCGGAATATTTTATTAGTTACAGGAAAAAAGAAAGCAATATCATCTGGAAGAAACTTGACTGTAGAAATCCCTCAAGCAAGAAACAGGAAGAAAAAATGGCGAACTTTGGAGCAACTCTTTAGGAAGCATCCCCACGCAAATATATGACACTAACTCAAAGCAAAATGAGGAAGAGCTTTTCACATCACCTTTATGACTTCAATCCCTAGCTCAAAGCTTTCTGGAAACTTTTATTATTTTGTAAACATTTTTTTTCTTTTGTTAAAAAAATGTGCCCAACCCCTTTCTGTCTTATTATTTTTTCTTTTCCTTTGGTGTTTCCATTTTGAAGCGCTTTCCTTTGGCTGTTGGTTTTATCTCCCGCCTTTCTCCCCCTCCCCATTTCTTGTTATCCAGAGTATAAACCTGCAAAGTTCCGCTCTGTTTTGGTTTTGAAAGTTTAAGCTTTTCTGCTTTTGTGAGAGCACAGGCTTCTGTCCTTTTTGATTCCAACTTGAACTTTTGTGTTCTCTAATGATACTAACATGGTGTAGGTTTTACAGTCTCCTAATTTGTACTGGTAATGCATATTCCAAATAAATAGTTTCTTTTGTTGCAAAATATATATATATATTTGTATTTTGTGCAAATTTCTTCTCTTAAATGTTGGCAACTTCTCTTCTCCCCCCAAAAGACCCAGGTTAGTGTGGATTATGGTTGATTGCCCCAATCAACAGTTTTAAGACCTACGTACCATGACAGTGAGGCAAAGACCTCATGGACCACCTACCCAATGAAGGAAGGAAGGAGTTATCTATGGGCAAACATAAGCTGTATTCCATGAAGGTTGAGCACCATCTTTTCTTTGTGTCTGTGATGGCAAACCCAAAATATTCTTGTCTTTGCCTAGTTGTTCTTTCCTTTTCCTTGCCTGCAGTGATCTGGTCATAAGAAAACCTGTGGTCCCCAAGAGATGTTTCAGGGAAAGGAATCTAGGTTACAAGTAACACTCATGTGTATGTTCTCAGAAATATCGTACCTGTCACTCCAACAGATCTGACATGCACCTGCTTTCTGTTACACATCCCGTAGAAACATCTCTCCCAACATTTTGTCTGTGCTGCCACTGACCTCCTGACCTTCGAGATTAAGGATTGGTGTTTCACTTTCTACACCTAAGTCTGTGCATCCACCTTTAATACCCAGGCACAAAACTTCCTGCCTGGCTTTTGACAAGTTCTTTAAGAGTATTGTTTTTCCTTTAAATGAGCATTGCTTTCTTGTTCTTCTAGAAGGAGGGAGAGCCCCTCTGAATTTAGTTGAGCTACCAGTCACTTAGGTCCTTATCTCCAACACAATTCTACTCCATAGAAACTAGATTGAAGAAGTGGAAAGCCAGTCGGGGACCAATTGGTCATTTATTAGTGGACAGGCTAAATGCCCAGTGGCCCTTTAACTAAAAAGCTGTCTGCTAATGATTTGGCTTTCTTCAAATATAAATATTGGTACATATTTATGGGTGCAAAAGAGCTCAACCTACTCCCTTTTCTAATTGCACAGAGAATCATGGCCCTGTCTTTCCCATCTAGTGCATTACTTAGAGTAGAGCTAAACTGTTGGGAACTCAACTAAAATGTTCAGTGCCTCGAATATAATACAAATTTATTTTTCATATATACAGTAGCCTCAGACAAATGTTCCTATTCAGGGGGCCTCTTCTCTATGCGATGATTCTGGAATCCAGTGCCTTCCTTTTGTGACTCATCCATGTAGGAATACGTGGTCTTCATTGAGGTGGCAGAAGAGAAAGAGTTTGAAGAAAGCTCACCCGTTTCTTGAAAACCTGGACCAAGATCTCTCTTTCCCTCTTTCTGAAATATAAGTGCTAGGGGCTTGACTGGGGACCAGGAAAATATAGTCACTAGCTAGGCAACCACTTTCTGGCAATAATACTAAACAGTAACTTGCATAGCTTGGCTACATGGTTGTCTAATTGACTGGACATGCTTCAAGTAGAGACAGTTCTAGTCATTGAACCAGAGACTGTTTCCTTACTCTTCGAAAGAAGTGACTGAGAAAGGAATGTCATGAGGATCAGAGATACTCCTTTGTTGCGCCTTACATGAGAGGAAACAGACGTGCATTGTCTATGGATAGTGAGAATGAAAGAGAAAAAAACAACATCTCCAACATTCTCCAGGTGTTTCCTAAACTTAGGCCTTAGCACCTAGCCCGTGGTCAGCAGAGGGGAGTCCCGTGGAATGTTCAGATAGCCTGTTCCCACCTTCAGCAATCACACCCCTGTGTTTCCACAGCTGGCTAAGAGGGGAAAGTCTGGTGGCCAGCAGTCACCCTGGAGAACAGACGATGAAATGTAATGAAAAATACAGGGAATGTTTAAGATTTTAAAAGTTTATTACAGTAAAAGACACATTATCATTAATTCCCCTCAAAATATTCCTCCTTGCTTCAAACAGATGTATCCCATCACTCTTGTCACTTTCTGAAGCAGTTCTGGACGTCCTCTCTCCTAAGTCTTCAGTTGCACTGTTGTGGCTGCCTTGTCGTCCTGATCAGATTCAACATACTCACCTTCCAGAGTCATGTTGACTTTGGGGCAGAGTCAGAGGTCATGTGCTAGAACTGGTGAATAAGGCAGATGAGGACATACTCCAATGTTTGTAGAAGCCTGAATGGCACTTGGCAGCAACATTCACTGCACTTTTTATCACATCTCATAAAGACACTCATGAAAGAGTACTTCTGGAACTGTCTCCGAAAGTGGCAACAGCAATAGGATAAGTGTTCCAAGCGAGGGGGAGATTTTTAAGGCAGATTCATGGCAATGTGTCTTTTACTGCAATAACTTTTTCTGAAAACTTAAAGCATTCATACAGGCCACATAGGTTGTACCTTAGTTCTTTGGGGATACTGTAATAAAATAGCTTACACTCTGTAATTTATAAGCAAAAGACTATATTGCTCACTGTTCACAAAGTCCAAGACCAAGAGGGCAGCAGATTCATTGTCTTGTGAATCTACTGTTTCTCAGTACCTCTATGTCCTCACATACTGAAAGTGGAGAAGAGGCTCCCTCAGACCTCTTGAAAAGGCGCTAATCTCATCCCTAAGGTCTCCACCCTCATGACTTAATCATGTCTCAAAGGCTTTACCTTCGAACACCATTACCTGGCATATTAGTTTCCAACATTATAATTGGGGTGGGGTGCCACTAACATTTAGACCATAGCAGATAGAAACAACAAAATCTGATGAACTTGCACCCTACCTCTCAACCATGTATTCCTACAAGCTTATCCTTATAGATTCCTGCCACTTCCCCACTCTGGAAGGAGAAATTCAGCAAAATATCAATTGCCTGGTAGTTTGATATAAAGAATATGTATGGCCTCCTTTCTATGTTCACATCATTCTTTGAAGGGTGGCATAGAACTCAGTTTTATTAAATCACTTCATGGATGAGCTCAAAGAGCAGATTTTAACCTGGCTGCCTGAACCAGACAACAAGGCCAAAGAAGCAGGCTTCACTATGGGGACTTTCCTCTCATTCCTAGCAAACAATCTAGCTCATTGCCAATGTAACAAAGGATGTACTGACCTCAGACGCCAGTGAGATGCAGTCTATGGCTCCTATCCTTAGGCAGATATCTAAGGCCACACTACACAGCCTGGAAAGAGGAGACAGAGTTGTGGCAGTGCAGTACCAAGCGCTCATGCTTTGAAAAACCACTGCCCTTATTTATCTCCCTGGAACCCAAGAAAGAAACATTTCAATATGGATAGTTCTGGATAGATCAGAAGGGTCATTCATTACTGTTAGGTTACACTGTGCCCTGAGCCAAAATTCACCCTTTCTTCTTTCCCATGTATCTGCATGCAGGATTTGATAGCATAAAAGACCCAAGTGCTGTATAGTACATTTGAATATGAATCTCCCATTAAGTACCCAGAGAGAAATTAGCATTCGAAATAAAATCCTCCTCTCTCTTTTCTTTTTCTCTTTTTTTTTCTCCTCTCTCTTATAAATTAAATTTCAAAGAAATGTCAGTCAACAGCTCTTCCCTCTATGATTTCCTGCTATGCTCCTTCTCCCACAACATGCTCCCACTCCTTTCCCAGAAGTTACCTGGAGCAGTCTCCCTGCATTGGGTAACTGTTACAGGCCCTCCAAAGTTCAACTGAACCCTCCCCCTTGAATCTTTCTAGTATTCCATTTTTTCTAGAAAGTCACTTAGAATAGCAGTCCCCAAGTTTTTCCTGGTGGGACTCATTTCGTGGAAGATGAATTTTTTTTCATGGCAGTGGTAGAGTTAGTTTTTATTATTCTTATTATTATTATTATTATTATTGGTATATGTTTTGGATACATAATAATCACATTCCCCAGTGCTAGCATTTCTGCCTCACTCCAACTTAGATCATCAGGAAATAGATTCTCATAAGGAGCTAAGGATCCACAATGTGGGGCATGAGCATATGGAGTTCATAGTAGAGAGTTCACGTTCCTGTGAGAATCTCTGGCACCACTGATCCGATCAGAGGTGGAACTCAGGCAGTGATGCAAGCTATGGGGAGTGACTGTAAATACAGAAGAAGTTTGAGTTGTCCACTGCTCACCTCCAGCTGGGCAGCCCAGTTCCTAATGGGTCACAGACAGGTACTAATGTGTGGCCTGGAAATTTAGGACCCTCAACTAAAAAGGCATCTAAACAAAATCCCAGCATCAGCCCTACCCACAGAATTTAGAAAACATAAGCAAGTCCAAGTTCCTACAACAAATTAAGTTGCCAGGACGCAAGGCATAGTACCGCACGAATATCACTAATGAATGACCATAGCTGAGATGCAGTAATTTGATGAGAAAGCAGGAAAGAAAGCACATGAAAAATAAAAGTAAAATCTTTATTTCAGAACTGGTGTTTACAATACCAGTTCATTAGACTCAATTGTCATGTTGAGAAAAGGCAAACAATAAGAAATTAGTTTTGTACCCTGCTTCCTAGGGGAAACAAACAATGGTATCTATACATTTTGCTCTGTGAAATATTCATGTCTTTGTAAAACATTCAAAAATGTAAAATAGGCTCCCTCATCCACAGGCATCCTTGAGGCTCCCTCTTTCCCTTGGTATCAACTTGCGTGTTGAAAATGAATCTACGTTGTCACCTTCCTTTGTGCCCCACATGCCTGATCTTAGACATGTTTCTCCTGTATCACTGTGACTTTGGTGTCTTCCTTCTTTGGGATACATCCAGACTGTGAGCACCCCGGAGCTTTGTCTTGGTCTTAGGTGGGTTAAGCCTCCATTTCCTGAGCACAGGCCATTGGTGGCACTACAGAATCCTGGGCTTCTTTCCCCCAGTACCTCTCCCCTCAGAGACACACTTTTCCATGTGCTTCAAGTCCTAGGCTTTGAGTGACTGGTGCTGCTTCAGTGTCTGCAAAAACTTTCCTTTCTGCAAGCTCCTTGAAGTTTGCCCTAATATTTCTCCCTTTCTGTTCCCCAACTCCTTTAAGCACAAACTGTGCATCAGTTAGCTTGGTATTACTGAGACAAAATACCTGAGAGAATCGTGTGAAGGAAGAAATATTTATTTAGGCTTACTGTTTCAGGGGTTTCAGTGCCTGTTCAGCTGGCTCCATTGCTTTGTGTCGTGAGACACAGCATGACAGCAGGAAGCTTGTGGTGGACCAAAGATGGTAGCTGAGAACCAGACAGGAAGGACAGGAGACCATACATACTCCTTAAGGGCGTGCCACCAAGGACTGGCTCCCTTCTCCTGAGTCCCACCTCCCAAGTTTCTCTCACCTCCCAACAGCCCACCAAATTATAAACCCGCCAACAGAGTGAGATCAGAGCCCTCACAGTCCAAGAACTTCCCTAGAGCTGCACCCCTAAACATTGGTTCTTCAAGGGCTATGCTTTTGACACCTGAGTCCTTAAAAGACATTTCCTAACCATAGGAGTGTGAAGAGTGAAGAAGCTCCTAGCATTCTCCTTTCCCTAGTTACATCTCTTTTTTCCAGTGGGTTTGGTTGACCCCTTGGTCAAATATTAGGTAGCTGAGTGGGTTTTTTGTTGTGGTTGCATCTTCCAGTCTGTTCCATTGATCCTCAGGTCTGTTATTTCGCCAGTACCAGGTTGATTTTATTACAGTTGCTTTGTAGTATAATTTCAGGTCAGGGATTGTGATTCCACCTGACTTTTCTTTATTGCCCAGGATTGCTTTTGCTATTCTGGGTCTC
>PVLD010000850.1:0-240494 GCA_004027595.1 Dinomys branickii | reverse complement strand
GTCTGTATGTGTTATCCTGAACACACACTTTGAAGATATCAATATGTAAAGCAGCAACTATTGGTGTTTTTTTGTTGTTGTTGTTGTTGTTTTTGCTGTTGTTGATGTTTGCCTGTTTTGTTTTTTGTCTTTGGATTTTTGGTTTTTGTGTTTTTTCTGTTGTTGAGAGGATTAATTGTCTGACTAAATTTGCATGTCTAGATATGGGCTTATATATTTACACTTCGAAGATATCAATGGATAAAGCAATAACCACTGTTGAGATCATATCACCTTGTCTATAGATTAGTTGTGATTGTACTAGTTTTTATGCTAATTGGTGTCTGTTTGTCAATATGTTTTTGTACTTGTATTTTTTTAAATAAAAAAAATTAAAAAAATTCAAAATAAAATATTACTACTCTTAGAAAAGTTCGAAAATACCAGCAAATAGGTCTAAACTAACCCTAAATTATAATAAAGACTGACTGTGAACTAATATTTATCATAATCTTACAGACTTTTACATTAAAATATATATGATTAGTTTTACAGGAATTGTATATCAATTGATTTGTATTTTTGCAGTGTATCATGTGCATAGTTCTGTGTTGATAACTATACATTTGCTATGGCATAGCTTTATGACACTATTATATAGCTCTAGCAAAGCCTATTAAACAAGTGGCTGTTGATGGATAGATAGGATCTTTCCAGCTTTATTGTAAACGAAGACTAACTTGTATATCTTTCTGTATTTGGGCATTTATTTTCTTTTTCTTTATTTTAGCATATGTTTTCTGAGAATAGATACTTCGTGTAAGAATGTCAGTTTGAGGGAGCACGTTGTTTTAGGGCTTTTAAAATAGTTTACCAAATAGATATTCTGAGGCTCAAAGTCAGTTTATATACTAGCTTTAGCTGCATAAATTTATCTGTTTCCCACAATAATAATCATTATCATTCTTTTGTATTTTAACCAATTCAGCATGTGCAAAATAGTATCTCAGTTCATGTACTCTAATTTAAACAAGTTTCTGAAATTTTGCATAACCTTGTTGCCAAACCCATGCAAAATCAGAACCAGGAAATTAGAAGAAGAAAGATGAGTTGCTATAGTCAGGGCCATTGGCAATTTTGTGAGGTAATAGCACACACATCCCACTGAGGAAGCATATAAGAAAACCAAAAAACCAAAAATGAATTCCAAAAGCACACTACGTGCCAATTTAATTCCAGTCCCAACAGCCCAACTCCCTTCTGTGGTGTCTAAGGCTCTCACCATATTTTAACACAATGTCTCCCATCTCGGCATTTTGAAATTCTACAAAGACAGCAAAACTTTGCATTATAGAAATAGTAATTAGTTAAATGTCAACTCTTGTCAATCAGTTGCAGATTGCTAAAAGAACATTCTTGACTTAACCTCTTAGAGAACTAAAGCTTTTAAACCACTTATGAATTGCAAAACTTCAATTTTTCACTTTATCCTTTTTTATCAAAATACCATAAATAAATTTTGTTCTTCTCACGATTTTATAATTTGCTTGACTTGATAAGAAATGTCCTTATAAGGAATATGTTCTAAGAAGTTTTGTAGGACTGTGGAAAAGAATACATCTGGCAGATGTAATATCTAGCTTTCAATTTTAAGGAACTACAACATGAAAATATGCTTCCTTGTATCTCTGCAACCTATTAAATAGGTAGTACAACAGAAATTAAAGACAGGCAGATTTCTATCAGTTAGGACTTTCGGATCCTGGCAAGAATTTTCTCATGAAATGTTTTACAAACTGTCAGGCTTCAAAGGAATCTTAATGATCGATAACTAACAACTTCCTCATTTTACAGAAATGGAAGCCAAAGGTGAGAATGGGATAAAAGGCTAACCTCAGAAAGGTGGAATTATAATAACCTCAGCTAGTTTACCTTTCCAACCACTGCATTTTTACTGTAACAAGGTGATACCACTAGTAGCAGTTTCTACAGTGCTCGAGCATTAGGTCAGAATTCAACCTGATTGTCCAGGATGTTATAGAAAGGATGTCTACATTTGGAGGAAGGTATATGAGATGACTGTGAAAAATCCCTGCTAGCTCAAAGATCTTGTCAAATTTAATTTAAATGGGTATTTATACAAGTTTAGAGGGGCTAGGGATGTAGCTCAGTGGTAGAGCACTTGCCTACATGCACAAGGCCCCAGGTTTATAACCTAGAACCAGAAAATTAATAGTACAGAAATAACTTTTGGAATCTTTCCCAGGGTAAAACTAAACATATTTTAAAAAGCAACCCAGAAATGTACAGTGGAATATTATACTAATTGGCTTTACTAGAGACTTTCTTGTGAAGGGAGTTCTATGTAAACGGATGACAAGTGAGTTCAACTCCTGCCCTAGATGAGGGAAGAACAGGGGTCAGCTCTCTGCGTTCACAACCAGACCCACTGGGGAAGAGAGCGGAGTTTCCTTGCCTACAGTAGGAGGTTGCACATGTAGTCAGTCTCTTATCAGCAGTCCTCAGAGGAGAGACATTTACAAGGTCAAATCTAAGCAAGCCTAGCAGATAAAGCATTTTTAAAAAAGGCAAATTTTTTACTTTAGAAGAATTAGACTCCTCTTCGCAGAATTCTCAGGACATTCAGTTATCAAAGGGGGGGGATTCAAGTTAACATTTTAGAGTAGACTTTAATTTTTGATTTCTCATTTTGTATGAATCTCTTTCCCATGAAATTCATAAAATTGTATGAACAGAAAGGTTAAACCTTGCCTTTTATGTCAGAAGATCCTATGAATTTCTTTGGTGACTCAAATGGGGAAATGCTAGTTTTCACCCAAAGCAGGATAACTTCAATTTTTCATTTCTGTAGTAGAGGTTGGATATATTTTTACCATACCAAACTCTACAAATAGTCTTAGAAAACAAAAGCTATACTGCAGAGAATATAGCAGTTGTACACTGTGATTGACTTTGGTGATAACATGCTCACTGAAAAGGGAGACAAATGTACTAATTAGATAATTAGATAATAAATTTCTACTGTCAGATCCTTTCCATCCTTCATTACTTTTTTGCCTATATCTCAGTAAATATTGACTTCTGTGTTTTTCAGATCCACTCTTAATCGTGTCTGTAGATGAATAGCAGTCCTCATGCATACAGTAGTTTCTGGGTACCAGACACTAGGCTAAGTCATTTGTTTTCTGGCCTCATTTAAAGCTTTTAAAAGTCTAAATTCAACTTTACAGTTTGGTAAAAAAAAGAAGCTGAGATGTACTTTGTAGGCCTTATTTAAAAAACAAATAATTTGATTACTCTCTTTTTAAAACACTTCCTTTTGCTGTCCCCTCTTTACTGGTCATCACCGAAATCTTTTTGTATCCTTGAGGCTTTGACCCAATCTAATAAGCCAAAAGTAAATGATGAAATCTTTCCACATCACTTGGACATTTCTGTGAATATTTCTCATTTACTTTTAAAGCAAATAAAACATATATCTGATATATTTTTCTAATCATGGACACAATGAACCCTTTTTTTTTTTGGTTTTGAAATTTTTACAAGCCAATTCAGCTAAATTTCTACATGAAAATTACTGTTCATAAACTGATGCATGCCACATACCTTATATGTGTCCAATTAAAGATGCTGGGCTGGCTTCTAGCTCTCACAATTCTTCTTTTTTTTTAAATTCAGGCTTGGAGCATGACTTTATATTTTATATTTTATTAGTACATGTTTATAATACAAAATGTTTACGTTTCTCGTATAAATTGGTACATGTACGTAACACATTATTTCCTTTTTCCTGCTCCTTTGTCTCTCCTTCCTCCCCCCTCTATTTATCTCATAATCCTCTTCCTGTTTGAGAAAGATCTGTCTCTCTACTTCCTATTATAGAGGGTTCTACAGCAATGCATATGAATTGCTTTCTCAATATCATTTGGTAACATGGAGCTTCAGATACATTGTAGTTAATGGTAATTATATATGTCATCATAGTAGCCCACAAGAGGAATACAAGGGATACTATATTCATAGTTTATGTTTGCATCATAACTTTTTAATTTAATGTACCTTTTCATTAAAAGTAATGTGAATTTTATGGTTTCCATCTGTTTGCTGGAGTAGAAATTATGCAAGCATTTAGGGGGCAGTTTGCTAGTACCTGTCAATCATAATTGCATATTCCCTTTAACCCTGGTAGTTTTCTCTGAAGATACACTTGTAGAACTATACTATATATAAAGATATGCTCCAAGCTCAATATATACCATTTGTTGATTCTTTTTGTTTTTTGGTACCGGAATCAAACTCAAGACCTTGCGCTTGCCAGGCAGGCACTTGTGCTGCTGAGCTATATCTCCGCCCCCCACCCCCATTTGTTAATTCTTGATGTTATTTCTTATGCAGTTGAAGTTCTGTTCAGAAAATCCTTATCTATGCCTATGTCTTCAAGTGTTTTACCTAAATTATCTTTCAGCAGATTCTATGTTCCTGTTTTAACGTCTAGGTCTTCGATCCATTTTTACTAGATTTTAGCACAGGGTAAAAGATACAGGTCTAGATTCATCCTCCATGTATATAGCCAATTTTCCCAGCACCATTTGTTGAATAAGTTGTCTTTCCTCCAGTATATATTTTTGGCCCCTTTGTCACAGATCAAATGGCTAAATGTGCCTAGACTTTCGCTTCTGCAGCCTCTGCTCTGTACCACTGATCCCTATGTCTGTTTCTATGTCAGTACTATGCTGTTGTTATCACTATAGCTTTGTTTTTTTTTTTTTAATTTAAGAACACACTTTTGTAGAAATTATTATGTTTATTAATTTTTTTTTCCGGTACCAGGGATCGAACTCAGGACCTTGCGCTTGCCAGGCAAGCGCTTATGCCACTGAGCTATACCCCCAGACCCATCACTATAGCTTTGTAATATAATTTGCAGTCTGGGATTGTGGTTCCTCCTGCATTGCTCTTATTGCCCAACATTGCTTTTGTTATTCTCTTCTGGGTCCATATGAATTTTAGGAATGTCATTTCTGGTTCCATGAGGAATGCTGTTGGTATTTTAATTGACATTGCTTCAAATGTGTCTATCGGTTTTTGTAACATGGCCATTTTAGTCTACTGATTGATTTATTGTAGTTCTGGATGTGAATAATGGGAAGATCTACCCTCGGCATAGGTGGCACTAACCAAAAGGCGTAGAACATGGATGGGATAAAAGGGAAAGGCAGGCTTTCTGCTGCTGTCTCCCAGCTGTCCATACTGTCATTTCTTCTCTGCCATGCCACTCTGCCTTGCCACCTTACCTGGAACCAGCCAAGTATGAATTGAAACCTCTACAAACTGTTAGCTGAAATAAACCTTTCCTTCTCTAACCTGCAGGTGTCAGGTATTTTGTCCCAATAACAAGAAAGTAACTAAGACATGGCCTAATAGTGCTGCAAGCTCACAAGGAATGCTTTGCGAAGTGCTCACATATTCATAAAATTCTATAAAGAGGGAATGGTAAATTTCATTGTATAAGTTTGGCAGAAAGAATGATTACATAGAAAATATTAACCTTTTCAAAATCAACCTGATTAGTGAATGAAGGAAATTATTGAGCTATTGGGATCAAATAGGAAACACAGTTTTCTCCAGCTTTGATGCTATTTTGTTTTAATACAGCAGGCGAGTTCATAGATAATGGTATTCACAGGAGACCAAAAAAGCAGGAACAAACCAAGCTGTATTGAGCTGCTGACAGACAGTCTCTCACCAAGAACCAGAGAATGCCTGCCCTGATCTGGGTCTCACCTTTGGTTTAAGTACATTTTAGGCTTCCATAGTAACCATTACCCCATTTTTGGGAATCTTACAAAAATGTCACACAATTATCACAACGTTTACTTCTCTGAGAAGGTTGGACAACTGAATTCCAAATGACCATTGCAGTTTAACTTTTAGCCTATTTCCCAATTTATCCTGTTGTTCTGTTCCCATTTTAGGACTCTACTCTCCTTTAAATGAGGTGATAAGTAAACAAGGCAAAGGGGTGAAAAGTGGGGGTCAACTACAGCTTAAGTGAACGTTAAGTGACTTCTCTTAATATGGATTTAAAAACAGAAAAATGGAGTCTCTCTTGCCCTATCAGTTTGATAACCCTTAGTTGAAGGCATATCTTGTAATGTCTTTATTCGAGATGATCTTTGGGACCTGGCCCAGGCTAGTGTATGTGTTAACAAAGTATTTGTGGAGCTGGGGATATAGCTCAGTGGAATAAGCGCCTGCCTAGCAAGCGCAGGGTCCTGAGTTTAATCCCCAGTACCGCCAAAAAAAAAAAAAAAAAAAATCAAAGTATTTGTTAGACAAACTGAGCTAGCTAGAATGCTGCTGTATTGTATTAACAAAAGGCAGGAGGATACATTAAAGTACTGGAAGACTTTCACCCAAAGAACTTTATCCTGGCAAGTTTCAAAAGTTGACACTGGAGTAGGACAGGTGTGACATTGGAAACACTGGAGTGAGTGATGACTCTTTCTGTAAATAGTTTCCACTTTACAATGTCTACAGGAGGAAATGTGCTCTCTCCTGTGAGAAGAGGCAGTGTGGTCCTAGGAAGCAGGATGCTGGAGGTAAATAATGCCTAATTTTCCTGACCATTTGAGTATCAAATGAGACCAGGCACATAGAACACAAGCTAGAGACCTAGCACAATGTAAACTCTCAATAACCTAACTCTTTACATAGTTCCCAGAAGGGGAAGATGAGTTTCTATAGATTTTCTAGGCTATCAAGCATTTGGTATAACAGAAAAGCTGTGCTGGACCAGACTTGCAATGATTGGGAAGTGGGAGAAGACAAGGATGTGATATGTAAGGAGTAGACAGGTGACTTTACACAGAATTAGGCTATGGAAAATGGAACTATTATTTGAAATTAATTACCTTGTTCTCCTTTTCTTGTATTAATGATTTATCCCCAAATTATGAGAAATCTGGGTACCAGTTTTATACATAGACATAGTATTGAGTGCCAGTTTTATACCTGGATCCAAAGATACAGGAATGTATTTCTATATGATGAACAGAGAAGATGTATGTAGCAGTCCTTGCCTAATTTTCATACTACTCACCCTTTACATGTGTTATCCAAACCAAAGAACCTCAGCACTGGTTTCCCAAACATTAGGATAATTCCACTACTTGTAGGAACGAAGGAAAGCTCCCTGTGTTTGTGGATTTAAAAAGAAAAGTGAAGGGTGAAAATATCTTGTATAAGATGGTTTTTGAACCAGTACGTATTCAGCTATACATCTGAAAGTAACCTTCACTAGCTGGGACGCTGTTCTCATATATTTAATGAGCACATGCATAAGGTTAACAAAAACTCAGTATTATTTTATATCTAGTCTTAACTCTAAAGTAGAAAATCTTGTGTTTTAAAATGTAGTATTTTCAAGGGAATCAAAAATGCATACATTAGTCACCTTTCTTATCACTGGGACACGGTGCCTGACATCCTCAATTTAAAAGTTGAGTTTCTTTTGGCTTACAGTTTGTAGAGGTTTTAGTTCATAATCACCTGGCCCCAAGGCAGGACAGCAAATCAGGGGAGAGTTGCTAATGACATCATGCAGGAAAGCAGAGAGACAAAAGGAGAACCTGGGGAGATAAACCTTTCAGGCTGCACCCACAGTGACCTGTGTCTTCAACCAGAATCTCTGCCTCTTAAGACCAAGCCAACTATATAGGTCCCCATAGCCCACTCACCTCCCAAAGCCCCATCTGTAAGCTCGTGAGACTTTGTCAGTACATGTAGATATAAACCATAACAATGCAAAGCATAAGATTCCTACATAAGTTACCTGTGGCTTTTATCTCACAAATAGGCATACTGTGGTGGATCAGAGAATTTTTGTTATAGCCATATTAATCATAAATATATAAACTGATACCTTGTTAAATGAGAATATAATAATGTGTAGGATGGTAGGTTTACGTTCATGTTCTCTTAGCTAATATCATCTTTCCCTTCAAATACTAGCAAAAAAAATGTTCATATGTCTGCCCATCCCCTTCCTCTCCATATTAGAAAGGTTTTTCTGTTTTACACCTATAATGCCTCGACCATCAAGGGCACTGATCATGATTACAGTTAAAATTGTAAGAAATTGTTGAATGAACATTCACCTCATTATATCCTGTGCTTCAAGTAGTGGTATGAGAAAGGTTGGTAAAGTACACAAACAGTTCAAGAACTATTCTATTGTGTGAAACATGTACTTTACATAGAGAAAACTTCTACATGCAATGTATAGTAAGAGCTCTCTACTTAATAATAACCACTTGTTGTATAGTGCTTTTTATAGTTTCTAAGACATATTGTTTTCTTATATTGTCTTCAATTCCTCTGGGTAAGTGAAATCTCATTCATTTTACAGATGAAAAATAGGCTCAGAGAAGGTAAGTAACTTACACAGATTAGAGAGCCTAGTAATTGCCAAAATGAGGGCTCCAATCAAGTCCCAATTTTCTTTATATGCCACAGCTGCATCTCCTACTAATGCTGTAGTTCCACATATGTATAAATATTTATAAACATTATGTCATTGTTCTGAACTAGTATATCTTGCTATTTTGACTGTTTTATGGCAGTGGAGCTTTGCAGCAAAGCAGACATTTGCAGGCGCTCAATCTATGGGAGCTTTATATTCCCTTTGCTTTGAAATTTTCTTCCTTTGCTAGCAACAACATTCTTATATAACAGTAAATAAAGAGAACATTTTAGATTTGTCATCTAGTAAAACAGGTTAGGGGGTTATTTGTTCTTTTCACAGACTTAAACACACCCTTTGTTCATTTTTATAGATTTTCCTTTCTATTGACAGGATAAAATCCCAGTGCTGATTCTGATTTGAATGTTTTATCATTTGACACCTAATAATAAAAATAACTGGCACAATAATACTTAATACTGGCACAGTAATGCTTAAAAATGTTCAGAAATTATTTTACTTCTTAAGCAAAAGTTACTGTAGAGTTAAATAAGCATTTCGCTAGGGAGTTAAAGATTGAAATTTGAAAGTAAATTACTACTAATTTTGAGCCAATAAAAAAATCATGGAGGTGATTTTGTTTTAACATTCATTTTTTTTAAATACAACGCTAAAACCAGGGAGTGTCATGTACAGCAAGCCCAAAGCACATTCTGTACCTAAGCTAAAATTACTTTTGTGGCCTTTGACATATCAAGGGACTTTGCTATTATAAAGCAAGCATAAGAAGAAGTATTTTCAACCTTTTAGAAATTTAAATGTAAGAAACAGTTTTTATCTGTGTAAGAACTCAGATCCTTTCACTCTCTCTTTTACACATAATTTACAAAATTACAGCACAGATTGTCCAAAAAACATTTGTACTAATTGTTCTGTTTATGAAATTTGAGTTACCGTTCCCAAAAGCACGAAATATAAAAGAAATATTTTTTCTCTTATCCAAAGCCCAAGAGAATAGTAAAGTATTATATAATGTGGCAGTTGGTAAGGAAGAAACAATGGTTTAATTTTAAAGCATATCATGAAAGAGAAAAAGATCCATGGAAAAAGTTTAATTTTTTCCAGGTCTATGTATACTCATATTTTAATGTAATTACATGGAAAGTATGTAGGAAATGAGTGAGATTTTCACAAAGTTGTGTGACAGTATTCTTGCATTATCTAAAGAAGCGCTTTTTAAAATACTGTGTGCTCTGCTGCCACTCCACAAAATGTTTGCACTACTGCACAAGAAGATAAATACAGACATTGAAAGTATTTATGAAACTTAACTCAATTTGACATTGCTACAATGTCCAAATGTGTGATTTTGTATTCTAGGAAAGCATAGCTCAAATCCATGATAGGTTAGAAAACAAACCAGTTCCCTCACCACAAAATGGTATTGGAAGCTCTGATCTCACTCAGGGATGCCAACTTTTTCTGGAAAGGGTCAAAGTGTAAGTACTTTAAGTTCTGTAGGCCATACTCAGGATCCCAAGTACTCAGCTCTATGATTCCAGAGTGCCAAAGACAGTATCTAAGACAAATGGATGTGATTGTGTCCCAGTGAATCTCTAATAGACATTGACATTTTAATTTCATCTAACTTTTACTCTTCACAAAATACTATTTTGATTTATTTTATCCCCATCATTTAAAAAGGGAAAACTGGTCCCGGTTTTATAGGCCGTATCAGGCCTCAGGCTGGATCTGGCCCCAGGCAGCGTGCTGATCCAGCTACAGCAGCTGGCCGGAGGTCTGGGAGCAGATGCTCCTCTGTGCTAGGCTGGTGTCTGCCTCTGTTCCTGGGACTTCCACTGCCAGTTGCTTTCGCTCTGCAGTTTGGGTTATTACTCAGGAATACCTCTGAGCACTCACGATGCTCAGAACATTCTGTCCAATAAACTCCAGGAGGAAACTCCCAGTATCACTGTGGGAATATATTTTGGGATTCACTGTGACCTGTTGGTTCACATGAACTTTACTTAAGGCAAAACAGAGCATAGAAAAATACTGTGATAGGAAAGCTCATAATTAGGTACATAATAAGCATAATAGTGGACTATTAATTTATTGCGTGGAATGGGTAATGATACAAGTCCTGCTTCATGCTTAACCTCCAAATGTAGAAGTGATCTGTTTTGAATGGTAATGAAATGACAGAAAGTTATGAGGATTCTATGAGCTGAAATAACATAGGAAATTGCTCTCAGTCCCCTTCTGTCTCAGGCCGTTCTTTTGTACTGGCTCTAGCTGCCATAGCAGACTAGCCACCATGACACCGTCAGGTTTCTGTTCCTAGAATGGACCACTTGGCTCAGTAAAAGTGGGTTCCTCATGTGCTTTCTTTTATTATTTCATGTAATAATATGTTGTATATAATCAACAAATTGCAATATCCATGTTTATGGTTTTACTGAATTTTTTCACATTAATGTAGAGCTTCTTTCTCTACCTTGCTTAATGTTTGCCAATAAATCATCTACATGTGAGCTAAGCAAGCCACTCTATTAGCATATCAACATTAAGCTAAGGCATTTGTGTTCTTGACTATTCATTTATTATTCTATAGTCATAACCGAAGTTTATTTTTTTTAATTTCTTTTTCACCCTTCACATATACAGCAGGCTCTTAGAAAGGCAATTACTTGTAGTATTTGAAACTTGCATATATCTTTCATTAAGTTGATAAAAGTCAGTGTTTTGAAATAATGTGATAGAGTCTACTTCTGTTTCAAACATAAGAGTTTAACTTTTGTATGCACGCCATGACCTTTTTGGACTAAGTCAACCCCTCTAGAAAAGTGAGAAATGAATCAGTGTTCAGGGAGACATACCCTTGGAATATGAGCAAACTCTTTAAGGCTGTATTTTGAGTAAAGGATGTTTGATCATAAACATGCTTTCTTCCATGGCAGCATTTTAAATGACAGACAAACTACACTTCCCAATATTTGAGAACAAACTGCAAAAGCTGTTTCCTTGATTATATTATAAATCCATCAGAAGATGCATTTTCAAACACAGCAACTTTTTAAATAGGCAAATTCTACTTCTTAAAAATAAAGTTGAACTCTTACAAGTGCTTTCTTTATTGTTCATATTAGTATAATTTAAAGTACATAATTGTTGGAAAAATTTACTTCCTGTTAGTAAGAATAAAACTGCAACACATGGAATTACAACTAATCAAAAAAAGAGAGAGATCACAGGATCAGACCCAGGACTACAATTGAAAGAGAATCTCTCACCAAATGTGAAATAATGGATTGTTTACCTGTAAAACGTGAATCTATTCCAATAAGACTTTTTAGCAGGATATAGTGGGTTCTTTATTATTTTAATGTATGAACAGAATGCCTTGCCCTACAAAACTGTAGATAATAAGCGGGGCATGGATCATTGCCAATTCAAGGCCAGCCTGGGCTACAAAAGAGATTTCAAGACCAGCCTAAACTGCATAGTGAGACCCTGTCTCAGAAAGACCAGAAACAAAACAAAACTCCAGATACTGAGTAGAGTGCTATTTACATAGCTAATTTGTAAACAACATGAAGTGGAGGGCACTAACTTTTATTGAAAGTTTAGAATCCTCCATAATGCTGTATCAAGTAGGAATTAAATTATCTTATAGATATTAAGTGTTATTCATCCAACTACTGTTTAGCAAGCACCTTCCATGTGGCGGGCATTACGTAGCTTTTGGTTTATTTGGCAGCATTTTTTAAGATTATGAAATGACTTTAGTTAAATGTTATTTGCAGTTAGGAACACTTATAAAGAAAATCTTTAAAACATAATGAGTTCTCTTTAGAATGGCAGTCAAAAATAATGATTTGTGCTGAATGTAGTAGCACATACCTGTAACTCCAGCTACCCAGGAGGCTGAGCAGGAAGCTGTTTCTCAAAATAAAAGAGAAATAAATAAGTAAAAGTAGTTTGGGGTGTAAAGGCCCTGGGTTCAATCTCTAGTACTGCAAAAATGAAGATGATAGCAATGATGGTGGTTTGTGGTTCTGTGAGTGTTTTATTGGAAAAGTCCTTGAGTCCTAGGCCAGGTACATCTATGTTCCAAGTAGCATGTCTCACTAAATTAATTGCTTCTCAGTGAATTGACTCGCATCAGGGTCAGGGACTAACAAATTGGCACAATTGTAATTCACTCGATCTGTAGCTTACTCACTGTATGCACCTAGAAAAGCATTTTAGCGTTTGCAAGACCCTTGGTTAATGAAAAAAGTTAAAATGTATAAAACAAATGAACTATCTTAGTTGTTCTGTTACTAAAAATATGTTCATTTGGAAATAATAACTTCAAAATTTAATACCTATAGCTGTTTTAAAATATATTAGAGCTCTAACAGCATAAACTAATAAATTTGCATTACCAGATTGCGTCCAGATTTTTCTTTTTTTATTCACTAAATAAGCATAGTGTATAGGACCAAATTTCTAATGCTGCTTTCCCAGAGAGCTATTTTTATACAAATACCAGATCTATAAACCTACAAAATAAACATTAGGACAAATTTTATAAAACCTGTCAGCTAACTTTTTACTGTTTGCTTATGTAGAGGATATTATACAAATCCAAAAGAACCATAAAACATTTTTACATAAATGCTCATTGGAGTTAGGTGGAGGAAATCATTCATATTTGTTACGGACCTCCTATTAAATTTCAGCTCTTTGTTAGACACTTACGTTCATTTGTCATTATCTGTCCTCCATCCCGGAATTGCCTTAACTTGTATATCGTCTTGTGCATTCACTGTTATTATATCAAGCTTCCAAGGCTTTTTGGTATAGCACTAATTATTTCACCTATACTTGTTTTGTTTCTTTCTAATTTGTTTATTGGTCTCATGATAGTATTGTTTTGCTCATTATTATTTCCTTTTTTAACCTTCCTTTTTATCATGTTCTTTTAACTTGCCTGATTAACCAAATCTCTCTTGATCTATGTTTTTTTTTATCCTGTGGTATAATGGGGAATTGGAGGGGGTGTGGAGAAAATATGGTTTCTTCTAAAGTAGAATCTAGCTTTCTTCCCATCCCACCTTTTCTGTCATTATTTTCTTTGTGCCAGTAGCACTAGTTAGTTGTTGTGGTCTTTTTGTTAGACTTAATATAAACAGTTCATTCACTGTATTCTCTTTGTACTATTGATGAATTATCTTTGTCTTTCATTTGACCCTGTCCGATTAGACCTTTGTGTCTCATCCCAGAGCTTCATTCAGTTTGGAGTACTGACCTGAGGGTCCGCCTGGTAGAGAGGGGTAGTTAGTTGTGCAGGAGGTACATGCGATTGCTTATAAGATCTGGGCTTTGCTCTCTCTCAGTAATTGTATTAAATGCCCTGCATCGAGATTTGCTCTGTACATTCATAGGTGTGTCTCTTCAGAGGAGTGAGATGTGAGGTTTGTCTTCTCTGGCTTTGTGTCATTCTTCCTACTCTAGATGATAGCAGGCCTGTTTGTTGGTTTGTTTGTCCAAGGTCAGCTTCAGATGTTTCCTTGCCTTGCCAACCCTCCTTACACCTTAGCAGGTGTTTCTGTCCTTCCCCAGCCAATGAAGAGTTTATGCTTTTTCTGTAACATTGTTACTCCACAGAGAGGAAAGGGAATTTGACCAGGGATTCTTCTCTTCATTTTCATTCTCTTTCCACCCTCCCTGAACACTGATGCACCCCATGTCAGCGTGAACTCAAATGTAACACAGTTGGCGATTGGCTGTTTCCTTTCCTTCATTTTAGCCCTTGTCTTTATTTCATTAGCTTCACTTAGTGAGATCCTACATACGTGATTGGATTTGTTTGGCTTCTTCATATACTGTTACAGTAGCATTTAGCTGTAATTAATTAGCTTTGCTTTATTATGACTCATCTCCTTTTTCTTTTCCTTTCCTGTCAGCCATGAAAACCCAGAGTAGGGCACTCTGACTTGCTTTTCTGTGTCTGAGGAAGTTCTGTGATGGCAGGGCAGGGTTTTTACTCTGGTGGGTTTTTTCCTCCTTTACCAGACTGCCAGAATACCACCTCAGATCCATTTTCCCCGTATTGTAGGCTGCTAATGATAGTTCTCTAGATTTTATCAACCTAACTTTCCCATCTCCAGTGCAGTCCTTTTTATTCCTCCCTTGGAATATTTTACTCCTGGGAGGCCCTTTTAAAGATTTTGGTATGGTAGTCTCCTTAAGTTAGTTGGTTTACGATAATTTTTTACTTTTTTAAGAGTAATTTTTAAGTTTATTTCACTAAAATTTAGGAGAAAGATTATGAAATCTGGCTTTATTCTGTCATTCAGTCCAGAACCTGTGCTGGGCACTTCAACATTTACTGTCACTTTTCATCTTCACAATATCTCTTCAGTAAGGTTTGAGAGAGTAAAGTTCCTGTGCCACCTTGCTGAAAGGGAAAAGACCAGGTTTAAGTGCAGACTTGTCAGAGGTTCAGAGGTAGTCCAGTGGCCTTCATTCTACCAGCCTCTCTTTCTGGCAGATGCTGGGTACCTCAGTAACCCATCTAGGTTTTGGTGACTTCACATATTGTACAAAATGAGGGGCTGGCCTGCAGGGTCCTTCTCAGTTCTAAATTGCTATGTTTATGGTTAGTGGAATGAGAAGGCTACATTTTACTTTAACATAAATTTATTTGACTTTACATTTAATAGGAATGGCCATATATTTCAAGTTTAAATATATATTTACATATTTCTACAGTCAGGAATTTTAGATTATATAAACTTTTTTATTTTCTCAACTCATTTTTCAGGTGCTTTGGAATTTCACTGATGTTCTTTTTAAATATATGGTGTCTGCAATAGTAAAGTTGGAAATTTTTGTTCAAATGTAGATTTTTCCCCCCTATGTTATTTTGTCTCTGTTTAACACTTCTCAACATACTGACAGTGCCTGAGTTTAAGGTAGTTTGAGCAGTAAGGCAAAATTAAATATTCCATTTGGAGGTTAAACTTTCACCCTTGACCTAGAGAAATGAGTTGGCTCACCAAAGATTACATTAGGGAGACTACAAATCCTGCTTCTCAGAGTTTATAATCTAAAAGATAAACTATCTGATGTCAGTGTATGTTTTAACCCACATGTGTGTGTTCAGTAAACAGCTGTGAAGCAATAGTTGGTGCAGATATAATAGTATGGTAGAAATAATGGTGTTCTGTTAGAACAAGGAGTAGGGTGTGTGGGAAACAACTGTGGACAGAATGGAGTTGTCTTGGGGATGTGGTCACATGAAGCAGGACTTTGAAATGTGAGTGAGTAGAGATGGGGGAACTGACCCATACATTTCTGGCCCACTCCAGGCTTCTTCCTTAGTCAAGCGCTATTTACCCCTAAGTCCAAGAGACTGTACCCTCTCTTATTTGTTGCCTACTAGTCAACATCTAGTATTCCACTTTCACCCCTTCCTTTCTAAGTCCTAGTTCCATCCCAAAGACAGGGTACATAGAAGTACTGAACTCAAATTGGCCTTCCTCTGGATAATGTAATTTAAATTGAGTTACTTCTAACTTCATACTTTTCTCAGCCCTATGTTGGTCATTCCATATTTTTAATACCTTGTACTAGACCTTAGGAATATAGTGATGAGCAAAAGAAATACTACCTGATCTGATGAATTTCTAGTAAATAAAAAAGTAACAATTTTAGAAGGAAAAACAAATAATGAAAATCAGAGGAAAGGATAAAGTACGAAGATAGAACACCATTGAGAGTACAGTCAAGCCATACTTTAATAGGTAGTGGGTCTCTTTACTTCATTCCCCCTTCTCTCATATACTCTGTCTCTTATGCAAACTACTTCACCTCTCGCATTTGGACTTTATTTATTTTTTATTTTGGTCTTTTTGAGACAGGGTCTTGCAGTGCCCTTCAGGCTGGTCTTGAGCTCACTTTGTAGCCCAGACTGATCTTGAACTCACAATGATCCTCCTGCCTCAGCCTTCTGAGTGCTGGGATTACAGGGATGCACCACCATGCCCAGCCCATCCTGACTTTTTTTAATGCCCCACATCTAGACTGATTTGTCTGTGGAACTGATAATACTTTCAAAGCCTGTTTTCTTAAAACCTAACCATTTACTCAAGTCCTCTTATGTATCTGGCTCTGTGCCTGGCATCATGGTGTTTGCCTTATGGTTCTAAGGCCCTATAACATCTCTATAAAAAACTTAGTTCATTTTCTTTCATCTGCTATGTTACTCCCTTCTTCATGATTTTTATCTCCTGTACCCATGTTTTACAGGAGACCAAGTAGTGTTTGCCTTGATCCTTAGTGCCACATCCAGAGCAGTTCTCTTTCAATGAAAATTCCAAATTCCTTTAAGTTATGAGCCATCATGCTATTCTCTCAGCAGCCTTCCTGAACACATTTTCTACAACCTCCAGTTGACTCTGTCATTTATTGAAACATTGAGGACTTGGTTTCCCTGTATTTCCTGTGGCTCAATCTGTCACTCTATGAAAACTCTTGGCCCAAGTAGAAAATTCATCCATCTCCCTGGGCTCCTTCCTTCCAATGGTGTTTTGTTTTTTCACTCTACTTTAGCCACTCAGTGCAAGGCCATTTTGTCACTAAGAGAAAAACTTCGTTTTCAAAGACTGTAACTTGGACAGTCATCACTTACTTTGTTGATTCATTCCATACCTGTACCTGAATAGCTGAACATGACTGGAGGAAACATCTACAACATCTCTGTCTGGCTTCTCATTATACCAGTAACTATAGTGCTCAAATGGCTCTGAATTCCCTGGCATCCTCAGTTTGCTATTCATTCTCTGGGGGAGACTATTCGTAGTTCCTCCTTTGTCTCAAGCCTTCAGCATGTCCTCCCCTTCCCTCAGTGCATGATCTTGCTCCCTATTTTACTGAGAAAGTGGACATAATCAGAAAAGAACTCTCACCCTCTCAGGACCAAAGTACTGGCCTTTTGCCACTACTGACCTTTTTCGTTTTACCTGCTGAAGTTAAATTTTCTTTCTGGCATCTTCAGTTTTTACTCCACTCTAGTGGGTAATTCCAGTTGGGGTACAAACATGCTACTCCATAGCTCGTGGCATTTGTGATCTCTAGTTACCTCCTCTTTAGCCCCTACTCCGGCCAGCTCCTTTCTCAGCTCTGTCAGCACCCTTTACAGTAAAACTCGTGTATGGAATAATGTCTTTTGTTGCCTGCATTTCATTTCGCATTCCACACCAATCAGTTCTTCTATTAGTTTTGCATTACTATGAGAAAACACCGCTGGGCATGGGGGTGCATGCCTGTAATCTCAGCACTCAGGAGGCTGAGGCAGGAGGATCATTACAAGTTCGAGGCCAACCTGGGCTGCAAAGTGAGCTCACGGCCAGCCTGAACTGCATAGCGAGGCCCTGTCTGCCCCCACCCCCCCAAAAAAGAGTGAGAGAAAGAAAATACCTAAGATAGGCTACTTACTTTGGGTCACTCTTGTGGAAATTCATGTGCGAGATTCAGTAGTCCTATTGGTTTGGTCTTCTGATCAGGGCACCCCATCATAGTGGGAACACATATGAGACAAAGTGCTCATATCTTAAGCCACAAAGCAAAGAGTCTGAAAACAACACTGGTTCCACAGTCTCCTTCAAGTAAACGTGCATCCCCATTGACCTCTAAATGTAAACTAGGCTCCATCTCTTAAAGATCCACAGACTTCTAATCCTACCTTTCAGGGGACCAAGCTTTTATATACAGACCTTCCTAGGACACTCACCCAAACTGTAACACTTCCTTCACTGGTCCCTAATCCTCTGCATGTGTCCTGACCTCTAACTATTGACGTACAGCCCTCATTTCTTGGACCTCTTCTCCATCTGCATTCAGATCGTAGGTAATCTAACCTTTCCTGTGGTTTTAAGTACACTGATGATTTCTGTCCACTGATGTTTTCTGTATTTACATGTCAGAGCTGTCTACTGAGCTCAGACTATTCCCATGTTTTGTCAGTTCTCCACTGATAGGTCTGATGACATGTTTAAAACCAAAAGACATTTTAGTCTTTATACCTGCCATCATACCTGTACTCAAATTCAACTCCTCTCCTAGTATTTCCCATCTCAGTAAAAGTAACGTCCTTTTCCTACTTTGACCCAGTTCATTGACAATAGTACATCTCTTCAACAACATGAGCAAGGTCAGTTGATGTTACCTTCAAAATATATCTGAAATCCCTGTGTGGTATTGCTGCCCGACTCTGAACAGCAATGCCTGCCTGAACCCTTGTAAACTACTTCCCACCACGTTTCTTAGCTTTCATTCTTGTACTCTTATGTTCTTCATATATATCTTTTAAATAGGTCAATCAGATCATGTTACCCCCACCCCATAGCCCTGTTGTCCTTGAGTAACTCTCTTGATCGGGCCTTGAGTGACCCAGCATTGCCTAACTCTTCTGATGCCCTTTCCTGTTGCAGTGTGCCACCACAGAGGTGTACTGGATGCAATAGATTACTCAGGCGAGATTTAGTTCAGTCACTGAGAAGGCCTAAGGGGGCTACTCAGCCGAGAGCGCCCAGCCTTAGAGAGACTCCCAGGAGTAACACTGAAGCTGATCACTCTCAGGCTTTTATTTAGAATATCAGTGTAAGAGGAAAAAGTCAGAGGTAAAGCAGCGGGGTAAGGAATTGTCTCAGGGCTGGGCAGTTTTCTTGGGAGAAGGGAAAGGGCAACAGCCAACCCTAACATGACTCGTTGATTTAAATGTCTTGTTGCTCAACCATTGACTTCTCACAGAGCCTGCTTTCTTTTTTTGTCTCACAGTTTAACCATTCAATCCTTGGCCAAGTCCTCTACACTTTCCAAATGCTGGGCAGTCAAGGGCCCTGAGGAAAGGTCGGTCCTCTGCTAGATGAAAGAGATAAAGGGAGAGAGGGAAGAAAAAGAGAAATCACCAGTAACAACCTTTGCCTGCCATGCAGCTTGCCTGCTTTTATCTAATAGTTCATACATGAAGCAGGTTCCTGTGCTGAAGGATTGATCCAAGTTGATCCTATATGGCCATGGCCATCAGGGTTTGTAATTCTGAAAATAATTGTGTGGAGTTTGTTCTTTGTTGTTTGTTTATATGTTTTGGCCAAAACCAGAAGTGGGCATCAATTATCTTAATGTGCTTGGCTAAAAGCCCTTGAAAATCTTTGACTCTTAAAAAATTTAAGCCGGTGTAGTGGCACCTGCTTGTAATTCCCACACTCAGGAGGCTGAGACAGAAGGATCACTGTGAGTTCAAGACCAGCCTGTGCTACAAAGTGAATTCAAGGCCAACCTCAACTGCATAGTGAAACCCTGTCTCAAAAAAGAGGGAGGGAGGGAGAGAAGGAAGGAAGGAAGGAAGGAAGGAAGGAAGGAAGGAAGGAAGGAACGGAGGGAGGGAGGGAGGGAGGGAAGAATGAAAAAATAAGAGCAAATTTAAACCCGATAATCTTTACTTCAGTGACTTTTAATGACAGGCCTGTTCTATAGATTTGTTTTTGTTTTCTATATAAACTTAGTCAACCTCCTATAAAAAGAAAAAAATTACCTTCGATGTGGAATTTTTTATCTTTCATTCTGTTTTTTTTTTAAGACAAACATGTTTTTGATGTATTTTCTGTGTACATAATGTTTATTTGTTTGTTTGTTTTTGAGGATGGTGAGCATATTTTTGCCAATTTGTCCATAGCTTAATGATGAGGAATACTGGATTTCTTCACACTTAAAAAATTGGACTTTTTTTTTCAGTACTGGGGACTGAACTCAGGGCCTTCTCATTGAGTTCTGTCCCCAACTCTTATTTTCTGTTTTGCTGAACTACCCAGGTTGAGCTTGAATTTTCAGTCCTCCTGCCTCAGCCTTACAGGTGTGTGCCATCATGCCCCGCACACTTCAAAAAAGTCTTACAGGAGAAACACAGAAGAAAAGAATGACTAATGCTTTGACTTAACAAATAACATTGTGAAATAAAACACTGACATTTTAAAAAGTAAAATCTTTCAAATCTAATCATTATTATGAAACTAAATAATTCATCTCACAGGCAGTTTTAAAGAACCCCATTGACTAAACAAGTTAACTAATGGGTAAGCATTATAATAAATATTTTTCATGTGAAATCTTCATGAATTTTCGATGAAAGTTTGCTTTTATACAACAGTAAAACTACAAAGATTCTTTTTTTGTTGTTGTTACCAGAAATTGAATTCACAGTTTCACTCTTACCAGGCAGGCGTTGTGCTGCTGAGCTATATTCCCAGCCCTGTTGTAGATATTTTGAGAAATAATTTAGCTGCATAATGTGATCGTTAAACTATTTTTTTGTTAAATGTACATTCACATTACTAGATGTTCAATAAAACTGATAGCATCTTAGAAATGCTTTTTATTTTTCATAGTGAGCATAGAAGTTCCAAGAGCTACTCACATAAGTGAGTGTATATATTTCTGTCCTTTCTTAAAATCTGTAATTATTTTCTGTTAAGCATAGAAGCATGACATATCACTTCTGTGTTTATAAAAGTTTAAAAATAAGCTATGAGTATTGAATAATACACTAGGATATGCATAATGAGTAGATCCTTGTTACTTCCATATCATACTGAGCAAAAATGATTGAAATTCAGGCACCTTCCACTAGAGTTCTCTTAGCCGTCCTAGGAACTTAAACGTTCACTCTTGGTCTCTTTTGAAGTTTGATTTTTATTAAGTTGCTCAAATGTAGAATGAAAGGATTATTTTTTTAAACAAAGTAAGAAAATGAAAGATTTAAACTAAGCCTGGCACAATGGCACCCCGTTGTGCCCAGCTACTCAGGAGGCTGAGTCAGGTAGATTGCTTGAGCTCAGAACCTGGGTACCAGTCTGGAGAACAAAGCAAGACCCCAACTCTTCAAAAAAGATTAAGACCTTTTAAATTTTGTTTTCAAGCAAAAATCAAAGTGTTCTTTATTCTAGGTAACATCTAAGTCACAGAATTCTGTTCATATTCGTTAAGAGTCATGTAGTGCTTAATTGTAGTCTTCTAGGATTTTCAACCCACGGTCTTCACATGTAAGGAACACTGTCAGTAGTGATATGGCATCAAGCTTTCTGTTTGCAGAACTGATGTGTAACTGAACGTTTTCCTTGGTCCAAAACCTTGTGAGAAGAACTTTGGTGACATTTAGTAACAAACTATAATGTTAATAAGATAGAAACTGAAAAGCAAGCATTAAAGTGAAATGTAAGACAGAAAATACAAAAGATAAGTAACACTTTTCGTCAGAAAAATTGTGTAGAAAACAGTTGTGTGCCCTAAGTGCAAAAAAAGCTAGAGGCACTGGAAGAAAAATAACAATTGCTTTTTAAAAATCTATGACAATGACTGCATTTGTAGCTCTACCTAAACCTAATCAGTTATGATTCTTGGAATATGCTTACTCTGTGTACCTGAAGGAATACACGCTGGAAGAAATAGACCAAGATACCACTTTGGTATGAATGTCAGAAAAAGCACTAGAATGTTTGTTGTCTTCACCTTGATTGATTTAAAGGGAATCTATATTATCTTAAAGAACTTCAGTGGAATTTATTATGCTGATAAATCTATGTAGGAATTGAGAAAGAATTGTTTTTAAATGTTAACCTGGCTAGCTGGGTGGGCGAGGTGGTGCACGCCTGTAATCCCAGCACTGGAGAGGCTGAAGCAGGAAGATCATTGAAAGTTTGAGACCAACCTGGGCTACAAAGTGAGCTCAAAGCAAGTCTGAATTTGTTAGCAAGGCCCTGTCTCAAAAAGACAAAAAAAAATGTCTACCTGGCTGAGAGGATGGTTGAACTATCTTGGCTGGCAGAAGATTCCTGTGTGCAAAATAATGAAAAGGTTATTGGTATGAAAACATGTGGGCTATTTTGGAAATATGATTTGATTTCTTAATTCTTTGTATAGAAATGTCTATATAGTATTTACCCATACATATGACAGGGAGATCTTCCAGATAAAGTATGTAGTACTGTAGTTGCATTGCTCACCAAGTATTCTTAGTAACACAGCCATTATAAGCCAGTTTAAAATTGTTTTTTTTAGCAGAATATTAACCAATGACAAGTATGCACTTTTTGTAATCTTAAAAATAAAGTAAGGAGAGGCACACAAATGAAAGCAAAGTAAAATATTTCATGTTTTTAGGTTCTCCTCAATTCCAAGTAGGTTCTAAAAATCGAAATACCTTTTGTCTCTCAGATGTTAGGTCAGATAGGATCAAAGTGAACGGCCCACTCAATAATGGTCCCCTTGCCAGAGCTGAAAACATTGGCATTGCATCTCCAGAAGGAAGGTGCACTTGGCAAGGTTCAGATCAGTGAGTGTTTTTATTTTTGTTTTTGTTTTTAAATTCTATCAGGTCTGTATTCCTTTGGGGGAATTTGTACCCAAACAGTACTAAAATGTTTCTGTCCATTTTTTTCCCAAAAAATCTTGTGTTTTCTGCATTCCTACTTGATAGTTCCCTGCAAAGAAGAAACAATTTTCCTTCATTTGGTTTGAATTTGATTAGCAGTTTTGGCATAAGTTTAATAGTCTTTATTTTTTTTAATTTTATTTTAAAAACAAAAGAATGGAGACATATGAACCAGAATAAGCCATAAACAATACAGAAAATACAAAATTATACAGAATATAGTAGGGAATTACCACTGGATGTTGTATTATGTAATGTTATCTTCACATTAGTTAACACAAAAACATTAAAGGAAATACCAAATTATAGAGAAGATAGTAGGGAATTAGCACTGGATGCTATATAATATAAAGTTATCTTCACTTCTGTTAATACAAAAACAATTGAGGAAATACAGGATTATAGAGAACATAGAAGGGAATTAGCTCTGGATGCTGTCCTACATAATGTTACCTTCACCTTTGTTACTCAGTTACACAGATGATGGCCCATTTGATCATTCAATTTTTTTCCTCCCTCATCCCCGTTGCCCTACCACTCAATCAGTCATCTTCCCTGTGATAATAACTGTACTCCTGGGTTTATCTATATCCTTGGACTCTTGCCTTGGGAAGAGATATAGGTGCCTCAGACCATACTATAACATACATGGGTGTATACAAACTGCCATGGTTGGAGGTGGAAAAGCACCTGTGCTCACAGTGGACTGCCCGGCTCTGCCCTGTCGCCGTGCTATGGGTGGGGGTGGGTGGCGTCCGTGAGGTGCCCTCAGCAGGGCCCTCAGCGGAGCAGCCGCGGGGCCCATGGCGGAGCAGCCGTGGGGTCATGCGAGGTTCATATGTGCAAGCTGTAAGGAGACCCTCTTGGTGCACACATTAATAGTTTGGGGTGAGTCCTGAAGACCATGGATTCGTTCCATTGTTGCCAGGAACAGGCGGTGCTTGCTTAAGCCGACGAGACTCAAGGTGCTCCCAGAGAGAGTTCAGGGTGGGAGCTGAGCCCCGGCAACCCAGCTCGTGCTTCCTGCCTGATGTTGGAGTGAGAAAGGCGTGGAACCACGCGATCCACCTCCATCTGCATCTCCCTCCCGTTGCGGTGCTGGAGCCCCTGTCCGCTGTTTGGCCGGATCCCTGGGAGCCGCCGTGGCTCACCGCTGAGGTTCCCTGCTGCTCTCCGCCCTCACCCAGCTGAGAGGCAGGGGGCCACCACCTCGAGGCAGGCGCAGAGCCAGCGTGGTGGGCTGTGTACTAGTTGCACTGATTCTCTCCAGGCGCTGATTAGGAAGGTTGCTGCAGGGTGGGGACTCTGCCCCAGTGGCTGTCGCAACCTCTCATTCTCACACTGGGTTCACCAACTGCTACCGACCACCATTGCCTCCTTTCCTGGCTGTGCCCTCCTCTCTCCAGCCCTGGACCAGCTCTCGGAACTCCGCTCTCCCCTGGCCGAGTCGGGAGGCTTCCATGAGCGTGGGCCTCCGAAGCTGAAGCTGCGAGTGCCGGAACGAGGGTGCGGGCCATGGGTGTACTTGGAGTGGTGACTTCCTCCTCCTCTCCCTCCGACTGCGCCATGGCGGATCTCCGATCCTTTCCTCCAGCAGAGGTTTTGCTTAGTCTTTCCAAGGGCTTCGATTCCCATTTCAGATCCTTCCTGAGTTCAGGATACCCACCTCTTTCCTTTCTGTCCTTTGTCTGAGTGGGATTCCTCCGGGAGGTTCTCTCTCCGCTGCCTACCCGGTCGCCATCTTAAAGTTCTCTCGTAAAATTTATTTAGTTATTTGTTACTGTCTAATGAATTGACCATTACATTTCTAAAGTTCTGAAATGGCCAACAGACCATAGAAAGATACCACTTTAGGCTCCTGCTTGAAACCAACAGCCACAGAAAACTGCTGACCTTGATTCAGGGCCATTAATAGTCTTTTTAAAGTAAAACAAATAAGAGGTAGCTGAAAGTGGTGGGAATCCCCCCTCCCCCCGCAAGGATTCAAGGGGACCAGAGTTCTGACCCTAACTTTCCCTTTACTAACCCTAGCAGAGAAGCTTACTGTCTAACTGCACATCCTCAGTCTATGTGTAGATGAACTGCATCAATAAACTGAAAAAAAAAATGAGTTGTCAACCTAAAATGAATTTTACACTTCTATAATCTGTGTAATAATGATGACAACAGCAGCAGAAGTTATCAGATATTTTTTAAATGTCATTTCTAATTCGAGTCTGAAAGATGAGAATTTTTGTTCCGATGATGACAGTGGAAATTCACATCTGATCCACAGTGCTGGTAGCCATATCCTCCCAAAAGCAACAGCAACAAAAACTTCAAATCCTAGATAATCTCTTATTCATAATGTGAGGGCAAAACAAAATTATTTGTGAAAGAATTACTTTCAGAGAATATATAGGACCTAATAAAACATTTTTAAAATTTTCATGTTGAATATTTTTTCGTAGAAATAATGATTATGGGGGCTGGGGATATAGCTCAGTGGAATAAGCGCCTGCCTAGCAAGTGCAGGGTCCTGAGTTCAATCCCCAGTACCGAAAAAAAAAGAAATAATGATTATAAATAGTAATCATTTTTCAGCATCATACAGGTTTTTTCAGTATCATACTGGTAGCAAATGATTAAACCAGGATTTGAAACTCAAGTTGGTCTAACTCCTTGAGGTTGCTCAATACTTAACATTTTCCCAAGCTAAACTGTAGCATACTAGTCATAGATAGAAACGAGAATTGGACAAATTTGAGTTGAAAACTCAGCTCTTCCTCTCTCTGACCGTGTGACCTTCAACAAATTATTTAACTTCTCTCTCAGCATTATTAAAGTGTGACATGGGGAAAATCACATCTACATCAGCAAGTCAGAATAAGACCAAAAATACAAAGCACTAAAAACATTCAAGAGGCCGGGCATGGTGGTGCACACCTATAATCCCAACTTTCGGGAAGCTAAGGCAGGAGGATCATGTTGAGCTTGAGACCAGCCTGGGCTACAAAATGAGCTCAAGGCCAGCCTGAACTGTGTATCAAGACCCTGTGTCACAGAAAGCCAAAAAGAAAACAACACATTCAAAGGGAAGCAAATGGTAAACTTTTGCCTCAGCTGCCTATTTATAATCAGTTTCTATGATAGTCGACATGAAATTTTTAAAAAATGTTTTATTAGGTCCTATATATTCTCTGAAAGGTAATTCTTTCGCAAATAATTTCTTTCTTTTTTTCCTCTAACATTATGAATAAACCTCTGAGATTATCAAAGACTTGACGTTTTCGTTGCTGTTGCTCTTGGGAAGATACGGCTATCGGCATTGTGGATCAGCCGTGAATAAATTTCTCTCTGCTGCCACGTGGCCTATGTATCCCCATATTGATCCAGAAATCCAGAAAACAGCTACATTTGAAAGAGTTCTTTCTACTTGGAGCACTAGCCTAGGCACTAAGGTTGTAGATATTTCCAATTGCCTTCCTATAGAGAAATGTAAAAGTTAAACAATTGTGCTAAAATAAAAGAATGATTTGTGGTAGACACCTCCAAAGAGGAGAGGTGTCCTTTTGTGCTTTTCAGTCAGCTAATAACTAAGATTCTGTGATATTTACTTTCTTTTTATTATGAATAATTTAAAACTATTTAAATCACTTTTAACCATGACTTCTATCCCTCACAACTGTATGCCTGCTTATTAGTAAAGAATGCTTGTAGAAGCTTAAGTATAAGGAACCAGCTCTTGTCAAAAGTGAGAAAGTAATCCAAAAAAACTGTTAGGGTATGGATGTGTTTACCAAGAAGCAATGGATCAGTATCATTTAGTAGACTTTTAAACATTAGTTTGTTAAGTGACTTAATTCTTTAATCTGAGACTCTTGTGTACCCACTAAGTGGTAAAAGAACCTTAATTATGATCCATTTTCTTTTTATGATTCTTAACTATTCAATTTCATGTCTTTATTAGGGACATTTCTGAAAAAATGCCACCTCTGCTGAGGAAGATTCACCCATGTGAAAACCCTTTCTGAATAATTAGCCTAATTTTTAAAAATCAGATTATAGCAGTCATTGTCCCAGTATGTTTTAACTCTGTGATGTGACCATTTTGTAAACCTTTCTACAGAGAGGTGTATACTGTGCTTTATGCATCATCACTGAAAGAATTTTACTTTGAAGCCTAGTGTGAACACTTAATTTTTATTTGCTATTATAAAAGATCCTCTTTGAGCTGACAATGTGAAAATATGACTGCGATTTGGGCAGATATCCAGAAATTTTAGAGAGAATGATGCTTTTATCTTTTGAAAGTCTTCTGACTACTGCATTATTCTATGAATAGATGGGAAATGGGTAATACCCTTCAGGGCCTTCTTCTATTGGAACTGTTCCCCTTACAAACTGTAAGAAAAGCCATGTGTATCTAGTGGTAAGATTTGAATGTACAACTATTTAATACATTCACAACAGGCCATAATTTGTACATCTTGCTGCCAGGTAGCTCTGAACCACTGATGGTACATTCATGACTGTCCCACCAGGCAACATACGATAGTCCCATGGGGTCGTACAAGCCACCCAGTGGGACAGTTGTGCATGTACCGCTCATGGTTTAAAGCCATGGGAAATGTGTTAAATCTTCTTTGGGGTAGCTGTTAAGCTTATTTACAAGTGTTATGTAGACATTTTTGTATTTTTTTCTCAATTGATACACTGTCCTCTCTGTAATTTCAGTTAAACAATAAGAAACTCTATGTTTAAGTTGATATGCAGTTTCATATACTTAAGATTTCTCATGAAATGACAGGAAGAAAGCCTTGAGCTAAAGACAGTTTGCCCAGCACCTAGAAATTTCTCATTCATCTTTATAGGGTCTGCGCATGTGTCCAGCTGCAAGTATAGTGGAAACACAAAGGCAAGTCATCATACTGTGTTGTTACAATAATTATTTCATGAAGTTAAACAATACCCCAAAGGGATTATTTTCATAAATCACTTAAATGTATGTTGTGATCATAGAAAATATTTCCATGAACATCTATTAAAGACTTTTTAATTAAATAGCTCTAGTACTTCAATATTGTTTTGGAACCCCAGATAAAATCTTAATGATTTTCTTTTCATGAAAACTGTCAGAGTAAAAGAAAAATTATTTTACCAATCTAGACTGACTTTGAATTAGAGTTTAAGGGATTCTTCCCATGCAGCACTCATTTATACAACCATGAGAATATTCAAAATTTAAATTTAGCCTTTGGGCACTGCTTTTAAGCCAGCTTTTAGAAATATCTTGTAGATATTACTGTCAAAATATGTAATATCAATCACCGTATTCTAAAACTGAACTAAGAAACTCAGAAGAAAGCATAGATGCTCATTAGGAGGGCCTCTTACACTTAATAGGTATTGAGACAATCATTCTAATATTTTGAATGCTTTTGCTTATTCTTTTCTGATAAATTAAGAGCTTTTCCCCTGAGGATTAAGACCTGAATGAGGAATGCTATTCACACTATACCTTTTCTGTGTCCTCTGTCTTTTTATTCCTTCTGGACTGACTGATCTGTCTTGAGATGGAGGAGTTCTACCCATCCCTTCATGTCTGGACTTTGGAAGATTCTTGAAGTGTAGGGAGTGGAGGTAGGCAGGGTTACTGTGGTGGGGGAGAATGGCTCCAAGATCTGTGTTTGTCCCAAATGGTGTCCAAAAGACAGTAGAGATGCTTAATCCTATTCTAAATAAAAGCTTTTGATAGGTTTCTTTGTTGTAAATTACAGCATTGACTCTGTGATAACTATGGCTTTAAGTTTTCATGCTTCTATAATAAATCCTTTTAAATAAGTTCTGTTTCACCTAATAAATTTGGGGACATTTGGGAGATGAGGAATTATGAGAAAGTATTGTATAGTATATATTTGCTAGAAACAAATCAGAAACTGACCATAGGGCTTTAATTGTCCTTTGCCCCAGCTCGTCTACAATTTTCCATGCAAATTTCTTGACTTCCCCTTTGATGATCTCACATGTAACTAGTGTTTACAAATCATGATTCCCTGTGGCCTTCTTCATTATTGCAGCCGCTTGGTCAGATCTCAAAGGCTTCATTAACTTTGCATTGCCACTATGTTCAGTGTTACCTATAACCAATGTCGCAGTGAATGATAAAGACCACAAACATTGGCTGTATCCTGCTTTCTGTTTCCAAATTTGGCTTTCACCCAGTAGTTTAATCAAGGCACAGAGTCTTCCAGAATGTTTATAATTTCATAGCACCACTTCATTGGCGTAAATTTGTTCCTCAACCCAGATGGTGATCTGCTTACAAAAGTTTTTTTCTTACTTGTTTACTTGTCATGTAGAAAGCCTGGAATTGGGAATAGTAGGTCCGTTTTGTAACTGGTCTTTGTGCCAGAGGTAGAAGCCATTGGCAAAGCTTTTCTAAGAAGGGGGAGTTGGCAGGGGTAGGGAGTAGTGGGCGTTGCTCAATTCCATTTGGTTCATAGTCCCATGGGGGGAATTTGTACCCAAAGTGTTTTAAGTTTGGTTTCGTCTGCTTTCTCTTACCTCCCCAAAAGCATATGTTTTCTGCATTCTTTATTCTGGTTCTCTTTTATTAAGCAAAAGTTCTTGCCCTTATAAGGCTTAAATTGCTTGAAAACATTCATGGCAATGATTGTTTTGTAATATGCTAATATGTGGGCCCTTAGACTGGCCCATCTTAGTTTCTAAGTGAATGCAAACACCAGACTAACCTTTGCGATCCAGTGTAGACCAATTTCCAGAAATTGTGCATTATGTAAAATAATAAATTTAAATGGCATCCCAAGGCTAATAAGTGATTTAGAGTAGGCCTAACCTATCAAAAAGTATCTTTTAATTTAACAAATACTATGACATAATCTTTCTGCTAAGTTAAACTGCTTTTATTTCAAACTGATTGCATTGAATTAAAATGGCATATATATAGCTTCATTCTCTGGGCTAAGTTACAGCTTTCCTAGAGAAACCACATGCATCTTATAAGTGTTTTTTGTTTTGTTTTAGTTTAGTTTGGTTTTTTTTTTTTTGTCTTCTTGAGACAGGGTCTCACTGTGCAGTTCAGGCTGGCCTTGAGCTCATGTTGTAGCCCAGGCTATACTCGAACTTGCAGCATTCCTCCTGCCTTGGCCTGCCAAGTGCTGGGATTACAGGTGTGTGTCACCATGCCAGGCATACCTTACACAGATATTGTACTGGGTAATTTAGAGGAAACAGTGGTTTCTTTCTTACTGCTTTGTTCACTGTGAATGTCTTATAGTCAGCATATATTAGTTGATTACCAAAAATATTGCCCTGGAGTGTTGAGGAAACTAGAGGATGTCGTTTAGTAGCTTAACTTTGAAATGATCTCTAATTTCAAAGGCAGTACTTTCTGCCTCCTTTCTAATATATGTGTCTCTTGCATGTAGGACAAGCAATTTTGAGCGATGCTGGTTGTCTTTGTTTTTGCCAGGTTCTATAGGCATTTAGTATCATTGGACCTTAACCTGAAATTCCCTATACATTGTTTGGTTCCTTGTTAGTGTTTAATATAAAAAGAACCAAGGCCAGGAATATAGCTCAGTGGCACAGTGCCTGCCTGGCAAGCGCAAGGTCCTGAGTTCAATTCCCGGTACCAAAAAATACATATACATAAAAAGAACTCATAATAAATGAATCAGCCCAGAGTATAAAGAAAGAGAGCAAGTCAGGTTAGCAGCAGGTGTGCCTGTATTAAACTATCATCTTCCTATGTCTTTTTTTTTTTTTTTTAACTTATCTGCAGTAGAAAAATACAGGCTCCCTGAACCTTTATTTTCCATTTGTACTGCACTACACTTGTAAAACTGCTTTGACTAAGAAGCCAGGTCTGCCTATGTTTCACTGCCTATGGTGTTATCCACCCATTCATGGTGGTCCCTACCCTTCCCTCACATTGCACTATTCATGGCCAAGTTCCTTCGCACTGCCCCAGCACTGTTTATAATGCTGTCAAATAAGAGAATTGTCTTTTAGGAATAAAGGTAAATTAATCTTAATGCAGTGGTCAAAAAGTTGTTTTGTTGTTGTTGTTACCTATTTTTCATTCAATGGATTGGTAAAAACACATTTATGGTTATTACTAGCTAGTATACACGTATACTGGTTAAATGATAATATTGCAATTTTTAGTATGCTTATTTTTATAGCCATCTTTGAGTGATATAAAGGACACTCACAATTATCTTGACTTCTCTTTGACCTATAAAAGAAATACACATTTAAATTGTGCTTTTCTCAAATGACCACAACTTTTTACATAGCTCTGGAATTTGCAGGGCAAGACATTTAGCTTTAAAATACTCCCACTGAAGAAAAAAATATTTGCTCTTCCTCCCTCTGTCCTTCTGTTATCTAATCAATCTGCATGCTTTTATGTATTCATTTTTTGAACTTATTCCCTATCTGGAATGCTTATCTAAACAAAGATTTAGATAGCTCTGATAACTAAGAGAACTGTTTCCCTTTCACTTTATAAAGTCCTTAAAACATTGTCTTTCTTGGGTTCTCTGTATTTCTGTTTATAGAAGAACAAAATTATGTTATTTTTGCTAAAGTATAAATATGTGGGCTCTATACAAACTGGCAAATTCATTAGCCCTAAAGCAGACCCACAAGCTACCATGGGTGTTTGGATGACTCCATTTTTACAGTAGGAAGTCAGTTCATTCCAAATGTGGAGTGGGCATTGGTGAAAACAATGAGTTCTACATGGTGTAAACACAGGAGGGTGGGAAGTAAGACAGTACAGGAGCTTTGTTTTCAACTTTGGATCATAAATATATACTTAAAGAGGAAGACAGAAAGAGGGAGACTGGATAAGTGGACATCCCTAATAATTTATAGAATTGAGGTAACTGTGTCCATTTATTTGCAGAAGCCTCAAAGTTGGGTCAGTTTGTGTCATGCTTATGAAGGATATTTGGTAAAGCTTTTTCCTGTCTTTAACCTGAAAGGGTCTGCTGAGTTTTTTGTTTTTGTTTTTGTTTTTGAGACAGGATCTCACTATGTAGTCCAGGCTGTCCTCGAACTCAAGGAAAACTGTACACAGAAGGCTCAGTGATTACAGAGAAGGTGATTTGAGGCTAAGAACGGGTGCCTAAACAGGAAGTAACAGCAAAATGGGTAACCATTTATGGAAGAGAGTTTATAGCTGAAGGAGGAAACAATAGACTGTATGTGTGCTTGTGTGTATATGTGTGTGTGCCTGCCTGTTTACTTGTTTACACTTACGATTTGGCAAGTCCACAATTTAGATGGGATGAAACTGGGCAGAAGTGGGATAGACAGACAATACAGGAACCTCAAGCCTCCATTCTTAAGAAACCTAGAGCTAATGAAGCTATCAAGAGAGGACAGAGAAAGAAACTTGAATTCAGTCTCTCCTGCGCTGAGCTCCTATGAATGCACTCGCTGCACATTAGGAAATTAAAGATTAAATGTAGAGTAGTGACGGCTGCACAGCAGTGAGAATGTACTTAGTTCCCTACACCTACAAATAGCTAAAAGGGCAGGTTTTATGTTATGTGTATTTTATCACAATAAAAAATAAGTGGAGAGAGATGGTAGCTAAAAAGGCAGTTAGATGTTGTTGTTCTTGTTGCTGTTGCAGTTGTTGTTGCTGGGATCATAGCTAACTGAAGGTATGACCAAGTATTTTATGTGTTCTGCTTTTGCTGAATAGTGTAGTGATTTTCCCCACCCAAGAAATAATTTTCTTTGGAAACCTATTGTATAAATCGATACATAATAGCATCTTATACAAAAGTGGAGGGATAAAAGAGGGATTGTAAGGGGGCAGAGAGAGTAATACTCATGAAGCTAGGTGTGTTCTGTTTCTGCAGAAGCTTTTCTGTAAAATTGGGTGTTGGTTTCAGCTGAATTTTTATTTTGACAGATACAGAGCAATGTGAGGAAAAAGGGGAGCTAGTCATTGTCTATTTGTATCGTGTCTGTTCCTTTCCTTTCCACTGTTTCTCCCAAGCTCCATGCCCCTCCTCCCCGCCCCGTGATGCTATGGGCCAAACACAGCCTGGTTACTGTCCAGAGCTTGAGAAGGAAGCTTGGGTAATTAGAGAGAACAGCCTCTGAGTAGCAATGGGAAAGAAGCGGTGTGGAGTTGGTCAACTGTAGAAAGACATTTGGGTTAAGTGTTCAGAATCTGGATTCACGCCCTTAACCTTTTTGCTGACAGGTTTAGTCATTTTCTGCATTTGGGTTTGGGTCTCCTGAGCTAAGAGATGGTCAAAATAGATGATTTGTAAGTTCCCTTCTGGCTCTAAAATTCTGACTCTAAGAATATCTTTTTGTATCATTTCTTTGGAATGAATCTAATTTTCAATTCATCTAAACAGTTTTAAAATGCTGTTTAGAATAATTAAAGTAACACTAAGAAAGACTTGAAGAGTAATCAGCCAAATTGTGAATATCTCCCATAATGTCGTTTGTGTGACAATCTGCTAAAATTTTTTAAGCTAATAAAAGTAAGAGACAAATACCAAATGAATGCTTTTTAAGAATGCTAAGGACACATAATGGCAGCTTTCCAAATGCTGCTAAAGCTCTGTCTGCTCCTCCCAGCTGTTCCTTCTCAAGGTGCTCCTGGGCCTTAGGAAATCTGACACAATGTCAGACAAATACCTTTCTACTGACACTTTTATTACCTCCTTTTCCTGAAAGTCATAATCTAACACCAGGAAGAAAACTCATAGTCATGTCTCATTTATCTCCAGTGCTCTGCTTTCTAGTTGAAATTTTTCATTCAGTAGTTGTCAGATAAGATCTTAAGTTGTAGGTGCAAGCATTTACAGATATCTTTTAATTTTACAGTGTTCCTGGCCTGAAAAATACTCATGCTTTAAAGTAAATCTTGTTTTAAAAAGAAAACTTCTAAGTTTGAATATTGTTTTGAATATTAGAATATTTTTATTTCAATATGCCTAAGAATATAATTTCTAATGAAAGACTGTCTTAGTGTAGGTTACCATTGTAGGAGCTTGTGCTTAAGTGAATCATTCTTACGCAAGAAAGCTTTGTGCATTTGACAACTTTCAGGATGTTTAATTCATCTCCACCACTCAAAGATCATTTTACCAAGTATGCTTTCACAGAGGTGGAGGCAGGGAACAGCCAGCCCCTCAGAAGCAGCTGCATCATATTTTATGCAGATATAAAGTTTTATGATCTCCAAAATCAAACCACAAACTTTAATTTCAATTTAAGGCGATGTGAGGATTCTTTTTAGGTTGCGGAAAGTGGTGGTTTGTTTGTTTGAGCTACATGAACTTCATTGTGTCTGACCCTGAGCGGCGGTGGTAGTCTAGACCAGCACTTGAATGATGAGGACAGAGTCTAGTCTGAACCATGCTTATATCCCTTTTATGGAATATAAGCAAGGGGATAGTGAATATTAATGGAACTAAACAGAGGTATGTATAGGTTACAAACTTGAAGGAAAGAACTAAGATCTGGAGAAGGCCAGCACGGAAACTCAAATGAGTAGGATGGTCAGTAGTCATGGTCTTCCTTGTTGCAAAGTGTCTGGTTGACAAGGATCAATAACAGACCAGTGATCCAAAGGTAAAACATGAAGTGGCTAAATGAGTAGACTTTGATGGTTTTACCTTGCTTTAGAAGTATACATTAATTTTTAATCTACAGCTCGTACATTGTTCATAAAACTGAATTGTAGAAGTGAATTAGATTTTTTTCTAAAGAGTAAATGTGAGTAGCACAGTATTCAGAAGCAATATGATTCCACATAGCAGTTTTCAAACTGCTCATTGCTGGGGACCGCACCTTGGCTTAGAGAGCAGTACTCCTTTTGCATATACTAATCCATCACTCCTTGACTAAAATTGTCTATAAAAATTAGCTTGCATTTTTATGGTTACCCCTTATAATTAATGAGAAAATAAGGTGGTTCTGTTTCTAGGACATAAGTTCAGGGTTAAAACTGGGAATGTCTGCCTCATGAATTTGTGCCCATACAGCTGTGATAGCTACTGTAGAGGCAGGTATGAGCACAGTTTCTGGACTTAAACACGCCTAGAGCTAATCTCACTTTCATCACCCATTAGCTGCGTAGACAAATATTTTACTTCTCTAAGCCACCATTCCCATATAAATTAAATGCAAGTGATAATGTATTACTTGACAGATTTGTAATGAGAATTAAGAAACATTTCCGTACCATGAGTAACATGAGTTGCCATGTAACCTACAATCTCAGTGGCTTGCTTCTTTATGTCACTCACAGTCCACTGTGTTTAAGTGGAGCCACTCCACTGTTCGCAATTATTCAAGGATCTTGATGCCTTCCGTCTTATTTTGCTTGCTTCTTGCTCATTGGGACCCACTTTACCCAACTAGTCATGAAAGAAAGAGCCAACTGTGCACACAAAAAGGGGCATCACATAGGCCTCCTTGGGTCAGGCCTGCAAATGCTGTACTTCATTTGTGCCCCTGTTCCCCAGAAGTAGTCACCACATGCAATGGCACAAGTTGTGCAGTGTAGCACAGCTCCTTGCCCTGAAAGAAGAGGAGGACGTAGATGTCACTGCACACTAGCAGCTTCTGCCATAGTTATCGATGGCAGTTTCCATAGTGCCTCACAGGAAGGAAATAGGCAGGATTGCTTTGTTTTGTTTTGTTGTTATTTTTTATAAATTCATGAAATATCTCGAGGGTTATTGTGTTGGCAGCTTCTCAGAGACTGCAAGTTAGGTTGAACCTACAGAAACATTCACTTTGAATTGCAGGGCCACTGTTGCACAAAGTGACAATATAAATTGTGAAACATAATTGAGTAAGATATATCAAGTTGGAATTAAGAACAAAAGACATAAAAAGAATAGAACAAAGGCACATAGGAGCTAGAGATGTATCTTCATGGTAGAGTGTTTGCCTAGGGTGTGCGAAACCCTGAAACCTTCAATTTAGTCCCTGGCTCCCCGATCCCCCCCCACACACACACAAAAACACTATGCAAGACTCTTGTGTCCACAGCTGCATTTCAGCCTCATACACATGAAGGAAGAGAGGTTGTTAATATGGGCTTTTTAAAAAAATCAAGTATAAAATAATAATTTGATAAAATATTCCCCCAAATTTATAAAAAAGGAAGGAAAGGTTGAGTTTAGCACATGAGATTTTCACCTTTATTTAAAAAAGAAAGTTTTGCTTGTGAAAAAATCAAGGCAAGACACCTCAAAGTAGAAAAAAAAAATCAGTCTTCAGAGTTAAAAGACCAGCTTCAAATCCCAGCTTTCTATTAACTTGTATTTTTCATTCACAACACTACCAATGTTTGTGTACTTAGTCTCTACACCAGAGACCCTACTGATACTTTTACTCACTCTGTACCACAATTCTTTAAGGCAACTATTGTTTCCCTATTTCAAAAATTAATAGGTATTTACTGACTTTTTCAATATTACATCGTTAGGGCTGGGGATGTGGCTCAGTGGTAGAGCTTTTGCCTTGCATGCACAAGCCCTGAGTTCCATCCCTAGCACCGCATACATAAAAGAAACTGATAATAATAAATAAATAAATACATAGTTTTTTTTAAAAAAAGATTACATCGTTAGCAAAGTGGCAGGACAGTGCTCATTCTAGATCAAGGACCACAGGGCTGATGTGAGGAACAAAGGTGATCACTCAAAACACCACTCTTACCAGTTGCCATGAAAATAAGTAGAATGACCCAAACTAGTGGTTTTCCTGAGCCAGACAAGGGCAGGCACTCAGTAAACATCGGTTTCCTTTGCGTCCCTATTTCCATTCCCTGATGACTTTCCATAGAAATACACCATGCCTGTGCCTCCCACAGGTCTTTGATCTCAAAATCGTAACTGTTTATTCAAGCGCCTGTACATACATCGTGCTTAAGTTTTCCTTCTCCTTTCCTGTCCTGCTTTGTCTTCATTCTTCCCCGACATATGGTTGTTGATAGCACACACTAGGTTTATCTTTTTTGTTTTCTACATAAGACAGTTAAACATGTTTAGGCTGCTCTGCACCCTGCCGGAGTGTGAGATCTCCTGGCAGGAGCACAGATATTTTTTACAGGAGTTAGCTAATCTTACATTTGTAGCTTCTAGTGTGAATATCTAACGTTCTACAAACCATTCAACATTCATTTCAGGGGCTTTCCTGATTCCTTCCAAGTTAAGCAAATCTGGTGGGGAGGACTTCTGCTATTTACTGCTGTATTAGATAACACCTTTGGCACACATCTCTTAGACTTAGGATGTAGTACTGGAAGTTGTTAAAGAAAACTGTATGATTGCTGATCTTTGCAATATGGTTCCTGTTTTCACAGAGACTGGCAGTAACAAAAGCCTTGATAGGGAGGTGTGATGGGGGAGATAATATGTCCTATACAGTTGCCCAGGGAATGTTCACCCACACCTGGTGCTTCGAAGATAAACCATTAGTGTTTTCTTTCTCAACTCAGAATAAAGCCAGTAGAGGAAATAAAAAGCCCAATAGAAATCTAGATATTATAAATTTAATTAATTATATATCCACCTGTACTCAACTATGTAATTGGATTATAGATCATCTGTATACTTTAAATCTTAATGGACTTTCACAAAGAATGCAATATTTTTTACTGTCAACCTCACTAAATTACACTTCCTACCCTACATTGCATAAGTACTCATCTTTTCCTCAAATAATGCATTTTAAGAATCCTCCTGTTTGCAACCTTAACATTCTTCTAAATACTTAGCCTCCTTGATTTCATTTGCTAAGTATCAATGGCTTGTGTTGCTGTTTCTTTACAACCAGATTTCAAGGGCTTCATATTTATTAGTCTGCAGTTCTGTCTGTGTTTCTCAAGGCCTGATGTCAACGTTAGTAACCATTGAAATTTCGCTGATTTGAGAAGCTTCTGCTTTCCATGTTCCCTCAAATCTCAGTCACTTTCACCACATTTATGTAAATATTTTTAGATACTATCCAATTGCCAGATACCTTTTAAATGCCTGCTTTCTCTAACTCGGTTTTCTGTATGTATTTCCCTTCTTTTGGTAACTTCTCTACATTATTTCAGTTCATTAGTGGTTATACACTTGGGTGTCTAGTTTTCTTGGCTGTGGTACAAATTGAAGTTCTGCTATCTCATAGCCATATGTTCTTATTGCATATGCCATGAGATTTCTAAGAATGTGAAATTCAGAGCTGAGCTTCTTTCAAGTCTCAGTGTAAGATTGATAGCTCAGAATATGCAATATGTGTAAGCACGATGCTGTCTTATGTCTATTTACCAAAAGCGTTTTGAGGAATTTAGCTTCACTTTTGAGGACCAGTTTACTCTTGGCAGATTCATATAATAAGGAGCAAAAAGTTCCCCTTCAGCCCTCTGGTGAAGGAGTTTGGTAAATGAGGTGTTAGAGCAATGTTAATTCCTTCTACAGGCAAGGCGAAGAGTATCAGAAAAGCTTCCTTCATAGATGGTCTTCCCAAGTGAGAGAATTGAAGAGTTCTGTTTTATAGGTCAATATGGATTTAAGGAAATAAACTGATAGCATTTTTTAAAGAAATCTAACCATTCCCTGATTCTAGTTCCCATAATAGGAATAAAGGATGGGTTTGTTTTCTTACTTTGTAAACTCTGTGAAGTCAGAAACTGCATTTTATGTATTTGGTTAATGCCTACAGAGTATATGTGGACACCTAACAAATGCTGATGATAGTGTTGTCAGAACATTGAAGACTGAACTTTCATTTCTGAAGAATGAAGCCCTTGTCTAAAAGGTGTCTCTCTTACCTATCAGGGTCCTCTACAGGCTTGGGCCTAGGGGTAATTCTCCCTCAAATTTTCTATGTTCAAATTCTTGAGAGAACTTTTCGATGATTCAGTCTATTGGTATGTTGCACTAATCTTCATATCTGAAGTGATATCAGAGACAGACTTAATGCATTGCAGCTCTCACATGAGTTGCTATTGAGCCTAAAAGGCTTTTCTCAGGGAGGTCCAGATATCCACTTTCTCTTATCTCTTTACTTTCAGGAGCTTCTAGAAAGCCTTTTCCAAAGAGACAGATTTTCCTATCTGATGTTTTTGTTGCCCAGGAAGAAAAGAAAATGAGAACTGTTGTCATTCCCTAGGATATTGAATCCAGAGAAATCTGAAGCTTTGTGTCTTTCTTTGTGCTGAGCTCCTTCATATAAATCAGAATAGGGTGATTACTGCATAGCAGAGGCTTGGGTTAGAGGTGAACCATCTCTTTGATATGCAGAGCAAAATGAAATGATAAAACCTCAAATGTTGGCACATTTGAAGAACTTCCTAAATGACCTACCATGTCTTAATTTGCTCCATGTAATGACTTGTCCTCTGTGTGATGTTAAGAGCCACTGGAAGAAATTGTATTAGATCTTTATCAATCATCTAGCCTTTTCCTTGTTCCATATGTGATTCTAGGCACTTTTATTCTTCTATCAGAATATTCTAGATTAGCTGTCTATTGCTGGGCAGGTTTACTTCTGGTGCCTTAAAAGATTTATCACTTCCCCATCATAATTAAGACTTTCTTTTAAAACAAACAAAAGAACTTCTGTGATCTGGAATTTAATTCTTCATTTACCTTTTGTATTACATTTTGATTTCATGGCCAAACTGAGTTTAAGATACTCCCTTAATTAAGTCTGTTGTTGTTTTCTGAGTAAGTTTTAGAATTTCTTCTTTGGAATAGAAACCTAATTGGGATGCAATGGAAGTAAAAAGTCACCTGGCAAATCAAAAGCCAAACTAAGAAATAGTTTATTTTTCTTACCCTCTGCACTAAAATTCAAAGTGTGTAACCATGATGAGATTATTCTTTATGGATCAACATCATTTAAAACAACACAAAATTTAAAGAGTAAATGTAACAGCGATCAACATTTTTTAACTACTAAAATAAATAGCGTGGCAGCTGAATCTTTTATTGATTGGGTCGTAAAATTAGAGCTTTGAGAAGCAACATGCTCAGCAAAAAATCAGGTATTATTTAAATAGTTTAAAACTAGAATTGAGAACTGTGGCTTTAAAGATTGTTTTGTTTTTTATTGTTTAGTTTGTTTGTAGAGAAGGTCTCACTATAGTCCAGGTTGTCCTGGAATATGCTATGTGGCCAACTGGTTTCAAACTCAGTAGTCCTCAAGTGCTGAAATTGTAGTCATGTACCATCATGCCCAGCCCTTTAAAGGTCCTTTGCATATTGTTTTCTTATAATTTGTAAATACCATGAACTCCACCCACATAGATGAATCTTACACCCTTCCCCATGTTCCCACTACCATTGCCATGTATAGCAGCACACCTATTGTAATTATTGCCTTTTTCAAGAGATAACCTATAGGGTTGTTTAAGGATCCTATCCAGTCCTTGTTAGTCTTTTGGTCTCACAGCATATTGCCTGGTACATAATAAAGCCTCCACAAACAGAGTGGATAAAAACTACAGGTAATTCTGCCCACACATTTAAAAAGAATATTTATGAATCTCTTCATAATATTTATGAATCTCCCATGGTTTAGTTTGGTCAGCTCTGTGCTCCAGCATCTCTGCTCAGGAAGCCAGGAAAAGGGAAGGAAGGACTGCATTCTCTCTGGCTTTCCTTTTCAGTTGTCATTCAGTTCCATGACTACTCAACCATCTGCCCCACATCAGGCCCTGCTCCATGTGAGACTTGCCAAGAATTGAGAGGGCTTGCTTTAGGAAAAGTTCTCTGAGCTCTGAGATCTTCTCTATAGGGAAATTGACAGCAATTCTAGCAAGGGATATAGAAAGTGAATCAAAGAATGAATGAATTCATATTCATAAAAATGTGGGCTGAACGAGCAGTCCATTCTCTGGCGAAGAGGGAAATCAGAGAAAATAAACAAAAAAGATAAAAGGGAAGGGAAAAGAAGTTCTTGGGTCAAGTGAATAGGTTAACAATCCTGAGGTGTGAAAAGTTAGTATAGTGTATATATGGGGAGAGAGCAGGCATTGTGAGGCGTAGGTTCAAATAGAATTGACACACAGGTTGTTTAGGGAGGAGGTGTTGCTTTTTGGGTTTTTCCCCACTTAAGGTTTGCTGCTGTATTTAGATTGTAAATCCTTAGAGAACAAAAACTATGTCCTCTCTTTTTTGCTTTCCTCAATAAGAGAGATAAAGGATATTGGAAGATTTAAAATTAATCAAAGTAGAACTCTTGTGTGTGTGTATCTTAACTTCTTTCCCATTTCTTTGTCCTATCCACTAACTGGTGTATGTGGATAATAAACTGATAAAAACACTAGAAAGAGGGGAAGAGAAGACAAGGAGGAAGAAAAGCTCATGTTCGGTCTCAGCCACTGATGACAAAACTTCTGGAGACTAAGTACTCAAACTGCAACCCAGAACCAACTTATTTATCACAAAGTACTGACGCTACAATTAAACCCAAATACTGAGGTTTTGGTTTAGAGAAAAAAACTCATTAAATTTGACTCACATACCAACAGAGGGGTCTCTGCATGCCCAGTGGCGCGTGTGCCATAGGTTCACCACCACTGGTCTAAACCTTCAAAGGTTACAATTTCATGCGGGAGGGGGGGGAAAAAGATATATATATATATAGATAGATAGATAGATAGATATAGATATAGATATAGATATAGATATAGATATAGATATAGATATATATATTACTTCAAAATGGTTTGGACACTTGAAATGATGCAAGGTATATACCAATAGATAATAAAACACAGGGAATGTAGTATGACAGAAGGAAAACCTCTCCTTCAGTGATTGTGGTTAGAGACAGAGGTAACATTTGAGTTGAGTCTTAACAGACTGACAATTTCAGTATCAGTGATGCTAGGGAGGGAAAAGTCCAAGCACCCTTCTAAGCACTTTTATAGCCTAATTTATCTGAGCCTAACAATGAGGTACCTGTGAGATAGCTATTCTTATTATAATAATAATTATATTTGCTTCCCAAATTAGGAAACTAAGGCTTAAAGCACTTAAGGAATTTGCTTAAAATCAAACAGCTAGTAAGTGTGCAGTGAGAATTTGTACATAGATATTTTGGGCTCCAGCCCAGTTAATAGTTATGCTGAGCTACTACACACATGTATTCAGGGCAGAGGGCCTTCTGGGAGAAAGAAGTAACTTGAGCAGAGAGCTCACGTGGGAAGGATTAGTGGGCTTAAGGAGTAACTTAGCCTAGTTTGGCTAGAAAGTTGGGGACATAGGAATCCTATGACAGATGAACTGTAGATCTCTTGTGTACCTTCCATACTGTATCTTTCTAGTACTTTATACTGTTAGTTAATATACTATTTTTTTTCCTGTCAGTACCAGGAATTAAACTCAGTACCTGGCACTTGGCAGGCAGGTGCTGTGCCACTCAGCCATATCCTTGTCCAGATAGTATTCTGCTAGTTTTTCACCTGTATCGTCAGTCTCTGTCCACTACAGGGTAAGCATCCAAAAGTTTGGGATTACTTTGCTTTGTTTTGTTTTATATCTTTAGCTTCCAAAAGAGAATCTGAAAATAATGAATAATTATTAAATGAGTAAATGAGTGAATGGGTAGGTGAGTTGAATCCAGATGAGTTCCAAATGTCTATCAGTCTTCAACTTCTTAGCAACTTGATGTCATGTACACTATAGGAGGCCATATATGATATGTGCTGTAAAGTAGCAGTGAAAAGGGTTGTATAGCTTAGAGTGCTTTGCTCTACTAGAATGGTCTTAATGAATGGTTGCTTATGTGAACTAGTTTTTAGGGTACTTCAGGAGGCTCTAAAACTAGGTCTTATCCTAGGCCCATGATGGGGGCCTGAAATTACATACTATTGGATTCCTCTCATGTTATTAATCATTGGTCTTTCATTGAGACTCACCACTCTGTTGTTAGTGCTACCTCAGCAGGCACTATGCTGACAGTCAGCATACTCCTGTTGTACACAGACTAAGGCCAGACTACTACCATCTTGTTCAGTTCCTATAGCTCTGACATGTTATTTAACCACTCTGAACCCAGTGTTCTAGCTTTGAAAAGGGGATTAACACATTCCTCAGTGAGTTCATGTGATGATTAATGAGTTATTATTTTTTAAATCCTAAAGGAGGGCCTGAAATAAAATATTAAGATACAGAAATGAGATTGCTGGAAAGAACTCCTGGAAAGGAAGATGAAAAAAACAAAGGCAGATTTTATTTATCTCACAGAGTTTGGCCAGCGACCTGTGGCTGAATATACTTCAACTTTGCTCTTTCTAGGTACCCCTGCACCACCCTGAAAGATTATTTTAGAGTATTGTTAGGTTTGATCATGTAACATTAAAAATGTGAAATGATATCTGATAACTGCTGTAGAAGATACTAAGAACTGGACAGTACAGTTAAAAATTCCATCACTCAAGGACACCACAGGGAAACTAACTGTGAAAGCTCTACTACCCCAGAAAAAGGGAAAGAAGGAAAGAAATCTAAAAATTATATTTTAAATATTACTTTGGACAGTGAGACAATTGATTAATTCCTTGGATTTTGCTATAAAGAATTTGATCTACTGAACAGCTTCTTTTTACTATGGTGTATAAAATCCATTCTTAAATTAACTTCAGTTAAATTTTCTTATGCCCTGACAATTCTGATAAAATCAAAGTCCATATTCGATGGCAACAGTGTTGACAAGCACTTTTAAGATGCCTCCCAAATAGTAAGAATGACTCAGACTAGACTGGAGGCTTTCAGTGAAGCTTGGTACAATAATTTAGGTAATAATTGCCCTGCAAGAAGATAAGTGATTAGATGCTGTTATTCAGCTTCAGATGGAAGTGTCACGTTACTTTTACTTGGATGTATGGTCTACCGCTTTTGTCTACAAAGAACTTAGTGTAACTCAAATGAAAATAGTAATAGTAACAAATTGAAATAGAAGATCAGAACAAAGAAAAGAAAACTATAATAATGCCAGCCAACCTTGTATGTCAAATTACTACTACAAGTGAGTTTCCTGTTTAGCACCCTAACTTTTTGAAAAATAAAAAGACAAAAGGTTACTTGTGACCCCATGTATGACAGTAACCTCTCATTATGGGAAAAGACAGAGGATGTATCTTCCTCTGGGAAAATAAAAGCTGGTATAACAAAATACTAAGACATTGATAGGATAAATGTAACAGTTTTCAACTTCACCATTTCTGTAGTAAGCATAGTTTTAGTTTTATTTCTGAATTAAATAAAGTTGGAATCCTCGCATTAAAATGCCATGGAGTTGAGGTAACTTTCTATCCTTCAGCAGGCTATACTTGAACTTCATTAAAGGGTAGCATAGAGCAGTGGTGCGAACCTATGGCACATGTGCCTTAGTGGGCTGTTTGTATCACTGAAAGTTCTAAAAGGTTCACCATCACTGGCATGGAGGAAGATGGGTAGCCTAGCCCTTTAAATGTTCTTCTCTAATTCTTACTTTTCCCACAAGGGAGTCTGATTAGGAACTGAGAGTGGAAGGTGTTACTTCCTGCCCAGGGCCTGAAGTGCTGTACCACTAATTATGGAAAATTGAACTTTGCAGCCCGATGAGTGGGAATCTCATTTTCAGTTGTGCAAGTTAAGAATCTTAAGGGTTGTTCTTGCCTTCCAGGAGCCCATCCACCTTCCAGAAGTAAACACTTATAATTTAAACAAACCATTATTGACCTAAAATTTAGCATTCTACTCTCAGTTCCTTATCAGACTCCTTTGTGGGACATGATAGTGTAATCCTTCCTTTAATGTCAGTTTTTCCATGTGTAGTACAAGTTTAGAAATGCTCATTAATTTGGACACTAGCTCCAATGTCAGATCTGATATATCATACCCACCCCTCTCAGGAGTGAATGCGTGAATCTTCTTTCATTGAGCTTTTGTCGAACAAGAAAGTAATCTAGTCCATGGTGTTATCTATCGTGCATTTAACAAGTGTATAGGAAGAGTCTGACTCTGTAAAGTTACAGATTAGAAAGCCTAAATTCATGGCTATAACATCATTTTTGTGTCTATGATACTCAAGTGTGAAATGTCTAGAACAAGACAGGTAACTACTCAACAAGCAAGACTGCTTTACATGGAAAAGCTTACACAGCACTGTACTGAGACTTCTGGATGCCCCAAATGTTCTAGCAGTATGAAGTATTATGTGCAGAGTCTTTCCCATGTTTCTTAGGTTTTGTTAGTGCAAAGTGAAAGGATATATTAAAGGAACTTTTAGTCAGCCTTTCAACCTTTATCTCCACACCTGTTTTCTCCTAATCTGCTCCCACCCAAGAAAGCCACATATGCATGCATGGCCAAGCAAGTGCACATGCACACATTCTGGAGTTTTATTCTTAAACAAGAAGAATAGTAATGGTAAGAGTTATGTGTCAGCAAATGGACATTGTTGCACAGACTATCTAAGAAAGGCAACTGTAGTATTCCCATTTTACAGATGAGAAGTGGATGGAATATGGTGGTAAGTAGGAACACAGGGAGAGAGTTCCAAAATATACTGGCCATTTAGCAGTTAAGTAAGCCCCCTGCCAGGAAACAATACTTCCTGCTAGCTTCAATAAAACAGTATAAGGATGGCCATCCTTGCACTGGGGATGCAAAGTAACCTGAAGGAAGCAGGCTTCACCACATCCAGTTGGTTAACCCTCTCTCTCTGTCAATCACTTGCACACACATTGAATAGACTATAAATTCACATTTCTGGAGCCACATGGTCAAAATAGCACTTTATATTCAGTGTGAAATTCTTAAAATGAAACCCAGCTGGCAGATGGGAAGGATTGAGAAGGGGGGAATATTGGGTGTGCAAGGGGTTCGTGATTTTCCAGAGAGCTTTCTACAATTTGTGCAGATACAGGAATATTTTTAAACATCTATGATGCAGCATAAATGTATTTCTTAAACCTAGGCTGTCAGAGTCTAATTTATAATACTGAATTTATGACATTAATATTGTTATATAAACCATTCCATTGAGCCTTGCACTTAGCAAAACTATTTTCAACTTGTCCATGAGTGATAGTTGTATCTTTCAGTGATGGAACTAATTCTTTGCCTTAATAACCTAACATATGGGAGCAAAAGTGTGAGAGAGTAGAGAAGACCCCAAGAGAGTAAAAGAAAAAGAGCGAGAGAGGAAGAGAGCAGCTCACCTACACCTCCAGCTTGTGTGCAGAACTCCCACTAGGTTGTTTACCTTTTATCTGTTCCATGCCCTCTTCTTCCTAGGTTGTGAGGGGACTATTCCATGTCTTGCTGAATTAAAGGGTCATGCATTGGTCATATCAGAGCCAGGCAAACTCTCATTTTTGTTACCAATCCAAGCCATGCAGCCCTTGAGTCCTGTCAAACACCTTTGCAGGTATATCAAATTAGGTTGCCCCTCGCAACTGCCTCAAAGCAGTCAGCCTGCAACCAGTTTAGTATATACTTGGTATATATGTATGTCCTCATATAAAAAGTCACAATTCAAATGTTTTAGCCGCTGTAGGATCTTAGCTTTCCTGTGTTGTATGAAAACTTTATGTTGTGTTTAACTGCCAAAAAGTGTGCAAATTACATGTATTGTGTGTTGGGATGAGAAGCAGAGGTCAAATAAGATTTTGTTTCTTGAACACTGATCTCTCCAGAGCCACATAGCCACCTAAAATTTACAAAACCTGTTTTAAGTACTCTGAAGTCTAAGTCTTTTATGCTCAATGTGATGAAGAAGAGATACCTGGTAATTCATTCACTGAAAATAAGCTTGTGGACATGTAGAGGTAGAAGTCACTTACATGCCTCGAATTGCCACTCCCTTCCATCATTCTGTATTATCCTATTATTAACACTTACCCTCTAATTAAAAATAGACAGTTGGCTCAAGCTGTCATTTTCATGCATTGGCATTGTATGATTTTTTTTTCAAGTGCTACTGTAGTATTGTCACTTTACACAAGGACAAATTAATGTGTTACTTGTGAAAAGAAATAATTTCAGGACTATTCTGCAAAGTGTTAAAATTGCTTATTCCTTAGAGAACTGTAAGGATGGAAGACAGTAATCCAGAGCACTGGCTAAAATAAAACTCTGGAAAATTTTCCTAGTTGATTGTTTCTGCTCCCAAGTTTAGAAAAAGAGCGTAAGTTCTAACTGGAAAATAGTTCTGAAGTGGATTCAGAATAACCTAGTTTAATTTTTTTAAGAACACTACTTTTACTACTGTGGTAACTACTTGTAATCATAACATGCTGTCATTGATGTGGATATTTTTATAGGAATCTCCAAAGGTGTATGTGAGTATGGGTTTGAGTATTTTAATTTTATTTATTTGTACTCACTTCTCCTTTACAAAAGGATTTGAGGTGATAGACGCAAGTATTGATTCTGACAGTGGACATGTTTTCATATAACACTCTGAACTTCAGACTGAGGTGGGTGTTAATGACTTCCCCACTGAGAAGGCTTTTGATTCAGACATGAAAAACGTGATCAGAATGTTAGAGCACTTAGGTATACAGTTAGAAGTCCAGCGGCCTGATCTAAACTGATTGTGGAACAGTTAAAAATTGGTGTGGATGGAGCTTGTAGCTCAGTGGTAGAGCACTTACCTAGTATGCATGAGGCCCATTTTGCCTCGAATGCATAAGGCACTGGGTTTGATCCTCGGTACGTACGTACACACGTACCCACACACACGCGTGCACACACACACACACACACACACACACACACTAAGCTAAGCTAAGCTAAGCTAAGCTAAAGTGGGAAGTCACTTTTTAAAAAAATGTGTGCCCTAAGTAATTTATTTTAGCTTGAAATGTACAAATGGTAGTAATCTTTTGCTATTAGATGAAGGCCTTTTTTCTTTGTGGCCATAAATCAGAATTCTGTGTTATCTCTCTAATATTTCCTAAAACACACCCACTATTTGTGATTTTCAGCTTCTTTGCTTTGAAAGTAGGACCATAAGTTAAAAACACTTGGGAAACAACCTGCCACATTCTCCTCAGTCCTTTACATTCTGAGTCCATTCTTCTCAGTCCTTCTTTGTTTTGAAAGTAGGACCATAAGTTAAAAACAACCTGCCACATTCTTCTCAGTCCTTTACATTTAGATTTAGGTAATAGTTTATCTAAATCAAACTTAGCAGTAATTTACTTTTAGTTAGTTACCTTTATTGAGTTCTTTGAATACATTCCATTTAATTTTTCGTAAAAACAGAAATCCTTTTTCTGGGCTCATATTTCTTCCGTTGGTGTCCCATTTAATGAGGTAACTTAATGATGAGAACAAATGTGACGGCCATGATGAGAGTTATGAAGCGACTTAGGAACAAACATGAGCAGATAGAGCAGAAAGCAGTCCTCTGGCCACGAGCACCTGCTGTGTGATACACGCCATTATGGTATATTCATCAGCATTCATTGTGTAAACACCGTCAAGCATTTTTTTAATATCAGAACCCAAAGAGTCAATGGATCCTTAATGATTAAGTGGAGGTTAATCATGAAACCCTTTATTGTGACTGGGTACAATATTGTTTTGAAGCTAAGTAAAGATTTGTCTTTGTACTGCTTTGCATTTAACCTTCATTCGCTCTTCTCGATTAGTTACATGGCAAATGTTAATGTTGTGTTGTCTTCGTGTCACTTTCTGTCTGAATACTTACTTACCGAGTAGCTGTGAGGCAATTCTATTGCCGTGGAAGCAACATGAGGAACAGAACTTACTACAGTCATCTTTGTATCCCCAAAGCCAAAAGCAGTGACTGGAATGAGTGGATGGTGCTGTTGCCTTAGAGCACTCATTTCAGCCCAGTTTGATGTACTGACGGGGCCACAATACCTGCTCATTAATCACTTTAAACAAGAAAGAACAGAGTGGGAACCATCCCCTGTGGTGCTTCTAGTCTGCTTTTCCAGTCCAGTTCCTAAATCTGCACTTGATTGCAGGGCAGAGCCTACTGATCCCTACTGCTAAATCATAGAGATTGAATCATTAACAAGGTCTTTTTGATTTTTGCCTTGATTGGTAATTCAAAGCAAGGTTTCTCAACCTGAGCATTTTTGACTTTTGGGACTAGAGAGTTATTCATGGGGAGAGTGGAAGCTCTCCTGTACAACATAGAATGTTTAGCAGCATCTCTAGTCTGTACCCATTAGATGCCAGTAGCACCCACCTTCTATATTTTTCCCCCTCTGTGACCACCAAAAGTATCTCCAGCCATTGCCAAATGTTCCCTGGGGGACGTGGTTGCCTCTCCTCCCTGCCCAGTTGATAGTTAGTGGTTTCAGCTCATTGTGGAATGACAGCTAAGACCCAAGGCCACACTAACAATGCTGTGGAAAATCTAGTCAATGGCTTTTTGAACCTTTATTTCTGGTATTCTCTTTATGTCTGATTGTAATGTTCTCCAGACTTGTCTTTCATAGGCTTTATATTGAGTTCAGCTAGTCCTATGTGGGTTTTTTTGGCTAAAATTCTTTAGGACAGATTACCACTTAGCTTTTCTTGCCTTGGAATGCCTGCAAGCCTCTTTCCAAGATCATATTTCTCAGTTGCCAGGATATTAGCCTCCTAGCTATATTGCCAGCAGGAAAAGAAATTCTCTCCCCATGACTGACAACGTTGCGCTTCGTGTCAGAACCATTTGTTACCTGGCCCTCTTGCTCAGATGTGTTACTAAGGTAGCTGCCAGCTCTTTCTGTTCCCCCTCCCTGACTCTCCACACCTTTCTGTTTTTCCTTTTCCTCCCAGTGTTTCCATGGTGGCTCCTGGCTGTAGCCAGAGGACAAGCTGCTGACAGAAACATCTCTTGAATATCTCTGCATCTGGACAGGGCCATTGGCATCCCCCATTGGCGGCTGAGCGATACATGGCTTGCCATATTTGTCTGTCTCCTGTTTAAGGCCTAAGAATTTGAATCTGTTCCAACATCTAAATGTTGTCATCGTTAGGACAGAGCGCTACCATAGTATCAGAAGGCCAATATTAAACATGTTTATTTGGGTGCCATATATTAATATTTTGATTTAGTACTTCTCCTGTTGCTTTATCATACCCAAGAGCTACAAGATTTAGAGAACACAGAGTTCATTACAGAAGCCAGATATGGTTGAAAATATAAACTGTTTTAAATGTTTTTGTCCTTAATAATTCTTAACCATTGACTAAATATATTTCTTCCCTAATATTTTGTTGAATCAGAGAATCTTGTGAGTTGACCAACTGATAGAGATGTAGTGAAGGGCACTAATGGTGCCAGTGTAGATAGAACAGAAATACTAGCTAGATCCATCAAAATAAAAGCATATTCTCCTGTTAGTTTGACCAAGTAGCAATTGATTGAAGTCTATTTGCAGCAGGGAGCCTTGCATAACAGAAAAGACTAAACATGAGACATGCCTATTTCAAAATATCCAGTAGAGTTTTAGGAAAATTCAAAATATGAAATAGGATCCAGAATTGTCATTTGTGAGTAGGTAATATTAAGGTACCTAATTGTTTTATAAAATTCTTTAGGAGAAGAAATTTGATGCTCACTTTGATGCAATGGTTAAATTTGAAAAAATACCAGGTTTAGGATCTTCCTTCCCTAGTGCCACTTTACAGAATCAATGGTGAGAAAACACTGCTTTCTATAACACAGAAACAAACTCTCCACATTAGAATGTTCTCAGAGCACATCTTTCAGTCAAAAGGGAAATAATCTGCTGGGTTGATCCATCCCAGTTATTGAGGCAGACACAATTGTTAATTGATGTGTTTTCTTTTGGAAATAGCCTTTACCTTCATAAAATAAAGAATCTGTACATGCCTATAATCCTAGCATTCTGGGGGACTGAGGCAGGAGGATTACAAGTTCAAGCTCAACCTGGGCAATTTAGCAAGACTGTCTCAAAATAGAAAATAAAAAGGGCTAGGAATGTAGCTCAGAATGAAGGCCCTGTGTCAATCCCCAGTATCACAAAAAACAAAAACAAAAATCTCTTCTTAAGGAGGCACTTTGTAATACTAGGTTATCCACCCACTCTTTCACCTTCCCAGCCATTTCAATATACAAAGTTAATGGCTATTAAGTTTAAAAAAAAAAAAGCTTAAAAGAATCAATTTCATGGTGAATGCATCTAGTTAAGCAAGCCATTTAAGCAACATTTTACTCGTGTGTAGCAGACCATTTTATAAGTTACTGATAGCTTTACAAGGCTGTGTTTCAGACAAGCTAATTGGTTGTCTTTGATATGTGTTTCGGGCTTTCACTCATTAACTCTCTTTCCTGTCTAGTACATACTTGACTAGCTCCCATACATACAGGTAGGACTCTTGAAATAACTATATTCGATTGCCAGGAAAGTTTTCCATAACTTTCCTCCTACTTATAGTATTTGCTTTCTTGAAATAAAGGTAAATCATAATTGAGTATTACCTCAAATATGAAAGGAACAGAATCAAGTATAATACCCTAAAAGTGTTTGCGACTAAAAAGGAATGCTCCTTTGAAAGAGTAGAATGGAAATGATTACAGAAAGGAAAAAGGGAAGAGGAGAAGAAAATGATGTGCTCTGGAAGCCTGGCTACCCCTAATTAATGGCTGTGTTATAGACTATTATTGAAAAGTCTGGTTCCTGCACCTGCATGCAAAGACAAGTGTACTGATGCCTCCCTTTTTGCATATGTCAGTGCTTTCCATTCTCTCAGATAAGAATTAGGTGCTTTATTTGGACATAGATTAAAGGAATAGCTCAAAACATAAGTGTCCTATGGGTCTTGAGATTTCTGGAATGGTTCTTTTTTCCACGATAGGTTGTTTACTTTTCTTTTTGCAAAGGATTCATTGCAGCTGCCTGTAGGCATATGTGTAATAGAGTTTAAACCAATTAGACCTACAGTTTTGAAATTGTTTATGAAATCTCACCTCCTGCATGAAACTTTGTCCTGATTAATTAGAAAGAGTGGCACCTTCTCTCCAACATTCAATTTCCTTCTTTTACTGACATTTTAATGTAAGATGAAATATAGTATCCACTTAGTTGCTTTTCATTATAGTTCACCTATGTAAAACATTTTTAAACATTGATGAGTGTTCTTTTTGTGTCCACACTATGCTAGGGACATTAAAGAATACAAAATAAATTTTTCATTGTTTGTGCCCTTAAGGAACTAAGGTCTCCTACACATGAAAAAATTAGTGAATAATTATCCAAATCTAGGTTATTCTATAATTGGAAATGGAGCTCACCAGACTTATGGAGATGGTTCATCCCCATTGAGTCTTGGTATCGTAACCCATTAATTTATATAGCATTTATAAAGCCTGTTATAAGGAGAACATTGTGGCCCATATAACTAAAAAGCTGGTAGGTTTTGGGTCTTTGGCACAGTTTAATCCAGAGGTTAATAAATCAATTATATGCATTTTTCTGTAATGTTTTGGCTTTTCCTTAATATATTAGCCATATCTTCAGATTTCATTTCTTATTGTCTTTCCATTATGGTAGTTAGATGGCTTCTAGTAGCTCCCAGAAGTATCTCCCTCCAAAGTCATATGCTGCAGAAATTACCTAGAAGCTGAACCTCGTCTCTGATGACCATATAAACCTCTGAATCCAGTTGTTCGGTAGTAAAAGGGATTATTTCAATTATGTGAACAAATAGTTTTTAATTCAGTTTGAGTTATATATTTTGTTTCCTTCAACCACAGGCTTCTTCAGGAATCCATAATTTGGTACTAAAATAGGTGCTCCAATTAATGGTCTCCAAAATGTAGAACTGGTTAAATGGATGTAGAAAGGAAAGAAGTAAGGCAGACTCTTTTGTCTCTGGTCTGTAAGGTTATTACTCCTGTTCACTGAAAAGCTGATTATGTAACACTTTGCTTCTTGTACCTTGGTATATGCCATTAACTCTTATGAATACAGAAATAATCAGAGTGTGACATACAGGCTGGTTACAGTGGCACACACCTGTATTCCCAGCTTCTTGGGGACTGAGGTAGGAGGATCATAAGTTTGAGCTCAGCCTGCTGAGTCTGTCTCAAAATAGAAAAAAAAAGTTAATAACTGAGGATATAGCTCAGTGGTAGAGCACTCCCAAGGTTCAATCCCCAATACCGAAAAAAAAGTGAGACATAAACTAATCCAGGTGGATTTCATTTTTACATTTATAACAGCAATAGTCCTATACACGGTAAGAAAAAATGGGAAAAAACCTCACCTACTTAATAAAAAGGTGAAACAAATTTATATATAGATGTGAGAGCCAATAGAATGCTGTTAAATTATAATTAAAATTAAATGTTGATTCAACCTCAAGAAATGCAAAAGAGGAGCAAACTAAACTCAAAGTAAGCAAAAGGAATGTCGTAATAAAGAGGAGACTGAAAATAAATGAAATCCGATGTTAGTTGTTTGAAGACATTGAAAAAATAGGCAGATTTTAACTAATGAAATAAAATAAGGAAGACTTAAATTCTAAAATAAGATATATGAAAGTGGAGATGTTACTACCAACCTTATGATAGTAAAAAGAATTATAAGGAATACTATAAAAAATTGTATGCCAACAGGTTGAGTAACTCAGATTAAAAGCACACCTTTTTAGAAGAACACAACTACTGAAATTAATAAGAACAAAATCTGACGAGACCTATAATAAGTAAAGACATTGAATTAGTAATCAGAACATTTCTCATAAGAAAAGCTTTATTATTTTATTACTAAGTAATGCAAAAACATTTGGAGAATTAACAATTTTACTTGAACTATCCAAAAATAAAATACAGAATAAAAAGGAATAGTTCCCAAATCATTCCACAAGGCCAGGATTAGAATTATCGCAAAACCAAACAAAAACATTACAAGAAAACTGCAGACAAGTATCCCTTATGAACACAGATACAGACGAGATCGGGCACGTTCAGGGTGGTATGGCCGTAGACATGAACACAGGTACAAACCTTTAATGAATACTAGCAAATGAATCCAGCAACATACTAATAAAAGATTGTACTTAACAGTAACCAAATGAATTTTATCTCAGGAATACAAGGCTGTTTCTACAACATAATACACAATAGTAATAGGATTTAACCAAAACATGCAACATCTGAAAAGATGTAGAAAAGCATCTGACAGATGTAGATATATCTTCTCAAAAGCTGCATGAGAAGCGTGTCCCAGAAATCCCACTCCCTAGATAAGACCCAAGAGAAATCTAAACATAAGTTTGCAGAACATACCAGTAGTATTCACAACAGCCAAAAAGTAAATTAACCCAAATGCCCATCAACTGATGGATAAGCCAAAAAGAATATATCCATATAGTGAAATAGGATTCAGCCATAGAAAGGAATGAAATAGTGATAAATATTATAATGTGGGTAAAGCCTGAGAACAGGTGTGAAGGACCATATAAAAAGAAAAAACAAAGGCCATATATTGCATGATGCCATCTATATGAAATGTCTAGAATGGGCAAATCCATAAAGAAAAAGAAAGTAAAAGATAGTAAAAAAGAAAAATAAAAGATTGCCGTGGGTTGGCAGAAAGAGGAGCTGAGGAGTGACTGCCAATGGTTAAAGAGTCTTTTCCTAAGATGATAAATATATTCTGGAATTAGTAATGTTGGTTTCACAACTCTGTGAATATATTAAAAACAACTGAATTGTATGCTTTAAAAGGGTGAATTTTTAAGCATGCAACTTATACATAAATGCGAAAAAAGTAAAATCTGTAAAGCAATTATAGTTATTAAAGTGTGTGCTAAAGTAACAGGAAATTGGAATTATAGGAGAATGTGTCTAGTTCTATGAACAGTTATGTATGAGGTGTGACCAGAATACACAGTGAGTGTTACTTATTACAGTAAAAGACACAGTGCCTTACTCCCTCTCAAAATATTCTCCCTTGTTTCAGACACACTTACACCATGATTCTTGCCACTTTCAGAAGCAGTTCTGGAAGTCCTCTTTCTTGAGTGTTTTTATGATGAGGTATGATTAAAACAACCATGAGTGCTGCTTCCAAGCACCATCCAATGGAAAGGCAGACTCCTACAAACGTTACACTGTCTGCCTCATCCACCTTACCTACCAGATCTGGCACATGCAGCTTCTGGTTTCACCCCAAAGTGGCTCTGAAAGGTAAACATTTTGAATTGATTCAGGGAATCCAGACAGGCACAACAGTGCAACTAAAATGAAAGAGTGTCAGAACTGCTCTAGGACTTGGCAGAGTAGTATTTTGAGGGTGATTAATGGCAATTTATCTTTTACTGTAAAAAATGTTTTTATTTAAACATTTGTTGTATTTTTCAGTCACACCTACCTCATAGGTAATGATAACTTGTATCCAGGAGCAAATAATCCTCTTACAGAACATGAGGGTTTTTTTATACAGCAACTTTTTGAAAAGGGCTTAATTTGTCAATATGTGTCCTCAAAAATTTTAATTGAAAACCACATCAAGTTCAGTGAGAGAGAATCTCAAATTGCATGGGATTATGATCCATTTGGGATGGAAAATTGTTTCCTTGATGAAAAATCATTTTCAACTCTGGGAGATTTAACATTAAGGTATAAAATATTAAAGCCACAGTTTTGATATTTTATTTAAAGTATATAGTGTACCATATATATGTCAATCTGGTAGATAGTCTTTTTTTATTTTAAGAGATTTTTATTTTGGTCTTTTCCATGGAAAGAGACAGTAATTTAGAATGTACCAGAACTTGAGAGCCGTGAAATTTATAAGTTTAATAGAAGAAATCTTTAAGAATGCTCAACTACTTGAGGGTGCTTTGATTGACATTCTAAAATGCTTAAAAAGAAAATTAGGTGTATTAAATTCATAAATGGAGCCAGAAAATGTTCAAGTGATTAAATAAACATAGATTATAAATGGACCTAAAGAGTATTAAGGTACCTACAACATGATTGTTAAAACTTTAGATATATAAATAGACTATTACAAATCTGAAGTTGAATATAAGAGCTTCAGGAAAAACTAGGATTTAGACAGTGTAAAGTTAATAAATTATATATTCATTTCTAAAACTGCAAAGTAGAAAAATTTGTGTTGCTATGCATTAACAGTCATTCTTAAGGACACCAAAACCTCAAACTACACTCTATGCCTAACAACATGTATTAGGGAATTTGGCAGGAAGCTTCCAATGCTGTAGCTAATTCTTATGGCCTTCAGGAAGTCTCCAAACAGAAGAAACCAAGGCTGAATCAAAAGAAGAAATAAGATAGGGCTTTGCTGAATTGACCCTCCTGCCTGCTACACCACAGTGTAAGCATCTCAGCAAAATTGGAATTTGGCCAAGTTGGAAAAGACAAACTCCCTATCCCACTAAAGTGTGAGCAAAGCCACAAAGAGCAAGCTGAGGTCAGTCTGACTTCAAGAGATTCTCATGCCCCAGACCCTCCCAGGCATTCCTAGTTCCTTCTTGCTGGACAAAGCAGAAAGCTGGAGAGTGTTCTAGGCCAGAGGTTGGCTTTCTTTCTTTTTTTTTTCTGTAAAGTGCTAGGAGTAAGCATTCCAGACTGTGTTATGTACCATATCTGTGGCAAATACCTGACTGTTGCATAAAAGCAGCAATAGATAAAACTTAGTGAATCAGCATGTTATCTTCCAATAACATTTTATTTACAGGGATTTTATGGTACCTTGGTGCTGTGAAGGTTACATACAAAGGTTAAAATGACTGAAGTCCCTTCTAAATTTCAAAGGTTCTTATATACCAATGGTGGCAAGCCCATGGCATGCATGCAACAGTGGGCACACAGAGCCTTTTCTGTCGGCATACAAGCCAACTTGCCCCAGCAGCTGAGCATCGGATAACAGTTGTTTTTTCCCTAAAGTAAAACCTTAGTATTCAGGTTTAATTTCAGTGTTGGCACTTTGTGATAAATAAGTAGGTTTAAGTGGGTTTTGGTTGCAGTATGGGCATTTGGTCTCTAAAAGCCATCACTGTTTAAGGCTTCCCCTTCAGGTGATAGGACCACTTCAGCTGGGTCTTAAATGAGAAGTTACTTGTAATTAATCTTTATTACCTATGCATAGAGGCAACTTGGATTGGAAGGAGGAGTTAGAGCAAAGGCTTATAGACAAGCATCACTTTAAGCTGTAGAGGGCTGGATAGCATAACTGGATTGGAGGAGGGTGTCTTCCATTAGTGCCGGAAGATAAGAAGCATCCATACTTAATTGTACTCTCAAGTGGTTGTCTGATAGGCAGGCTTTTTAAGTAGGAAATTAAAACAAGACCCCAGGAATACTAAAAAGAAAAAGTAGATGTAATTTTTTTCTACTTCTAGATTAACAGATTTAAGCAAAACCAGGAGCACTTATCAGATCCTTGGGTCTACCACCAAAGCAAAGGAGATCATTTGGTTTGGCCAGCCTGGGATATGCTGTTTATAGTTACTGTCACAACATACAACATTCTGTATACTAGGGAAGAAGACATAACAATTATGGGCAAGCTTTACTCACAGGTAGTAACTTACAGTCATTTGCCTAGCTTTTATTTATTCCGAAGTCAAGTAGTCTGCACTGAACTTTAGTTTCCATAAGAAAGAAGCCATCTTATGAGAAATATACTTTTATTACAGTCTTCTTGAAAAGGAGTGTTTGTTATAAATTTGCACACCCAAAAAAATAGTATGATATTGGTTAGCGTCAAGTAGTCCTTTTCTGGTCCTTTTTAGTGGTGCTCAGTAAAAGTAAATAATATCCACTCTGCTTTAATATCTTTGTGGCATATATGTGCTATTTTTGTCTTTAATGACATATTTAGTACCTTTTTAAGAATTTAAAAATCCTCCAAGCAGTACAATGAAAGGGGAACAGCTGGGGCTGCTCTCTAGACTACCCTTTCTTTGAACAAGCTGCCAAGAATGCACTCTGAAGAATCTTAATGATGTCCCTACCACTTTATCTCCAGACCTGTCCTGGAGCCATGGCGTGGGCAAAGTTCTCTCTGACTTTGGTGAAGGTTACCAAGTTAAGCGTGTGCCAGGACTGTCTGTAATTAAGGCATCCGTGTTAGAGGTTCCCAGCAAACATACAGACAAGATGCTTACACTCAGTAGTGTGCTGGTAAATGTTCAACAACCGTCTACAAAGAAAAGAGAACTAGGTAGTTGCACACACAGATTTCTATGGTATAAACACTCCACACCACAGCTAATTTCATGACTTAGCACAGTTTTGACACCGTTATACCTGGAGTTGGAAAGAAAATGCTTATAGGGAACTATTACCCCTGTCAGCAGCCCTAGCACACACCAAACAAATTACGATACAAGTATTTTCCCCAACAGTGATACACACAGTAGATGTACCTGCTCTAGGGATGAAAATAATAGGGTATAATGAGGAAAGTCACATTCCCTTTTTAACAGTTATAGAAAAGATTCTATAAAATTTCAGGTCAGGTTCTCTTAGCATCCTATCAGTTGGTGCCCAGGCTTTTAGCAGTTTAAAACCAATATAAACCTACTCAAAAACCATTATTATTTCTGTAGTTCTTTGAAAAATGCAAACTATGCAGCAGGCCCCTTGTATATTTAAATTTACCAGAAGGCAGTAATGAGTTCAGGATAGTTAAGTGAATTGTGTCATCACCCTCCAGCTCACGCTTTCACCTGTCGAGTCCCGTGGCTACAGTTTGTCTTCCTGACTCTCAGTTCTGTTGGAGACCATACTTTGTTTACTGCATTATCTGCTGACCTATCACTGTTGATGTGAAGAAACTGAAGTTGTCGACCTAGACTCCCATATGACAGCTGATGTCTTTCCCGGAGATGGAAAAAGAACGTGCCTTTACTTCTGAAGTCTCACTTAGCAGCCCTTTGTCAAGATACTTCTTATTCAAATTGAGTTCCATGTCATAGAACTATCCTGAGTAATCATGTCTCTCATTTTCTTTTCTTACTTCCAACCAAAGTATTATAGAAGTGTTAGAAATGAATGAAAAGGCCCTTAGTAAATGGTCCCTTACGGTTGTGGAAAAGCCCGGGAAGTGATGTGATAATACTGTACAAATGATAGAGACAGGGGTCTGTTCAGGTGGTTGATGTCCCTGGGTTTTTTTATAGTATTGAGTTCTCATCAGTGTGACCCCATACCTTAGCACACAGCATACCCCTTGCTGCCTTTGTATGCTCACCATAGTCTCATTCAAGAGATGGTTGAGTGAATGAAATAATAGGAAGCTAACCTTCAGGATGAAAATTTACAAAGTTCTTTAGGCTGATCCTGACCCCCACCACAATCTATTACAACTGCCCATAAGCTTAAGAAGAGTCAGTTATCACCTGCCAATTTTTCATAGGGAAGCATGTGTTCTTGGATCAGGGGAACCATGCAGGAATAGCAGCAGGCAGGGGCAGGAGGAACCTGCATTCTACAGGGGCTAGAGGACAAGTTCCCAATAGGCAGGGCCACCCCCAGGTGACGTTTTAAGGAAGGGCTCCTTATAACGAGAAATAGCATCCTCTGTAATGCATGGCAAAGTCTCACACAATTAAAAATTGTCCCATACCATGACTCTTTTTTAATGTCTTACCACACATTCCTATGGGTCAAACCTCTGTGTATAGATACCCATGCTTAGAACCTAACTCTGTTTCATATAAAAACACTAATTCTTGCTGGACTGTTCTACCCCTCCCCCATACCCGAAGTGCTTAAAGGAAAACTAGGTCACCCCAGGACACGCACTGCTTACACAGCTTAATAACAAAAATACAGAAAAAATAAATAGTTTGTCTTTATAAATAAGGTGAGGTTTGAGGTTCTTAAGAATGAAAGAGCAATTATCATAGTTAAGACATTATTCTTGTGCCTCCTAAAAATTTAGTCACACTGGATTCGTAAGAACTGAACGTAAGAGACATGCAGTAATGGTGATCACCCTACAGTGGCACAAATGAAGAAAGACTGACAGCTAAAACAGGTTGGCTGCATACAGTGGCTTTGTTTTCCTATCTCTAGGGTGGACACATGGCTACTAACAAATACCCGCTCTCTGTGGCCATCCCGAAAATAGCTCAGTGACCACAGGTTGCCAGGCAGCTGTATTCTGATGTCACTCCCCCAAGTGCTCCTCCAGAGCCAGGGTGAAGCAATCACTGTCTCCTTCCAGCAGTTTCCAGCTAACTGTGACACTCAAGCATTTGATAGAAGTATTCAAAGGATTTTGTTGTCTCTTACACTGTCTTAAAATTTTTATCTTGAGAAGACTGTCCCTTCAAATAATTTATCTGCATTGTAGTGAGACCCTGTCTCAAAAAAAAAAAAACAAAAAAGAAATTATCTTCATCATAAAAAACAGATCCTTAAATCACAGGCAGTTTTTTACATTTTAAAAGCAATTATCAACTGCAACTATGTTGTTTGTGTTGGTCAAACTTAAAACACCATTCTTTAAAATGATACATTATAGTATATATAAAGACAAAGAGTAATGGTAGACAAGTTAAATGTGACTGAGCGCAGTTTTTATAATAATAACACTGGGGAAATAAAATCTGAAGCCCAGGGTTAGTGTAAGCTTCTAACAAGAGTCAGTGACAGCTTCAAGCCCTCATCACCCTCACTCACACTGCACTGAGCAGTACTGCGTGAGCCTCGGTCCCAGAGAGCAGCTTCCAGCGCAGTCACTCTCTAGTCTCTGAATGTCATAGTGTGGCAAGTCTTGTTTTTAAGTTGATATGAAAAAATTGTGTGGAGTACTAGTAGGGTGAGTATGGCCATTTAGGTATCCATTTAGGTTACAGGTCTGAGAATCCCAAGTCACCTAGCCATATTTGTCAGTTTGATACTGTTAGGCTCCTTTATCCAGTGACCACCCCGTTATCACAGCTTCCATTGCCTCTCATCTTTAGGGTTCAGTGGAACAATTTCCAGAACATGTCTGTACACATCTGTATTTTCTTCCAAGTATGTCTCAAGATTGACTGTATATTTAGTTGCTTAGAAATCTACCTAATGCGTAGTGGAACCTCACTTTTTTGTTTCTGGCTGGATATATAAAATATCACAGATTACTAATATGCTTTGTGATAATTTAAATCCAGCATTATTTCATATAATCTGTAAATGTACTCCCAAGATCAATTCTGTGAAATTTTTAAGTGAACTACTCAGAAAAAATATTGTTAATGAGATACACTTACTGGTTTGTGTTTTTCTTTGTTTTAATATTATTGAATGTCTTACAACTGATGCTCTCCCCAGTTATTAGTGGTAATTAAAATGCCCTCCTCTTAGAATTGAGGTTATAAAATGTAACAAAGGTACAACTTCTTTCATGTACCAAATTGTGCATATTACATGCTGTTCTTCATATGATGAATCAGATTCATATTATGAATCAGATAGCAGAATCCAGCCAGGCATGGGGGGTGCACATTAGTAATCCTAGCACTCTGGGGGGATAAAGTAGGAAGGTGAAAAGTTTGAGACCAGCTAGACAACATACAAACTTCACAAGACCCTGTCCCAAAATAAAAAAATAATTTAAAAGGTTCTGGAGATCGCAGCTCAGTACAGATGCCCTGGATCAATCCCTAGTAGTGTGCACATGTGTAAACACACACACACCCAGTGTATCATAAACATAGCAGTCTTAGTAGTACAGTCTGAAGCTTCACTTTGTGAATCAAGAATCAAGGAAACTAACATCTCTCATTTATGTTTTTTCCCTGTTTCTCCTTTCAACTCCCGAACCCTGCTGGCTGAGGGATTCCTGGTCAGCTGACTGCAGTTTCTCCCTACATGGGGCAGAGCTTGTGTCTAGTATTGGTTCTCACCAAGCAATTTCAGATTCATTTGGAGGTAAACTGTTTTCAGGCCCCTAAAGAAAATAAACTAAATAAATGGAGTTTGTATTTTCAACTAGAGAAGTCTAACATGATTCGGGAAATATATTAGGTTAAAAAAATTGTTCTGATGTTGTAGAGCCATGTGCTGATCCATAAATAAAATTCTCATTACTTTTCAGAATCAGAAGGAATGAGGGTCCTTCAATTCTCATGGGCTTCTTTTTTAAAAAATTTGTATTTATTGTGAATTTGCAAACTATAGGAGGACTTTTAGACACACTTAAACTATAAAATGTAAGCAATTTTATGATTCCTAAATGAGCATAAAATAGTATTTCATATATACATATGTCTTGGTTACTTTTCTCTCATTGCTGAGACAACATACCTGACACCCAGAATTAAGGGGGAAAAGGTTTATTTAGCTCACAGTTTGTGGAAGTTTCAATCCATACTCGACTGGCTCCAAGGCAGAGTGGCACATGGCAGAAGGCACAGTTCATGGCGGATGAAGACATCAAAAGCAACAAGAGCAAAACCGGAGGAGCAGCAGCCTCTGCCCCTCCCTTACACTGTATGCAAACTACCTACCCCAAGGCAGGTGTTACACTCACGTGCATAATCTCAGCATTGAACCATGAATCAATCATAAACTCTAGAAGCCGCCCCCAACGCATGAGACTTTGAGGGGGACATCCAGACACAAACCATAACAACATCTTTTTGCTCATATGAAAATTGTATACATACATTAATATCAGTTTGGATGGTAACTCTGCTGTTAAATGCTTACACTAGTACAGGCAAAATGAAACCCCATTTGGCAATGGGATAAGATTGAGGCCCTTTTTGAGGGGGGATCTTGAGTGAAGTAAGACCCTGGAATTTTCTATGGCATATGGGATTTGTTGGACTAACCAGTGGAATTTGTTGGTCAAGAATGTCTTTGAACATTGCCTCTTCTGCTATTTCTACAGACTACGTTTTATGTTCTGTAAAACTTTGCTGCACCATAAATACAAAGTTCTGTTCTTGTGTGATTTAGTATGTCTGAATGAGGGGCTTTTTGAGGTTTGGACTTTATTGTATCCTTTGAGAAATGATCAGCAAAGCTTCTGGAAGTCTGAACAATTTGATACTGAATCACAATATGGAGTTGGTAATACTATACCCTCTTAGTATCAGAACCAATACAATAGGAATAACTTGTGACTATTCACTGAATAAGTTTTAGGACAACAAATATGATGCCCCATATAACCTACGGTAAGGTCTTGAGTTTTTCCTTCCAGAGAATTCAAGATTGGGAGAGAAAAAAGCTGGCAGATTATGCACGTGTGTAAATTTATTTAAACCTCGGTATGTGTGTACTGTACGCACAGGTGTGCACTTACTCAGTGTCTATCCTCTTTCCCAGAAAGCACTTCCCTAGGTCTCAGCAGCAGACACTACAAATTTAAAATAGAGAAAAATATGATTTAAATTGACTTTGTATGTGCTTTATGGTCAAATAATTGTCTTAATTGATATAGTACATACGATAGTTTAGCACCAATATCTTTTTCCTTTTATAAGACACTGTCTATGTAGTTCAGGCCATCCTTCTTTCAGGTGTTTCAGATACTGTATGGAAACACATTCCACCATTTTTTTTTTTTTTTTTTGCGGTACTGGGGATCGAACTCAGGATCCTGTGCTTGCTAGGCAGGCGCTTATTCCACTGAGCTATATCCCCAGCCCCCAGTTCAGGCCATCCTTGAACTCATTATTATAGTCTGGGCTGGCCTCAAACTCAAAGCAATCCTCTTGCCTCAGCCTCCCAAGTGCTAGGATTAAAGATTTGCACCATCATCCTTGGCCTTTTCACCAATTTAAAAATTCATCAAGCTGAGATGGTAAACAGCTAGCTTTTTTTTTTTTTTTGCTGGAATTATTTTGCTAGCATTATTTTCACTGTATGGAAACTTTTTGCCAGGCATGTTGGTGCACTCCTGTAATCCTTTGGGAAGCTGAGGCAGGAGGATCACAAATTCAATCCCAGCCTCTTCAACTTAATGACTTCAGTTGATGTCAAAATAAAGAGAAAATTTTAAAAGGAGCTAGTCAGTGCAAAGGGGCTGGATTCAATCCCTAATACCACACACACACAAACACAATTGAAACTTTAAAAGTGTCTGCAGTATACTGTGGCATGTGACAGAGTGCGTATAACTCTGCATCAGACCTCCCGCGCTGTGGCGGGGATAGGTGGAATGGTGTCTTGCAAGCAGAGCACCCAGCCCTAAAGAAAACACTCTCAGGTCACAGCACATAACCCCCATTAAAATAGCAGCTTTGGATAGAACTCTAGAAAACCCTAGACATGATAATTCATACACATTCTCCTTGAAATCCCCCTAATTCGTTACTTACAATTTTGGTATGAGAAATTTTCTAGTATAATTAATGACATATTTATCTCTTCTTTTTTCTCAAGATCAAAAAATATTTTGAACTTGAACCACTTGCACGAGGAAAACGCTGGATTCTTCAGCCCTGCTCACTGGAGGACACGGATGTGCTGAAAGAAAGCTTCTCCCAGCTGATAAATTTGTTGGAAGAAAAAGATCACGAAGCTATGAGAATGTGAAATCTGGCAGAAAAAAGCAGGTTCCCAAAGGCCTTGAACCTATCGTGTTAGCTTCTTGTTTGAATGTTATGTTGTTATCAAGACTATCATGACTCTACTATCTATTTTCTACTAGTTATTTTAGACTCGCTTCTCTCTGTTAAAGTGAATATTCTGTGAGTCAGGTGAATTATCATCAGCATTAATGTTAAGTACACACTACTGAGAGGGAATTTATTCTCTGTTTACCACTAATTATCTTCACCGAATGTCTCTTCCTTCTGTTATTCTAAGCATTTCTTTTATACTTTGTGCGAAAATGGATGGAATTCATGGTTCGCAGAAATCAAGTCCCTTATGAAGAAGTCAGAAAGACTCAGTACCTTGACTAATTTTCCCTGGTTTGGGAGTGGAGTATTGTGTCACTGGAACTCCGCATAATATATACGTCCTTTTTCAGGATCTCTTGGGATCTGGTTTTGGTTCTTTTGTTTGTTTGTTTTCATTTTACTCTATCTTATTTACTTCTTTATATATGGACCTTATAGAGTATGAGTGAGAAATGAGTACCAAAAATTTTAATTTATCATCTTATCATAAAGGAATATCCTGCCATAGTGAAATTAGCTTTGAAGAACTTAAAGGCCAGATGCACAATGTTTCCTTGATTATATCTGAGGCCTCACTTTCTTCCCTCTTTTAAGAGCAAAGACACTGATTTAAATTTTGAGGAATTGGAGGAAATTTAGGCACAATGCACGCATCACTGAGTACATTTGATTGTGTCCTCAAATATTTTTAATGGAATAATTAACCTCCATTAAGTCAAACTGCAATGTGATATGCATACCTTTTTTTCTAAAATTCAGAAGTGTTTCAAGTAGAAAAAATAATTTTTAAAATAATAGATTAAAATTTTAAAACAGCCAAGCAAAATATAGTTTATACTCATTTGGGTTTAAGCTGGAGTGGATTTGACAAATATATCGAAGACAGAATCATGTGTATATTTATTCATTAAGTGCTAATGTAGTTTGATGGAGTCTATTAAAGCCTCTATCTAGTAGTTAAAGGTCTATCAGTATTTCTATTATAAACCTCTATTTTCAGGGGTTTCAATGTGCCCTTAAAAATATGCTGGGGCTGCAGCAGATAATTTGAGGGCCTGGATTCAGTCTTTGGAACGAATTTTTTCCATGTTATTTAAATGATAAAATTGCATAGAGATAAATGTAGTTTTAGTAAGGTTTAATGCCTTTGACCTTTTCTAAATCAGGAATCTATGATATTGAGGTTCATAGATAAAATACTCTTTGGCACATTTTATACACTTTTGACCACTTATTAAAATACTAAGTGGCCAAATAATAGAAAACTGCTTCCTACACCTGAGCAGTAATTTTTAAATAGTGTAGACTGATACCCAAATAGCACAGATTCCCACTGTATTAAAGGATGACATAAAACCTGCTAGTTCTCCAGCCAATATACTTCAGACCCTTCACATCATTCAAAGGCAGTTTTGTCATTTTTATCTTACAAACAGATTTTAATGACATCACCTTTGAAACATCCAACACTTCTTTATGCTTCCCTTCCACTGTCATGGATCACAAAAGACCCATAGCTTATACAATTTTGCCTGCAATATCCTGGAATATTTCTAACACTGTGTAATAATCCATGAGCAGCACAGAACTTGTATTCTGATGATCAGTTACACGATTCTTGTTTTTATTTCATCCTATTGTGCTCATCTTCTATGAAACAATAAGTGATTATTAGGCCTCGCTTCCCCTGCAAGTTCATTAAATGTAGAATGTTGTCTTTTTAAGATACTGCGGCTGAGTGTGCCCAAGCCATCTGTTAAATGACTTCCCGTTGTCTGTGTGTGTTCATGTGCGCGCCAGTGATGGGCTTCTCCTCAGACCCAAGACTGTCTGCAGTGTCTCAGCCGTCAGAATGAAAACATTATCAATCAGTACCCAACAACAGCTGTTTTTGACAAGTTTCTGTCTGACGCCTAATGCTTTACAACTGTCAATAAGGCTCCTTCTTTGTCTAGCGGGTGGGAGCTCACTGTCTTGCTGCGTTCAGAGCGGCATCCTGTCCTTGTAACCCTAGAATTTGCTGTGTTTTGGAAATCCATGTGGGGGGAAGGGGAGGGCCTGCTTGGGTGGGGTGGGGGCTGGGAGTGAGGGGTGTGTGTCCTAGTCCTACTTTCCAGTAAAGTGCCACAGGTGTCTTAGTTTGAATACTCAAATATTATATAGGGAAAACAGTCTGTTGTGTATTCTTTCACTTAGCTTCTTGTTATATTTATGGAAGTTACCAGTTTTTGTACCTTCTTAGCTACAGCAGTTGCCTTTTTAAAATGGCAATTAATTTATATAAAACTTTGTATCTACTGTAGTTTACAGTATTGGTTGCTATTAACTGCCATATTGCCCTGTCTTTTATTAAAAATACTGTATCTATACTTAGGGATCAACAGATTCATGTGGACATTTGCCAGGCAAGAAGAACTTGTGATTGTCCTTGATTTATATATGATTACCACTGTCTTCAAACAAAAATAAACGCTGAGTGAAACTGGTGTTTTGGGACTGACTCCTTTCGTCATTAACATTTGAGAATTCCAGGCTTCTGTTTACAGTTGTGTGGCCTGTTTAAGTCTTCAAAATAAGTGTTGTTGCTTTCGGGTCAAATAGATCAGTTCTTTCAAGTCATTGGAAAACCTTAACAGAAAAATAAGCAAGCATCTTCCATTTTGTTTTATCCTCAGCAGCTATTCACTTTCAGGGAGCTGTTCCTTCAGAGTAAGTGAACAGGTTTGAGTTGTTAAAGTGTCATCCTTCAAAGGATCACTGTATAATACTGGTCATAAAAGCAGCTTTCTAGAGTAGCACTGTTTGGCGACTATTTCTTTCAATGGTGATTAAATCCCTTAAGAAATTAGTAGATATTTTTAATTGACTGGAAAAGAAATACAGTGTAGTTAGAGGTCCATCCCTAAGAATAAAAGTAATCTATAAAAGACAGTAGGAAAGTAAAATCAAATCATAGGTGGAAGAAAGAGAAAAAAAGGGAAGACAAAAAAAGATAGTTAATAGAAGATGAAAAATGGAAGTCCTAACTCCTGTTTTGTTAGGACCTTTATTCTTTGACTGCACAGAGCTAACAACACTACTTTTAAACAGGGACAACCTGCGTTCTCAGTCTCATTTCTAAGGTAAGAGAGGAGCAGGTATCAACTTCTTAAAACATCTCAGACTTACCCAAGCAAGTATAGACAGAACTATATGATTTTGAAGCAACTGTGGTTTTCTTCATGTCCACATTGCATATTTATCCTCATGGAAATCCAGTATTTGTGCCAGGCTTCATCTTTGTAATTTTAGGGTGCATTTTCATCAAGCTTCTGACCTAATGGAGCAAACGGTTAAGGTGAAAGGTATGTATGGGGAGGCAGGGCTGGAAGGAAGAGTTGCCCTTTGGGACCCCTCATTTTCCGTGCATTTGAAAGTGAGGCTCTGTCTTTGTTATGCAGAAACTAGACTGTTGGGTCCCTGCCTTCTCTTGTTCCCCAGCCTGGGCTGGAGATCTGAAGTTCACGCTGTGAAATGTATTACCACATCAGGCTGGGAATTCCTGGCTCCCAAGGGTTCACAGCTTTTGGTCTTTGCTGAGTCCGTGTGATTAAAAGATTTGCATCTCAGGGCTAAATGTTTTCCAGCTCAGATGCAAGAAGTGACTGATGAGCCCAAGTTTTGGCGCTCTACCCCACCCCCACTCCTTTGTACTACTTTAGGTACATGAAAAGGATCCCTTGTAAGACTCAGAAGGCTCAGATGGGCTATCAGTTCCCCTTCCCCTTCCTATTCTTTTTGAGTAAAAACTTTTAAAACTTCCCTTTGAAACCCACAGTTTCATCAGATCTAGAAATTCTGACTTCCCATCCTGAGCGTTTGTCTGTTTGTGACAACCTCTTCCTCATGTGACTTTCTGTGAAACCTAGGCAAAAAGCTTGAAAGTCACCAGGAAGAGCCTTCCCCAACATCGATCTGTATAGCATCTTCTATTTTTTTTTTTTTAACAAAACTGGATTAAAAAGTTCATGATGTTCTACCCATTTTCCTACGTAATCTCATATTACGTTCCATCTCTGTTCTGTGAGGCATGCTCTGTCTGATGGGTCCTGGTGTAGAAAGGCCTCCACAGTACTTTCAGGCTTAGCATGCCCATTCGTGCTTGGCTCACATCCTCAGATTGCACATGAGTGTTTCTGTAGGATACTACATGAACAGCCATTTCTTACAAGGGCTACTGTAGGCCTTGTGGTTTCCAAACCAACTTTACTTGCTATAAATATATATCTTGTTGAGGCACTGGTACTGTGGAGAATAAAGAAAGGATCGCTTAGATTTGGCTTTCAGCCAGGTTTATAACCCTGTCTGCCTCTTGACCTCTTCCCTCCTCCCCTACCAGTCTAGCTAGACATGAACCAATGTGGATACAGCCATCAAATTGCACTTCTAAAAAATGAGCTTTTGCAAACTGCCCAAGAATGGTGAATCCCTTTTTTTCTCATTTCTTTTTCAAAGATCTCTTCTTTAATTCTATCCAATGCTCTCAAAATATTCTACACAAATATTTTAGTGTGGTTCTTGCTCACAGCAACATTCCAGCCGTGGAGGTGAGTTGGCAATGTGTTCCCACAGAAGAAAGCCTGGCTAGGCCTATGGGGACAAATCAAAATAAGCCCTGAATAAGCATCAGGTTCCCAGTCTCCCTCACTTGCCTCTTTCCTCATGGGATGGGGTGGGGGAGCACCCTGTGGTCTTTCAAAAAGCCTAAGATCACTTACATCACAGGCAGCCCTCCCCTTAGGTGTGAAATCCAGCCTGCACTGACAACCTTCACTGCTGCAACCTTCACTGACAAGTGATTCATTGAGACAAAGGCTGGAGCTCCAGCATCAAACGGATGTCAGACAGAACACCAAATGCCTATAAATGATTGCTTTCCAAGCAATGGAATGACTGGAAGACCTGGCCTAATGATGTTCCCCATGTCTGGACAAGCTTACAGAAGACGTCTGGGTGGGGGCAGCTGGTTTTAAACAGAGTCTGGGAAGAAGGCTGTTTCTGGAGCAAGAAGTGAAACCACAATTCTTACCTGAGAGGCTCACGCCAGGAGGAATGATTGCAGGCCAGTTTGCATGTAATAGATGTGAAGGGCAATCCAAAAATGCATGTCAAGGACACCCCAAAGGCTAAACTGGCGCGATATGATTAAATCATTATACATAAATATCAGAATAAATTAAAAATGAGAAGACTTTGTTGGAACGGAAACTGCTCACCGAAAGGCAGAGATAGGAATGCAAACAGTAAATCTGCTTGTCATTCTCTGTAATCTGTAGCAAGGCAGGTTTGGCTCTGGACCTTCTCCAGTTGTTTTACAACTTTCTAGACAAGGGGAGTATCAACCCAACGTTTATTAAGCAGCTTCAACAAGATTTTTGAAATGATGGTTTATCAGGATTCAGCTTACTAGTGTCCTATTTTAGGTTTTAGTTCACAAATAGGACTTCGTGTTTTAGTTTCAGAGCTTTTGTTCACCTAACACATTTTTGTGGAACATTTACTGTGTACCAGGCATTGTGTTGGATGCTAGAGATATAACAATAAATGGTAGAGTCAGTCCCTGCTTTTAGAGGGTTTTAATTCCTGTGACACTGGGTAAATTGTGTTGTTTCTCTGAACCCAGAGATCGGGCGTGCATTTTGTTGTACTAAAATTGCATTCTGAGTCTCTAGATTTTTTAATATTTGTTCTGGGTTCTAATTCCTGACGACTCTCTTATTTTATTTTATTTTATTTTATTTTATTTTATTTTATTTTATTTTATTTTATGTTTTGTCTCCTTTAGGCAGGGTTTCACTGTGCAGTTCAGGCTGGCCTTTTGAGCTCACTTTGTAGCTCAGGCTCGTTTCAAACTAGCAATGATCCTTCTGCCTCAGCTTCCCAAGTGCTGGGATTACAGGCATGCACCACCACACTGACTTTCAATTCTCCTAATTTAGAATTGTTTTTGAATGCTGAGCCTCTTTTGAAATTGTTAAAACTGGAAATCTAAACACAGCTTGTCTCTTTTTTAGCATCTTTCTAAGTAGAACCCTGTAAAGCTAGCACCTTTTATTCTGTTTTACTGCTGCAACAATGAAGCATGTGTCTAATACAAAAATGCTTCCAAAGTGCAAAGCCAAATTCAGTCCATTACCTACTGTCCTTTTCGTCTTCTTCCCTTTATTCAAAGGACTTTACCTCCTTCTCTAGGATAGCTTTGTCTCATGTTTCTGTCTATTGATGGAGCAAATGATCTTTATTGGAAAGGGTGGATGTTGATTCTCAAAGAGGAAAATTCTTGCTCAGTAACAATCTCGTGTGTTTCATCCTACCTAGTAGAACAGGCTATTGTATAAAAGCGTGCCACAGTTTATATGCCCAGGCAGAGGCAGTAACCTGACAGGTCCATAACTCCCTGTGTGTGTGTGTGTGTGTTTAACCTAGCCAGGTAGCACAGGAGCTGCCACGTTTTTTTCTCATCGAGGTTATAAGGTTGGAGAGACCCACTGCTTATCTTTAAGGGTCCTTAGGCAAAGTGATTACTAGGAGTTAATGAGCTTTGTCTTCGGAACATGTGGGCATGATTTATGCCAACACCATTTATATTTCCATGAATAGATAAAAAAACAATTCTTCATTACCGGCCCCAAGTGCCATGCTATATGTGCTTCTTAGAGAACCGTAACATAGTACCTTCAGTTGACCAGCTGGGATATCCAGATAAGAACACAAAATGAGCTAGAAGTTTCTCTATTTCTATTCATTTTGTCAACCTTTAACATCAAATTTTTAGGTAAACTGCAGGATCCAATGAGGTTATATAATAGTGAGGATTAAGTGAAATGTATGAATTACAATTGGATGTCTGTGCCTAATAATGGATCTGAGCAATGATTTACTAATATCACAAAGAAAGAAACACGTAGGCATTATATGCTCCCAATAAAAGTGTGCAGTACCATGTAAAATGTATTCTTCTCAAAAAATAGTAAACCTGAAACTGATGAGTCCTCTAGATTTAACAATTCACAGAAAGGACAGAAATATGGTTATATTAAGTAACACATGGTAATGAAATAATCAAAGTCCAGACCATTGGATGGTAAGTACAAATGGTAAGTTTCTCAAATGGAAGAAGGAAAGGGAAGTCGAAAGCTACAGATAAAAAGAGGCTTAAGAATTCTACCAAACAGAATATGGAGCTTACTTAGATTTTGTTGAAAATTCTGCAATGTAAAAGAATAAAATTTGAGATTAATTAGAGAAAAAATTTTAAACACATTGAATATTTTGCAAATAATGAAACTTTGATTATTAGAATATTTTAGGTGTGATACTAGAATTGAATATTTTTAAAGGAAACTTTATTAGTGATATATGTTGAGATATCCATGAATAAATTATTATTTCTTCAAAATAACTCAGGTGGAAGGAGGAGTAGAAGTAGATGGGGGGTGGTTAATGATGAAACAAGACTGGCCATGGGTGAGAACCACTGAATCCAAGTGATGGTGTCATGTTGTGCTACTGCGTTTCTGCTTCTGGATGTATAATTAACATTTTCCTCAAAAAGTTGTTGGAAAGAGAGAAAAGATAGAGTAGAAACAAGCTACAGAATAGAAAATATTTGCAATGAAACCAAGAATGTATTCAGAACTCCTGCAAATGAATAAGAGAAAATCCCAGTTTAATGGAACCATCAGCAAGAGATTTGAAGAGGCACTTAACAGAGGAAGAGGGTCTCTAAATTTCCAATAAACTCATTATAATGAGAAATATCCAAGTATAAACTATCATGAGGTAGCCCTACCATTCCCCACAACAGCACAAATTATATACAAAAAAGACCGTAAGAATAAAATGAATGTCAGCCTGACATGTTAATCACCACTTAAAATTTGTGTCCTGATTCCAAGAAGGAAGTTTGTAACACAGTGAGTAATTCTAGATTTTGGAGTGTAGCTTACGTGGCTTAGGGTTTGGCTTACTCCACATGAGTCACATGACCCTGGACAAATTATTTTAAACGTCTGTTTCAGTTTTCTAATCCATAGTAAAGATGTGTACTTCAAAGGGTTATCGTGAGGATTAAAGCGCATCATACATACAAGTGCATTTATTGGTACTTCTAAATTTTTCCTAAAACATGATTTGTAATAGTTGCCTAGTAATTTTAAATACCTTTATTTCACTAGTTCCCCACTGTTGGGCCTTTAGATCTCTCTTTTCAGTGTCTTTGTATGAGAGTATTTGTACACATTCCTTGATGATTTCCATAGAATAAACACACCTGGAATGACAGGGTCTGAATAAAGTTACCGGGCCAAAGTGTGTAAGCATTTTAAAGGGATTTTAAAACTGCCTTCCTAAGTGATATTTATTCACACATCTCACGAGTGACTGGCTGCTAGTTCCTTATGAATTTAAAATGCTGCATTATTTTAATTTCTCCTGATTTAATAGGTAAAAATGGAAATATTTCTTTAATGTACCTTTGTGGTAATTTACATTATAGTTAGACTTTAAAGAAACAATAGCTTTGGTACTTTTCTGGGAAAGCAGAAGAGGTGACCAGTATTTAAGTCTGTAGGCAAAACTGTTACTCAAACTCTTTCCTCCCACCTATTATTTGATGCCAGCCACAGGGTAGATATGAAGTGGAAAGCTTGGCAAGTAAATATCATGTACTTGTGATGAGTCTGGGTGCAGAAAGTCTGAAACAAGGGGGTGGAAGGAAAAACAAAGTTGAATCACAAGTGAGGGGCAGACGATACATGTTAGTTCCTGCCCAGAAAGGAAGATGAAAGTACAAAAGGGAAGGTAGGTTGAGATCAGGTTCTGGAGGTTCTTGAATGGCAGGACAAGGAAATGGGATGACGTCAGTGTGCCACTGAATGTTTTAAAGAGAAGAGTGGTGTAATCAAAAGAGCAACTTAAAAAAAGTAACCTGAGAGCCAGTGGGTTTGAAAGGGGAAGGTCTAGAGTGGCCACAGATAACAGGTAGACAAAGGTGTTAGGATGAAAGGCAAGGCAGGAGGGCACCTGACAAAGCGAACGACAGTAGAAGTACTGCGGGCTTGAGGTACTGAGACCACTGGGAAACCAGCCTCCTTTCTTTTCTCACTTTCTTGCTTAACAGATCCTATGGCCTATTACTGCAGAGCCCCATGTTCCTAAAGAGTGAAGACTGGAAGAGATTGTCTTGAAAGGTGACAGGCTGAACCCCATAATGCTGGTAGATGAGAAGGAGGTTCTGTAGGGTGCTGCTCCCACTCATGAAATATTCCAAAGTTCTGAGAAGCCCCACAGGCCACCCAGTGCTTTGTTGAACATACTGCAGTTTAATAGAGGATAATTTTAGGCCAATGAACTCACTGACAAATAAGGTGGGCAGGAATTCATTTCTGAGACTGCCTAGCCGAGCTGTGGGGTAGGTAGCTGAAACAGCATATTTCAGGATGCAGTTGTACTTTATATTGCTCACCTCTAGCAAAGTGACAAAAACATCAGGTTCGTCATTGCCCCTTGCAGGCCCAGCTTTGTGAGTGCATATGTGCAGTCACATACAGCATCCCATGCTCAGAAAGACACTGGGCTTGCTCTGTTACCAGCACCTTAAAACTTAATAATTTTATCACTGAACTTGTGTTTTGTAAGCAAAATCCATAGGACAGTAGAACCTTCATACAATATGCACGGCCTTGCCTCCTTCGTGTGTCACATCTCTAATAGCCCATGAGCACAGAGTTCCAGTGCACCCACAGTGCACAGGAGTTCAGCAAGTTTTAAGCCAAGTATAAAGTAGATGTGCTCAGTCTAGGTGAAAAGAGGTGCTGCTATGATTTGGATGAGGGTGGGGACATTTAGAGATGTTATGGACCTTTAGGAGCATTCCCTGCCCCTCTGTCTCTCTCTCTATCTCTATCCCTCTATCTCTGTGTGTCTCTGTTCCTCTCTGACTCTGTCTGTCTCTGCCTCACTCTCTTTCCTTCCTAGCTGTATGTGTGACTACTCACTCTGTCATGTGCTCTTGCTGTACTGCTCACTGCCCTCTTCAGAAACCAAATGAATGGACCACCCAGTCTTGGATTTGAATCTTCAAACTGTGAACAAAATAAACTTACTCTTTCTTCTCCCTCCTTCTTTGTGCTGAGTGTCTCAGTCACTTTCTCATCACTGAAACATAATACCAGATACAACTCAAAGGAAGAAAGGTTTATTTTGGCTCACAGTTTACAAAGGTTTCAGTCCATAGTCGGCTGGCTCCAAGGCAGGGCAGCATGGCAGAGGGGCATTACAGAGGAGAAACAGCTCGTGGCAGGGTTGCAGGAAGCAAAGAAAGACCAAGAGAAGAGGGAGGAAGATATATCCTTCCAGGCCACACCCCCCGGGACCTACCTCCTCTGACCAGGCTTCACTTCTCAGCACGTACTTAGCTAAAGCTTCATCCATGGGGAAGTGTGATACTGATAAGCATCACATTCAAACCTCACCTATGAGTTCGTGGGGCTTTGGGGAGACATCAAGGTATGATCTGCAACACTGGTGATGAGTGCATATAGCATTATACATGCTTAATAGGTGCTCTACAGCTGAACTATAGCTCTCGCCAAACATGTTCTCTTTCGCCTTAGGTATTGTTATTGTAGTAGCATCCTTCTGATTAATATACACACTGATACCGCCCAGAGGCTGTGATGTCCAAACCTGAAGTAGCTTCAAATACAAAAAGAAGGCAGTGACATTCTAAGAAACACAAAGAACTAAGGAAGCCTATCATACCCTTACCTGTTTTACTTCCTTATATTAACCAGTCACTGACACTGAAAGTAAGGAGACAGGGAGAGGATGCTAGGGCAACCACCCACGGTTCTGACTCCTTTCAGTTCCTTCTTACTGCTCAGAAGCCACGAGCAGAGTGTTGATGGAATGTGCATATATCAAGAAATGCAATAAAAACAGGCTAGTTTTGTACAGAACATGGATAGGAACTATGAAACACAAATTGTGTAATTTCAGTGATTTTACATACAGGTTACCACTGGCATATAAAATGCATTGCACAATATAAAGATGGATGGTGAATTTTATGATGGTAATTTTAATTTCTAACTTTTCTTGATATTAAAAAGTAAATAGAAACCACCATTGCTAAGCTAATCAAGACCCCAGATGAAATGGAAAGGCTTAATATCAGTATCATTTTTTTCTCTGCTTTTAAAACTTAAACAAGCCTTCAGTGCATTTTCACTTTGCACTGAGGCCTGTTCTCAATACCTGGATAAGCTTTGAAAGAAATTAGCTGCTTTTGACTTCCGGCATTGACATTTGCTACCTTAGGCAAGTTGTTAACTTTTTCAAGGCTCAATTTCCTTAAGTGTAAAATGTGTACATTCATATTAAACCACAGTCGGATCTTTATATGGATTAAATGAAATGAAGTATAAACACTTAGCCGGGGCTGCCACATAGCAGATGCGTAATAAATGTTCTAACAATCACTGCAATATTTTCACTAATACAGGGCAGATACCTAGTTCCTGTAATTCACTCACTAGTATCACACCATATGCCTGTACCTACTCAACCTTCCTCCCTTAGCTGACTCCTTGCCTTTTAAAGGAGTAGCCGGACATTCTGCAGGGTGGGGTGATGCCTACTGGGCTGATCACTCAAAAGCCACTGCCATTTTATACATGCTAATTCAAGGCAGGACATTCAAGGCAGGACATTCACCTTTGGTGCCATTAGTTATGACCCAGTCACATGGTACAAAGCATAAGAAAACTCCAGAAAAGAGGCAACAAGAAGGAGAGCAATTCCTGTGACACTCCCTAAGTGGGGGCAGTGCCTCACTGCTCACCTAGGACAAAGTCTGGCTGCCCTCTAAGGGGATCTCTAAAACTTTTTGGGAGAAAAAATCTATTTGATGATATTTTTGTCTACTGATATTTGATCAGAAAGATGCCTATGTAGATTTCCCAAGATAAAACAACTCCAAAATTCTAATATGACCTTTTGTGGTTTGGTTTTGTTTTTTTAGTCTTTTTTTGAGACAGGGTCTCGCTATGCAGCTCAGGCTGGCCTTGAGCTCACTTTGTAGCACAGGCTGGTCTTGAATTTACAACAATCCTCCTGCCTCAGGCTTCTGAGTGCTGGGATTACAGGCATGTGGCACCACCCCCAGCAGTACTACCTTTTGAATGCACAGAACAAAATTACATACTGCTATTGCATTACTCCAGCAGACAGACAACAGGGCTTCTGAGGTGTGGTGTGTGGATGACTGATAGGAAAAGACCCCGGGACAATGCTACAGACAGATTCCTGGGCCAGGCTCCTAGATCGGTTAACTCAGAAAATGTGTGAAGGGTTGGCTAGGAATCTGTAGGTCAGCAGTCTCTCTAAGCAACACTGACCATCAAACTACTTTTTCCCCCCATTTTTAAAAAATGCATACAGTTTGAAATACACATATATGCACAAGATAGCTCAGATAATTATACTACTCATTTCTATTCATTGAAAGGCACGGTTTGTGCTTATATTATTTGATCAGTCTTGCATGTCTGTATATTGTAAACTGAGCAACTACTTTAGAGGTAACAATATGCAATATAACAACTATTGTTAAAATTTCCTATCATCTTGCCTTGAAATTCTGTATCATTATTTTTATTGTTTTTTTCTTTTTTACTTTCTATTTAAAATGAAAAAAAGGTGAGTAGAATCTGCAGGGCATGTTTACGTTCCTTCTGTGGTGCTGGCACCTGTAAGTAACACCCCCCTGTGCTTTTTTCATCCCTTTCCTGCCCCTCCCCGCCCCATCTCTTGATCCCCTTCCCCTTTGAGAGTGCTCTACCTGCCCACTTCCTACTCTCTTTTATTTTGCTCTTTATTTATAATTTGGGCTTCTCACATAAGAGAAACCAGGTGATATTTAAGCCTGTTTGTCTGAATTATTTCAGTTAACATGGTCTCAAGGTGCATTCATTTGTCTGCAAATGACTTCAGTTTATCTTTTTTAAATGACCGTCACTTCTTTTAAGCATCTGTGGGCAAGAGATAGCAGAAGACGGTGAACAATAACAAAGTGAATTAGGAATAAGGAACTATGTTTTGCCAGATGCTATTAAACTCAACCTATGTCCGCTATGTTCTTCCTGAACGTGTAGGTGGGCACGGTGCCAAACCTGGAGACCACAAGTCCTCTGTAGTTTTGGGGTTCTGAGTGCCGCCTTGTAGGTCTTCTGAAAGTGGAATGTGAATCTGTATTTAAAATAGAGAAACAGGGTCATGCTGAAAACTCTTAAGAAAAGAATTCTTTATAGCAGAGGTTTTGGTATGCTTGAAGTAGGCTTCAAACTACACTACACCTACCCTGGAGTTTTAAGAAGATGCTCCAGTGGGTACAAGGTAAGACAGTTTTGTGGAGACCAATTTCTAGTTCTTCAACTTATATAGCAATTTATTCTTCACACTGGTTGGCTCAAATCAAGTTGGCACTCTGCTGCTTCCCCTCTCCCTCCTCTTTACAATCCCTTTCTTCCTACTTGAGAAAAGACAAACAACCCTCTCCCTTAAATCTGGTTAGGTATCTTGCAGTGTGATGCTTAAATGCTAGCAGTGTTACAGAAGCAAAAGCAACTGGTACAGTGATTCCTTGACAAGACATTAGTGCTTTAACCAAGTGCCACTCGGCAGCAACAACCTACCAAGCTGGACTTGTTGCAGAAGATTCCCAATACCCTGCCATGACCTAGGATCCCAGTTATCTAAAAGTCAACTAAAAGCAGAGAACAAGGACCGGAACTTTGAAATAAGCTCACGTCAGTATGTTTTCCTGACCCACTCCCTGCAGTAGACAGGCCCTGATCGCCTTTCGCAGGAAGAGGGGGCTGCCCTCCCACTTCAGTACAGTACCTACAGTACGGGGCTGGAAAAGTCATCAAAAGCGTTAGAGGTGTTAGGGCTGTTTACTCCACATTCCCATCTATCTGCTGCCCAATTAACATGATTTGCAGCTGAGAAAATAATACTGTCTTCCGTCAGAGATAAATTGGGCCCCCAAACTGTGAAACAAAGAGGAAAGAAGGAATGATGTTTATAAAAGTTATTGCAAACAAATGCACTTCAAAAGGAACTGGTGACAGATTCTGTTTTACAGGGTCCTCCCAATTCTTCTCAGCTTCTTGAGACCCTTTCTAAGGCTCCACTTGGTCTTTCCACCACTTGCCTGGTACTTTAGGATGTAGTGCAAAGTATGGAATTAACTGAGGCCAGAATCTAGACCTGCCCTGTCCAGTACAGTAGCTACTGAGCGTATGAAAGATGGCTGACCCTGACTGAGATGTGCTCTAAGTATAAACTACACTAACGTGCAAAATGTGACACAAAAAGGAAATATCTCATTAATCACTTTTATAGTGATAGCATGATGAGATGATAATATTTTGGGTATATCGGAATAAATAAAATACTTTATTCAAATTCATTTCACCTGCTTCCTTTTTGTGCTGCCACTAGGGAATGTATAATGATAAGTCCTCCCATTTGTGTCTTGCCTTGCATGTCTATTGGACAGTCTGTGAGTCTAGATGTGGGCAAGAGTTGATGAGAATGTGAAAGCCCATTTCTGATTGGTAGGTGGAGTGGGGAAGATTTGGGGCTACAGTGACCCCTCTTGCTGGAAAGATGTATACTTGTGACAGTTGGAGCATGTGGGTCCCAGGCTGACAGATTGTAAACCTGCCTTCCTTCTGGTTCTAATACTTACTTAACCTCAAAGGAACTTTAATATTTAAACCAAATGGCATGTGAGATTTCAGGAGGTTGATGTATTGCTCTCCCTTCAGTCATTTGAGAAATCCTACTGAGGTCTCTGCGCAGCTGAGCTCCAGTTGCCACCATACCCCGATGGAAGTCTGGCACCGCGCTAATGAGCCAGTGAAATTTTTTTCCCACTTGTTTGATATTAAATAGGAAAGCCTTTCGAATTAAACGTTTACAGATAGTGTGAAAATTGGAAGTGTGGGTTTTAGCTGAGCCAGTGACAACAGATCCGGAGCCCGAATGTGCCGAATGGTGAGAAAGCGGAGTTGCAGCCCCCACTGTCGGTTCCACCACTAGTGCGGGAAGTGGGCGCTGCCTGCCAGCTACTCCTTTCCGGAGGTGGAGAGATCCATGGATCCCCCAGGTTGCTGTCGGGACGGCTGTGCCCTCGACACTGCGATTCAAGACATCTTACTGCCCTCAGCCAAGAATTTAGAGCTTTTGGATGATGACACTGAGCCCGTTCTGTTTAGAAGCCAATGCCAGACATTACATAAGGCCTCTGCCTGGGGCCCTCAAATAACAACATAAATAATAATAATATACTTTCTGAGCGCTTCAAACGTATTCTATCATTTAATTTTCAGACTCGTATAGAATAAAGTGTTGGGTTTTATTTTGCTTTCTATTTTCTAGGTCACCCAAGATAACAGTAAGTAGTAGGGTCAGCTGCAAACCCAGGCCGTCTGACCAGAGTCCACACTAGAACCACTCTGCTGAAAATAAACATTCAAATCTCAACAGTATTCATTAGCAATAGCAAAGTGACAAATCAGAGCTTCTTCAGCCATTCCTAGGGCTGGGAGCATGTCTGTGAGCCAGTGACCCAAACGTAAATGTTTTGTATCACATGAAAGCTTTTCAGATTAAAAAAGAAGGCCAGTCTGGGTCGTTGGCAGGGAAGTGTGTGTACACAGACCTGCCAGAGAATGGCTACCTGTGCCCCAGAGCGAACCTGGGCATCAGAGCTTTTGTACAAAGGCAAAGCAGTCACTTTTGTCCTTCTCACAGAATTTCTTTTATTTTTCTCAAATGCGCTATAGGAGCTGCTTTGAGATCTCTGTAAACATACTTAATAAAACAATATTCCATTGAGGCAGGAGCATCCCAACTTCAAGCCCAGCCTGGACAACTTAGCAACTTAGTGAGACCCTGGCTTAAAATCAAAATCTTAAAAAGAGCTGAGACTGTAGCTCAGTGCGAAGGCCCTGGATTCAATCCCAACATCCATTCCCAAATCAGCACTGTATTCCAGTAGGAAGCATCCATGAAAGAACAACATTTGAGAAAAATATAGAATAAAAGAGAATTTTTTTCCCTGGGTTGAGATGCTTGTAGAAGAGAAAGGTTAGAGCTGCCAAGGATTATCTTTCTATTTCTTTGTCCTTATATGCGGTGGGAATGTCTTACACCAAGTTAGAATAAAAGAGGTTTTCTCTGAAGTGCCTCCCAAGTGGGACCTTGCTCAAAACCAAAGCTGCAAAAACAGAAATAAAGCATTGAGACATGGTTCCTGGTTTGAAAACCTCTTTAGAAATTGAGACATACAAAACTGAAACCACCAAAGAAGCCACTGAGAACTCTGTCATTCAAAGAATACGCATGATCACACACGTTCAGACACTGGAAAAATAGGTAACAATCTGTGCAGTGTGGTAGGCTGTCACAGAAAGGGTCCCTAAACTGTCTTTTTAGGGTACACATGGTTGGCCCTTTGTAGGTTCTTTCCCGATTTCCCCTGGACTGGGGTCACCCAGTTTATAGATCTTTTACTAACTTTTCTGAGCCTTTGCAAAGAATTGCAGTTCACAGTAGTTAACTGTGTAGTTAACATACATAATCTATTCCCTGACTTGCTAAACATTGAATCGTTCACTTTCAAACAACTTGCTAGGTTTGATGCACATAGGAGGAAAACCGTGCTCGTCTGTTGCCAGTGCGCTGTGCTGAAAACATTCCTGAACACGTGTCAACTCTGCAGCTCACTTAACTTTTCCAGATGTGTCTGGCTGGGCTGCCGAGCTGGTGACACTGCAGATGGATGGCCACGGCTCCATTGTTGCGGATGAACATGGGTACCTTTGATGTGATGGGTTGACTCTTCTCATCTATTAGCCAGAAGGAAAAGCTATTTTCTTCTGTAGTTTTCAACTCATTCCCACCTCAAGGAGACCGTATAATCCTCAGCATACCCTAGCACTCAGTGCTGAGGCCTGGGTCTCTCATTTCTCCTGCCCACTGGGTACGTAGACTGCAGCCTCTAAGGAGCCAGAATAAAGCTGATGCCAAGGGCAGCTGTAAGAAAAGGCTATTCTCTTATAAGCTATTCTCATAAGTGGTTGAATTTTGCCTCTTTAATGGAATATTATTCTAAGCATGCAAAGCAAGGCACCCACGTCCCTTAAAGTTCCATGTATTTTATGTTCCCACATCCTGCATGTAAGTCTTTCAAAATATCATCTCTCTCTTCTTCCAGGGAAGAAAGTGATGATAACTAGAATCAAAAGAAGAGAAAAATCTCTTTAACATCCCTGTTCCCGACATATATTGACAGAATTTTTGGGTATTCCTGTTCAGCAGAATGGAGTTAAGATTTTGATACCACAGAAGACTTGGTTTGAGATATGTTTCATTATTCAATATCTGGGTAAGTTACTGAACTTTGGTTTGCTCATCTGGAAGGTTGGGGTAATATTCACTGTGCAGTGGTATGGTGAGAGCAAGACCACACATATGAAACCAAAACATATTTATAGCCATTTGTAACAGCAGATGGCAATAATTCTTCCTTCAAATTCAGTACAAAGTGTGCGTGACTGTTTATATATGAGCCCTCAAGAACTTGGACATTTGGAACGTACATTTGGAGGCTGAGATAAGGCCCCCGACACAGAACCTCGTATTATTCTTTTATTAATTTTAAAGATAAAACAACAAAACATGTTAACAAATGCACATACATTTAAAAATTAACACATAAACAGTACAAGTAATACAGAATTTCAGACAAGGTGATAGTAAATTAACAATGGCTGTATTACATATGGATATCTTCAAATTGGTTACTCAGATGAACAAATATAGGCATGTAAGATCGACTAAACAATTGAACATAAACTGTTTCTTTCAATAAAGCAAACCAGAGTCTATACTCATAAGTGAAATAATTCAGACCCACATGTGTAAACACCATATTGTCTCACTAATGTAAGAACCTGAAAAAGTGAGTAAAATCTAAAAGGTACAATAGATATTGTGAAAGGGAAAAAATGCTCAAATGGAAAGAACAACTGAGATGAGGAAAAAGAGAAAAGAAAGAAAGAACTTCACATTATTCTAGTGGGTAGCTTATTTGAGAAGTGTTACCTTGTCCCAACCCTTTTCTTAGACTTACAGTAAAATAAGATCTATTATTTTGGGTGAGGGATACAGCTCAATGCTCTAGTTCTAGCCCTTGCCTAGCATGTGTAAGTCCTGGGCTTAATCTCCAGCATCAAAAAGAAAAACAACAACAAAACTAACTACTTTTAAACAATTGATTTGTAAGCTAATTATTCTTAAACAATGCTATGTGTTATTGAAAGAGTTATTATAGTATGTTTCTCAAATGACAAGTGACATTTTTAAAGGTGAGTTCACTTTTGTTGTAATCAAAACGTGCCTCGTTAGTTCTGAGCTCTGATAAGATAATTTAAAGAAATTTCAAAAGAAAAAAAGCAAGGGATTCAAGACAAATGCAAAATGTAACAAAATAATGAAGCCAAGGTGCATTGAAAATTTGGCTTAAAAAGTTTTCTAAAAATTATGTGCCCACAAAGTAGGTTGATGTGTACAGCTGTAGGTTCATAGCAAAACTAAAGAAAGTACCAGATTTCCTATACATCCCTGCTTCAGCACATGCACAGGCTTTCCCAGCATCAACACTTCCCTTTAGAACAACACACATATCTGCTGTAAAGTGTGCACTGACACACAGCCCCCCAAAATTTATAGTTTACACTAGGATTCACTTGATGATACATGTCTTCTACGAGTTTGGACAATTGTCTGAAGACACAGCCATTGTTATAGTGTCATATAGAGTATTTTTATTGCCCTAAAAATCCTCTGTGTTCTGCCTATTTATCTTTCCTATTCCCAATCCCTGGCAACCACTGATCTTTTTACTATCTTCAATGTTTTCTCCTTTGCAGAATGTCATATGGTTGGAATTATGTAGTATAGAGCCTTGTTTGGCTCCTTGCATTTAGTAACATGCATTTAAGATTTATTTATTCATTTATTTATCCATTTTTGTCACGATACCCCACTTGTTTTTAGCACTGGGTTATATTACCTCATCTGAATATACTTATTGAAAGATATCTTGATTGCTTGAGAGCTTTGGCAATTATAAGTAAATTGCTATAAACTTCTATATACAGGATTTTTTTTTTTTTTGCTGTTTCTTTGTTATTTTGGGTAAAACCAAGGAGCACAGCTGGTAAGAGTGCGTTTAGTTTTATGAGATATTGCCAAAACATCTTCCAAAGTGGCTGGGTATACATTTTCTGCATTCCTATCAGCAATGAATGAAAGATCCTATTGTTGCATGCTTTTCCTGGTGTTTGATGTATACAGATCTACACATTCTAATAAATGTGTAGTGATAGTTCATTGTAGTTTTAATTTGCATTTCCCTGATGACACATAATACAGAGCATCTTCTTGTATTTTTACCATCCACATATCTTATTTGGTGAAGTATGTTTTAAGGCTTTAGGTTCATTTTTTAATCAGGTTTTTTTATTGTTGAGTTTTAAGAGTGATTTTTATATATTTTGGATAACAATCTTTTATCATATGTATCCTTTGTACACATTTTTCCCAACCTATAGCTTTTCTCCTCATTCTTTTGACAGTTTTAATTTTAAATAAATCCAGCTTATGATATTTGCTTAATGGATTATGCCTTTGTTGTTATCTAAAACAGCATCGTCACTTACAAGATTATGTAATGCTTTTTCTGCTATCTGCTATGAGGTTTATAGTTTGGTATTCTCTAATTCTGTCTGCAGTCCATGTTGATGTCATTTTTATGCAGGGTATAAAGTCTATATCTAGATTCATTTTCATTTTTTCCGTAAGGATGTCCAGTTGTTCTGGCATTGTTTACTGAAAATACTATATTTGCTCCATTCTCTTGCGTTTCATCTTTTGTCAAATATCACTTGGTTATATTTATAGGGGCCTATTTGGGCACTGTCTCTTCTATTCCAATGATCTAGTTGTCTATATTTTTCTCTAGTACCACAGTATCTTGATTACTATAGCTTTATAGTAAGTGTTGAAGTCAAATAGTACCTGTCACTTTGTTTTCCTCTTTTATTATTGTATTGGATATTCTGAGTATTTTTCCTCTATATAACTTTAAATTTGCTTTGTAGATATCTACAAAATAACTTGATGAGACTTCTGTTGGGACTGTATTATACAGTAGTCCTGCCTTGTTCACACTTTTGCTGGCTATGGTTTCAGTTACCCAAGTCAATAACAGTCCAGAAATATAAATGGAAAATTCCAGAAATAAATAATTCATATGTTTTAAAGCACATACCATTCTAGGTGTTGTGATGAAATCTCACACTTTTCTACTCTGTCCTGCCTAAGATGTGAATCATCCTTTTGTTTAACCATAGCCACACTACCTTTGACACACTACCCACGTATAGGTCACTCAGTAGCTACCTCAGTTGTCAGATCAACTGTCATGACATGGCACTTCTTGTGTTCAAGAAACCCTTATTTTACTTCATAATGGTCCCAAAGTACAACAGTAGTGATGCAAAGGAGGAGAATATAAAACATGGAAGGACAAATTCATATGGCATGACGTAGCAATACTGCAGGGCATACAGGAAAAAACACAGCACATAGAGAATTTGTATTTCTTGTGGTTTCAGGAATCCACTGTGGGTGGGGAGAATGTCTTGAAATGTCATCCAAGGATGAAGGGGTGCAATTGTATCTACAAGCCAAGTTGAGATGAACTGATATCTTGGCAGTATAGAATCTTCTCATCCATGAATATTAATTTGTTCTGCAGAGCTTTGTGGTTTTCCTCATATAGATCTTATACGTGTCTTGTTAAGTTTATACTTAAGTTTTTGATGTCTAATGTAAATGACATTGTGTTCATAACTTCTAAGGCCACTGTTCATTGCTGGAGCAGAAAAAAAATGACTGACTTTTGTAAATAATGTTGTATCCTGCAAACTTGTAATAGTCACTTATTTCAGATTTTTTTTTACCTTTTTGAGACAGGGGCTCACTATACAGTTCAGGCTGGCCTTGAGCTCACTTTGTAGCCCAGGCTGGTCTCGAACTCGCAACAATCTTCCTGCCTCAGTCTCCCAAGTGCTGGGATTACAGGCATGCACCACCATGCCCGGCATGTTCTGGACATTTTTGGTCAGTTCTTAAGTATATTGTTAACTGTAAGTTTTTGTAGATATTTCTTACTGTTTAGAGGAAGGTCCTAGATTCTACTCCTAATTTACTGAGCATTTATATCATGAATGGTTATAAATTTATCAACTACTTTTTTGTATCTATTGATATTATCATGTGGATTTTTTTCTTTTTTAGCCTATTGATTTGAGACATAGCCTTAACTGATATTAGCAAACATTGAACACATGTAATAAATCCCACTTGGCCCTGGTGTAGAATTCTTTTGCTTTGCTATTATTTTGCTAAGTCTTCGTGCATCTGTGTTTGTGAGAGATATTGTTCTTCAGTTTTCTTGTAATGGCTTTGCTTTATTTTCCTATTAGGGCAACGCTTGCCTTATATAATAAGTTTTAAAAAACCTTTCCCCAGTTTCTATCCTCTGAAGAAGATTGCAGATAATTGATATTCTATTTGATTTTCTGTTTTCAATTTCACTGATCTCTTTTCTAATCATCATTATTGTTGCCATCACCATTATCTGATTGTGGTGCTGGGGACTAAATGCAGGGTTTTGTGGAGACTGGACGAGTGCCCTACCAGTGAGCTATGCCCTTAAACGTTATCACCATCATCATCCACTGTCATTACCGTATTTTATAGTGCGGGGGATTGAATTCATGGCCTCGTACATGATAAGCAAGTACTTTGCTACTGAGCTACATCCCCAGCTTCCCTTATTATTTTTTTCTTCTTATTATTATTTTGGATTTAACTTGCTCCCTTTCACCTAGTTTTCTAAAGTGGAAACTTAGATCACTGATTTTAGATCTTCTTTTCTGATTTATGCACTCAATGCTACAGATTTTCCTCTGGGCACTTCTTTCACTGCATCCCACAAAAATCAGATAAATGATGTGTTTTCATTTTCATTATGTATAACACATTTTAAGATTCCTCTTGACATTTCTTCTTTCACCCATGGGTTATTTAGAAATGTGTGCAGTTTATACGTTTTAGTATTTGTCAGTTATCTTTCTGCTATTTCTAATTGAATTCCATTGTAATCTGAGAGCAGATACTATGTGATTTTTATCATTTTAAATTTGTTAAGATGTGTTTTAGGACCAATAATGTAGCCTTTCTTGGTGAATATTCCACTGACCTGGAGAAGATTGTGTGTGTTTTCTGCGGTTGATGGATGAAATAGTCTATAATGTTGATTAAATACAGTTGATAGTGTTGTTGGATTCAAGAATACCCTTATGTATTTTCTGCCTGTGGGATTTGTCCATTTCCAATAGAAGAGCATTCAAGTCTCCAACTTGAATAGCGGATTCATCTACTTGTCCTTCATTTTGTTGTGTTTTGTTTTTGCAGTACTGGTTATTGAACCCAGGGCCTCTTACATGCTAAGTTCTGTCACTATATCCCTAACCCTCTCCTTCACTTTTGACATGTTTTTTTTTTTTTTTTTTTTTGGTGGTACTGGGGATCGAACTCAGGACCTTGTGCTTGCCAGGCAGGCACTTATTCCACTGAGCTATATCCCCAGCCCTCTCCTTCACTTTTGAGGACCAACTAACTACACAGGGTACAGAATTCTGTGTTGGCCTTTTATTCCCCCCTCAACACTGTAGCTATTTCACTCCACTTTCTTCTTGTTTGCATGATTTCTGGGGAGATGTCCTATTCTCACCCCATCTTTCTTTCTCTATAAGAAAAGTGAATTTTTCTCCCTGTTTTCTTTCATGATTTTTACTTTATTGTTGATTTTCTGTAGCTTGAAAGTGATACACCTCACTCTCATCTTCTTAGCATTTCTTGCTTGTTGCTCTCTGAGCTTCCCAGATTTCATGTTTAGTATCTGACCTTAATTTGGAGGAAATTCTGATTCATTATTATTTCAAGTATTTCTGTCCTTCTTTTCCCTTTTCATTTTCCTTCTGATTGTCCCATAACATGGATGTATAATTTTGTACTTGTTCAACAGCTCTTGGGTATCTTGACCTCCCCACTTCCCAGGTTTTCTCAATTCTTTAAGTTTTTAAATTTTATTTCATCTTTATTAGTACATGTTTGCAGTACATAATGGTTACATTTATTATGGGGAGTTTGTATGTGTATATAACACATCTCAATTTTTTCTGAACTTTTATCCTCTCACCCTCTCATCCCTCTCTCCAACTCTTCTTCCCTCTCCCACTTACAAAATCTCTATTTCCATTTTTTCTTCAGTTCTTCAGTTTAGTTGATCCATCTCATTCTTTTTCGTCCCTTTTCCCTTCCCTTTCTCCCTCCATCTCTTATTCCCTTAAAAAAGAGCTCCCTACTTCCTATTACCTATCTTTTGTTTTTCTCTTGAATTATATTTTGGAGTTCTCATATAAGAGAAGCCATGTGATATTTAGGCTTGTGTATCTTATTATTTCACTTAAAACTATGGTCTCAAGATGCACCTACTTACCTAGAAATGCCTGAAACTTAGTCTTCTTTATGACAGAGTAGTACTCCACTGTGTATAAATACCACCTTTTTTATTCATTCATCTGTTAATGGGCGTATAGGATACTTCCAAGATTTAGCTACTATAAATAGTGCTGCTATAAACATGGGTATACATGTATCATTGTATATGATGACTTTAACTTATTCATGAAGATACCTACAAAGGGAATAGATAGGTCAAATGGAATTTTAGTTTTAGATTTTTAAAAAAATCTCCACACTGACCTCCATAGTAGTTGCACTGGTTCACATTCCCACTGTCAGTGGTCAGTGTAGAAGGGTTCCTGTATCCCTGTAGCCTCTCCAGCACTTATTATTTAATTTCTTAATGATGGCCATTCTCTCTCAAGTAAGATGGTGTGTCAGTATTTTATACTTTTCATTTCTTTAAAGACCGGCGATGTTGACCATTTTTTCATGTATTTACTGGCCATCTGCACTTCTTCTGAGAAATGTTTATTCATTTCAGCTGCCCATTAGATCTTTCATTTAAGGGGTTTAATTTTGTTTTTAAGTTCTTTATATATTCTAGATACTAATCCTCTGAACCATAGACTTTTTCCTATTCTTAGGTTATCTCTTCACTCCATTGTTCCTTTTGTTGTACAAAAGTTTTTAATTTCATATGATCCCATTTGTTGATTGTCAGTATTATTTCTTGTGCCACCGGGTTTCTGTTTAGAAAGTCCTTGCTTATATATTCAAGAATTTTATCTATTTTATCCTAACAGATTACATAGTTCTGTTTTAACATTTAGAGCTTTGGTCTACTTTGATTTTAGTTTGTACATGGTGAGATATGTAGGTCTAGACTCAATCTTCTGCATGTGAATATCCAATTTTCTCAGAACTATTTATTAAAGAGGCTGTGGTGGATTGACAACTGTAACACCCAGCTGAACTGAACCAGCACTGTGCTCAGCGTGGGAGGCCCACCTGAGGATTGCTGCTGGCAGCATAAGAGGCAGAACTGGGAGGAAGAGAAGCTGTTAGGGAGCTGTTGGTTACCCTCAGCTGTTCTCCTCATCAAAGGAGTTCAGGATCTCATTGTCACTGAGAATGGCTTCAGTTGACTTTGGGGAAGCTCTGGTCTTTACTTTGAGCATCACTTCCTGGCTCTAGAGGGGAAGATGGTGCGCTGCTCAATGTCCTGGAGAAGCTTGTTGCACTGGCTTTCCTAATATAGACTCAGCTGTTCTCCTCATCAGAGGAGCTTGGAACCTTGTCCCTAAGGATGGCTGTGGTACCTTTCGGGGGAGCTCTGGGCATTACTTTCAGCGTCGCTTCCTGGCTCCAGTGTAGACCCCTCAGCACAGATGCCTCATTCCACTGCCAAAGACTTTCTAGCTTCCATCGCTTCCCTTTGGGCCTTCCCAGTGCAAGTCTGTGAAATAGGCCTGCATGAAACATTGTTGTGGGTTCTTGGCCTCCAGTTGGACTTGTGGGGTACCAGTATGGTTATGGGCTCTAGGTGTTCAGATGGAGTCATGCAGGTGGTCTTCAGTGTGTGGACAGATTTCCTGCACACTCTTTGTATGTGACTCTTTGGGTGACTATTATAAAATAATCCTATAAATTGTATGTCCTGTATTGTTTCCCCATGTAAACCCCAAACTACAACAGAGACTATCTTTCCTCCACCATTTCTTAAAGAGGTTATTATTCCTCCAATATATTTTTGGCTCCTTTGCCAATGATCAAATAGTTGAATGCGTCTGGGGTTGTTGCTGCTTTCCATATTCTGTTCCGTTGATTCATATTTCTCTTTTTGTGCCAGTACTGTGCTGTTTTTTTTTTTAAATCACAATAGCTTTGTAATATGACTTCAAATCTGGGATTGGGATGCCATCTGCTTTTCCATTGTTACCCAGAATTTTCTGTTTTTGTTTTTTGTTGTTGTTTTGCAGTGTTGGGAGTTTTATTGGGATATTCTCGAATTCAGAGCTTCTTTCCTTAGCCATGCCCTGTCTAGCAATAAGCTCATCAAAGTCATTCTTCACTACCATTACAGTGTTTTTGATTACTGGTATTTCTTTTTTGTTCTTTCTTAGGATGTCCATCTCTCAGCATATATTTCAAATCTGTTTTAGCATGACGTCTACTTTGTTCATTAAAGCCCTTAACATACTATTCATAGTTGTTTTAAATTCCCAGTAAGATAATTCCAACATGTTTGTCCAGTATCTAATTGGGGTGCTTGTTCTAGCCTTCAAATTGTGTTTTTTACCTTTTGGTAACACGTTTAATTTTTTCTTGATAGACCTAAAATAAGCACTACTGTTAACAGGTCGATAGTGCTGAGGCCAGAAGGTGAGGCAAGGGGAAGCATTCTAAGACTACATCTCAGTCTTTTATTGAGTTTGGGCCTCTTGACTGTGAACTTCCCAAGTGTCTCTTGGCTTTGTCTCCCCCTTAGATGGGACAGGGTGACTAGAGTAAGCTAGAGTTGCATATAACTCGTTCCCCAGGTCAGTTAGGCTCTCTCTCTTTTTGTGCAACTCTCACCACAATGCACCTCACTACAGCAGCATCTGTGAGGAGACTGCTTGCCTGGGAACCTACTCCAAGCAGAACCAATCACATACTATCACTAACAACAGCCACAGAGATTCTTTGAAGACTTTATGAAGAATACAGGAGGATGAAATGTGAATGGTGGAGCAGAGTGTGAAACCAGAACTGGGCATTGTTTACTATATAGAAAACTATCTTATCAGGGGTGAGTGAGAAAATAGTCTCTCTTTTTTTTGGGGGGGTACCAAATTTCTTTATTTGAAGGAATTAAAGCACTTGAGTAGATGTTCTGGTACAATTTATAGAAAAGGGAAAGGTAACCCCAGCATGCATGGGCTGCCGTAGTGACATTAGCTCTTGTCACTGTCTCCCAGGGTGTGCTTGTCAAAGAGGTACTCGGCCATGCCGGACTCGGGGGCTCCCATCTTGCGCAGGTTGGTCATATGGTCACCCAGCTCTTTGATGGCCTTCACCTGCTCGTCCAGGTAGTGGGTCTCAATGAAGTCACACAGGTGTGGGTCATTCTTATCAGTGGCCAGCTTGTGCAGCTCCAGGAGTGACTGATTGATGCTCTTCTCCAAGTGCAAGGCACACTCCATTGCATTCAGCCCATTCTCCCAGTCATCACGGTCTGGTTTCTTGATATCCTGAAGAAAGATCCGGCCACTGCGCTGGTTCTGCAGCTTCATCAGTTTCTCTGCATGCTCCCTCTCCTCGTGAGATTGGTGAAGTACTTGGCAAAGTTCTTCAGAGCCACATCATTGCGGTCAAAGTAATAAGACATGGACAGGTAGACATAGGAGGCGTAGAGTTCCAGGTTGATCTGGCGGTTGATGGCTGCCTCGGCATCCTGGTGGTAGTTCTCGCGCACCTGCGAGGGCGAAGCGGTTGTCATGGCGGTGGCGAAGAAGCTGGGCAGCGGCGGCAGCGGCGGTTCGAGAGCGGTGAGGGCAGGCGAGCGCCGCGTTCAAGCACTGTTGAAGCAGGAGGCCGCGGTGACGCTCCACGGACGACCAAGTGAACCCCCTTTTTTTTTTTTTTTTTTCTTTTTTTGGCGGTACTGGGGATTGAACTCAGGACCCTGCGCTTGCTAGGCAGGCGCTTATTCCACTGAGCTATATCCCCAGCCCTAGGCTCTCTCTCATAATACCCCTGTAGGTTAGGCTTGATTAGTTTCTTCTGAAGGCAAGCTTGTGAAAAACACAGTGTGATGACACACTTCAACAGGGTTTATTTTCCCCTACCTGCTTAGAAACACAAGGAATTTTTTCTTTGAGTTTACTATACAAACCTGGTCTAACTGCTAGAGGTAAATCTTCATGCAGTGGTGAAGTTCCTCCTGGGCCTGGGTCCCCCTCAACCTCTTCATTCTTAGCTGTTCATTCAATGAACCTCTAGCAATTCATCAGTTACAGTTTAGGTTTTCCTACCGAGGCACTGGATCTTGGTGGGAGTTTTCACTCATAATTCTCTGTGCAGGTTAGCTGTGACCCCTGTATTTGTCCCTCCTGTCTTGGATAGAGTGATTTCCCTTTTTCCTCACCTCCCGTATAAAAATGTTTTATTTTTCAGTCTGTTTATATATTCTTGTTAGGACAGAATGCCTGTCTTCAATCTTCTTAGATGCAGAAACCACACATATTTATTATTTAAAAGTGTTTTTAAAGAAAACAGAAAAATAATAAAAATGATACAGAATTTCAAAACAAGATGATAGGAAATTAAGTATGGTTATTATATTGCATATTGTTATCTTCAAAGTAGTTGCTCAGATTATCAGATACAGGCATGTAAGATTGATTGAACAACTTCCAGTAAGATGGTGACCGGGTAAGCAGCGGAGAAAGATCCCCCTGGAGGATCGCCAATGAGACACTGAAATATAGCAACATAAGAAAGACAAGAAGGAGAAAAATGGGTACCCTGATGCCCTAGACCCAGGAACGATCTGAAATGGGAATTAAAACCCTCAGAAAGAGCAAACAAGACCTCCCCAGGAGAAAGAGCTTGGAGGACCACCATGACGTAGTTGGAGGAGGACAGGGCAGAGAAGGAGGGGGCCACCGCTCTATACACACCCCAAGCCCACTCCCTCATTCTGGCACTCACAGCATCAGCTTCAGAGTTCCTGCTCACGGAAACATTCTGAATCGTCCAGAGGAGAGCAAAGTCCTGAGTGCTGGTCCAAAACAGGAGAGGAGAAAGTACAGCCCAGAAAGGAAGCAGTGGCAGTCAGAAGGACTGGTCGTATCTAGGGTAAGAATGGGAGGTTACAAAGGCCATTGAAGCAGAGTCCCCATTCTACAGAAATCTTTCTAATCAGTGCACTGAGGTAGGCCGGAATCAAGGCAACCAGTGAGCAGCCCAGAACACCCAGCTCTATGCCTGCCCCAATGATATGGCCTCAGACCTCTCCACTGTGCGAGCAAATACCAGCAAAGATAGCAGAAAGCAATGGAAGCGACCCCAGGACCACAGTAATTCCCAGGGATCCAGTCAAAAAAACATATGGGAGCTGGAGCGCAACAGAAAGAGTGAGCTGCAGACAGAGACGGGCTACACGGCCCCATGGCCTTCTCACTCCAAAAGCAAACAGAAAGCATGAACTGAGTTACCGGGCTTCAGCTCTCACCCTGAACTCCCTCTCCAAGCAACATGAGTTTTGGTGGCCTGAGCATTCACCATGTGATCCTGACAACAACAGGCTGAGTCAACAGGCTTCAGGACTCACTACTACTAATATGAGCACCAAGAGAGACTCCATATGGCTTGCATATATGAAAAATGTATGAACCCATACCATCAAACTACACAAAAAGCAGCAGTCCTGGAACCTGAGAGACAACAACATACTCTACACAGCAGACCCAAGAAAATCCTCCAATTCTTTCTGAGAACTAATAACTAAACTCAGTACACACCACGGACTACCACAGTGAGCACAGGTGGAGGAGACCTCACGCCACTTGTGCCCAACCTCGTAAGTGCACACAATGCCCAAAGAGATTAAGAGGTGGTATGAGGCAAAGACATGCAACTAGGGTGCAGACACACCTCTCTAGCTGGGTGGAGATAGTCCCCAAAGTGTCATAGGAGGCGTGCAGGGGGACACAGGGGAGGGGCCTCCCTTCGGGTTGCATGAGAGCCCTGAGGACCTAGACTGGGCCTACGGCAGAGCGGTGCAGAGGTGGAGTCTGGGAGTCTGCGGGGACGATACCGCGGGCTCAGATTGGCCCCGGGAGAGTGCTGCAAGAGCCAGGAGCACCCCCGGCCCCTGGCAGGGCATGCCCCCTGCACGCTGCGTCCCCGGCCCTGGCCCTGGGCGGGGCAAGCCACCGACGCTCTGTGCCCCTGGCCCCCCAGTGGGGCATGCCCCTCCCCCAGCGCTCCACGCCCCTGACCCCCAGTGGGGTGTGCCTGGCGCAGGACGGCTATGAAGACCCGCCTGAGCCTACAGACGCGGACGTGCCATCAGAGCCTGGCGGTTCACTGTGTAACTCCGCCTACTTGACCAGACACCTGATGGCGATGAGGGCTTGCCAAAGGTACTTCTCCACCGCCTGCCATGGCAATCTGTGTACACCCACATATTATACAGCATAATTGGAAGCAGCCAGGTCTCTTCCCAAGGTGAGAGTATGAGGGAATAAATAAACCAAAAAGCACAGTTATTAGCAGTGGCAAGACCACTGATGGGGTGGTAGAACAACGGAGATGAAGTGGAGAAAAATGATTAACTGAACAAGCCATCATGTATGTAACTGAGTAACAAAGACGAAGATAGCATTCTGTAATACAGCATCCAGTGTTAACTCCCTACTATTTTCTCTGTAATTTGGTATTTCCTTTATTGTTTTTGTGTTAACAAATGCAAAAATAACACTATATAATACAACATCCAGTGATGATTCCTTTCTGTATCCACTGTAAAGTGGTATTTCCTTTATTGTTTTTGTTTTAACAAATGCAAAAGTAACATTACATTATACAGCACAAAAAAGATTGATTGAACAATATAAACACAGTATAAAGGAACTCATAAGTGAAATAAATCAGTGAACTAATAGAAATTAGTACAATTTTCTTAGCTATCAAATATATCTATATCTCTCTATATAGATATAGATATGTATTCCTTCCTCCTTTTCTCCCTTCCCTAATCCCATTGTTCTTCCCTTTTTTAGCAGTTTCTTTCCCTTTCATAATAACTATTGTACCTTTTGGATCTTATTTACACTTCAGTTTCTTACACTAGGGAGACAATACAATGTTTACACACACAAGTCTGATTTATTTCACCTATGAGTATGGTCTCTAGTTACATCCATTTACCTATAAAAGCCGTGGCTTTATCTTTCTTTATAGCTGAGTAATATTCTATTGTATAAAAATACCATATCTTTTTTATCCATTCCTCAGTTGATGGGCATTTTGATTGTTTCCAAGATTTACCTATTACAAATTGTGCTGCTGTAATCATGGGTGCACATATATCACAGTGGTGTGATGTTTTTAATTCTTCGGGAAAATACCTAGAAGGGGAAGAGGTTATGTTAAATGCGACCCTAATCCTAGTCTTCTGAGGAATCTCCACACTGGTTTCCACAGTGGTTGCACCAGTCTTCACTCCCATCAATAGTGGAGAAGGGTTCCTTTTCTCCCACAACCCTGCCAGCATTTGTTACTGACTGATATCTTGATGGTAGCGGCTCTTGATGGAATCTCAGTGTTGTTTTGATTTGCATTTTTCAAATGACCAATGATGTTGAATATTTTTTCACATATTTATTTGCCACTTGTATTTCTTCATCTGAGAAGTGTGTGTTCATCTCAGATGCCCATTTTTGGGTTAGATCTTCAAATTTGGGGGGCCTGATTTTTAAAAATTCTTTATATGTTCTAGATAGAAGTCTTTTGCCTGAGGAACAGTTGGCTAATTTTTTTTCAGTTTGTAGGTTTTCCTTGCACTCTGTTGATGATTTATTTTGATGTGCAAATCTTTTTAATAAGATGAGATCCCAGTTGTTGATTCTTTGAAGTATTTCTCTTGCAGTTTGGCTTTTGTTCATGAATTCTCTGCCTACCTATAGGTCTTTAAGATTTTTACCTACTTTCTCTTCCAGTAGATTTAGTGTTTCTGTTTTAATATTTAGATCTTTGATCCATTTTGACTTTAGTTTAGTGCCTGGTGGTAGACACGGTTCTAGTATTCATCTTTTGGCATGTGGAAAGCCAGTTTTTCCAACATCATTTATTGAAGAGGCTATCTTTCTTCCAGTGAACATATTTGGCCCCTTTGTCAAAGATAAGGTGGCTGAGTGTGTTTGTACTTGTGTTTGCATCTTCTAATCCATTCCACTGATCCTCAGTTCTGTTTTTTGCCAGTACCATGCTGATTTCATCACAGTAGCTTTGAAGTATAATTTCAAGTCAGGGATTGTGATGTCTTCTGCCTTGCCTTTGTTTCTTTTGATTCCTTTGCTCTTCTAGGTCTCTTCTCGTTCCAGATGAATTTTAGCAATGTTTTCTTTGATCTGTGTGGTATGCTTTTGGTGGGACTTGCATTAAATCCGCATAACAATTTTGGGAGTATGGCCATTTTCACAATGTTCGTTCTTCCTATCCATGAGCAAGGGATATCTTTCCATTTACTAAAATCCTCTTCAATCTCTTTTTTCAGAGTACTGTTATGTTCAGTGTTTAGATCTTTTACTTCCTTTGTTAGATTGATGCCTAAGTATTTAATTCTTTTGGACGCTATTGTGAAGGGTGTGATTTGCCTAATTTCTCTCTCAGTGAGTTTGTTGTTTGTGTACAGGAATACTATTAATTTCTATGTGTTGACTTTCTATCCCACTAAGTTTTTGAATTTGTTTATTATATCTAGAAGTCTTTTGGTGGAGTTTTTGGAGTCTTCTATATAGAGTATCATGTCATCTGTGAATAACGATAATTTCACTTCTTCTCTTATCCTTATTCCTTATATTTTACATTTGCATTTTTGCCCAAGTCATAAATTCTTTAGAGCAAAAGATAATTTCTGTAAATTATCAGTTTTTATACAGTATTTTGTGTGGTATAATCCCTTATATGCTGCCATGGTGTTCAATAAACAATATTTAAAGTAAGTTTTATTGAAGCAAAGTTTACATAAAATAATAATCTCCCTTTTAATTAACTGTTTAGTTCAATGAATTTGCTGAATGCATGAAGTTGTATTGTTGCCACCAAGATCTAGAAAACTGATGTCACCTCAAGAGGTTCTTTAAGCCTCTGTGCAGTTGATCTCTTTCCAAACCTGTAGCTTCTGGCAAAAATGGTCTGATTTAAAAAAAAAAAAAAAAGGTCTGATTTGTTGTCCTTGTTGCTCTTTGGCCTTTCATGAATATCAGATAAATGGAATCTAGTAATATGTAGTGTGTAGTTCTTTGTTTCTGGCTTGTTTCACTTACCATAATACTTACAAGATTTGCCCATATGTTTATATGTACCAGGGATTTATTTCCTTTACGTAGATGTCCCAGTTTACTTATCCAGTTACTCACTGAAAGGCATTTGGGTATTTCCGGCTTGTGGCTATTTAAATAAGGCACATGTATGCATATGTGATACAAGGCTTTCTGTGTGTATAATTTTACTTCTCCTGGATAAATGCCTTGGTATAGGACTGCTTAGTTATAAGTATATATCTAACTATATAAGAAATGGCTTTTATTTTCCAAAGTGGCTATATCTTCTCTGTATTCCTGTCAACAAACTATAATGTATTATCACCAGAACTTAGTATGATCAAACTTTTTATGTATAGATGTATGGTAACATCCCAGTATGGTTTAAATGTGCAATTTTCTCAAACAAATGATATTGAATGTCTTTTTGTGCTGTTTAATTGACACAAGTATATTTTCTGTGATGAAATATCTATTCAGATATTTTGTTTATTTTGTATGTATTATGTATTGGGTTTTTCTTATTATGTCAAAACATATGTGTGTGTGAGCATACATAATGTTAGCTGTGTTCTGAAAATATTTTCTCCCAGTCTGCAACCTATTTTTGTATTTTCTTAACAATGTCAGCTAAAGAACAGAAATGTCAAATTTTGACAAAGTCCAGTTTTTCAATGTTTTATTTTCTGGCCTATGTTCTTCGTGATTTTTCTAAGAAACTTTTACCTAAACCAAAATCACAAGCATTTTTCTTCTATATTTTGTTGTAGAAAGCTTTTAATATCTAACATTTAGTCTTTGATACATCTTTAGTTCATTTTTGTATATAATTAAAGAAACATTTACTATTTGATGTGTAGCTATGTCTCTCAGAAATCAGTTGCCAAGCACCTAAATCAGGAACAAAAAGATATATTGCATATAGTGAAGATTTTCCCTAAAGGAAATCTTGGAGTTGATCTTGTAGATTTTGAACAGGAACATATTTTTTAAACCACATTTTAAAAAGTTAGAACAACTTTGTTATTTAAAAGTTTGTATTTCAATAAATTTTAAAATTTCAGATTATAAATGCTACATAAGAGTGAAATGTTCGTGTGAGCCAGATTAAAGACTCACTGTAGGTATTCTAATGTATTGGGTGCTGAAAACAAACTACAAAGCCATTTATCTGTGAAATGGATGTCATCATACATGACATAAAGCTACTTTACAGGCTTTTGTAGACTGTGAAATCTTGGAGAGGGGCAATAGGGAGCTCAAAGTTAATTGTGATTATTACTAATTATACTAATTCTCAATTAAAACTGCTGCCAGATGACATCAGTAATAAGGGGGTTCATTGATTTACACGTACTGTGAGCATATTAATTATAATTATTGCTTTGGCAGCCACTATGTCTAACTCCATAGGTGTTTATTCCATTAGTGATTCATTATTTTAAAGTATTATTCTGGTAATGATGAGTCTACGCTACAGGCCAAAACCCTCCCACGATGAAATGTCATTATTTTGTGGGATTTGTGACTCCACTCCCATGGGAGGTAACCTTAACATGTCATGCCCTCAACACATGGCATAGTGGTTTAAAATTAGGATGGGAGAAAATTATTTCAGTTCAAATGCTGGCTTTTTTTTCACCATGGGAGCAGGTGCCTTCCCATAAATATTTTCCTGAAATGGAAGTTGCCATGGGAAGTGGGTGGGTGGTCTGGATATCGGACTAAGGGTTTGGCAGTCAGGGGCCTGGGTCTATCTTTGTGTCTAAAGGCCCAGGGCAATGGCAGTAAATACACAAGTCCAAAGAACTGATGTGGCCCTGAGCCTGAACTCAGCAGAAATATAAAGAGAACTGCCTTCCAACGACTATTGTTAAGCACTCGGCACTTTGTATTTGTGACAATCTTTCACCCTTTCCTTACTTCCCACTGCAGCCTTCTGAGGAGGGCAGACTCTCCCAGCCCTGCTACTCGTGTGAGGTGGGACTCGGGCTTGCCTCACAGCTGGGCCTTTGCGGCTGGTCTCCAAAAACATTTTTAACACTAATGTTTCTGACCATTTTTAATGGTGAGAAGCTCTAGATCTGTCAATTAAATTTTTCGCTCTTAATTTGTTAATCTGAAAAATATTTAAAATATTCACAATAAACAGTAAATTATAATGAACTCTGAAGTGCTCATCTTCAGCAAGTGTGGACAAGGCCAACTGAGTTTTATCTATTTCCTTCCCATTTGCCCTAACCCTGCTGAATTAATTTGGAACAAATTCTCCACCTCCTATCTTTTAATCTGGCAGTATTTGGTACTTATCTCTGAATGATAGGAATCTAATATTAAAGCATGAATCATCACACCTAAAAACTTATCAATAGTTTCCTTATAGCAAGGCCATATTCCCAAGTATCTTTTCAAAATATATAAAATAGTTTCTTCTTTAGCTTCTGTATATTCGAATCAGGATTCAAGTTGAATTCTACATACCATAATGGGTATCTCTCCAGTCTCTTTTAATTTAAGGGTTCCCTAACTCCTGTGTCTTGCTGTTGTTTTTCCCATATAATTTATTTTTTCAAAATCAATATAATTTCTCAAAGTTATTTTTTTTTTAAAGAAATACTTCTAATCTCTAGCAAAAGGGAGGTGAGGAAAGGTCCCTTACCTTTAAAACACTGAAATAGAGATCTGGGAAACCAGGATCTACACACACACAAGTTGCATTCTACAAAATATCAATAAAATATATTTTACATGGGTTACGCCTCTATTGAAAAATCTACCAGTAGCATTTTTGGGTTTGAAAAAAATATTTCCATAGCTATAAGATTTTAAAAGTGTTTAAGTCCTAGGCAGCAGACTCTGCCTTCTGGGAGGACGGGCCCTGGTCTCCTGTCCTGCAGGGGAAGCTGAACTCCTTGGCAGCTCCTGGGAAGGAGGGGGCTCCAATCTGGCTCTCCAGGGTCCCCACTGCAAGTCAGCCAACCTCTTTTACTGCCCTGCCCTCCCAGACTTGTGTCTCCCTCCAAACAGCTTACTCAATACAGGGAGACTGGGTCCCTTCCTTCAGATGTAGGAAATGCATCTCTAAGGTCTCCAGGCCCAGTCTAGCCCAAAGACCACTCAGCAGCAATCCATCTTCTAGGATCAGGACAGGGTCCAGGGGTGCACTCAGGATTCACTTCCACCTCCCTCTGTGGCCCCTGTGGACTGTCCTCACCCAGGGCCACCTCCACAGCCTGCTGGGCCTGTCTGCCCTCCTTGGGGGAGAACCCAGGGCCGGCTTCCTTGGCTCGGCCTGTGCGGAAGGGCTCAGCTAGCCGGTTCTCAGTGCCACCAGGTCCCAGCCACACTGCACCCACTCCCTCTCCCCACCATGCTCCTCTTTAGTACAAATAGGAAGTAATCAGCCCTCCAGCCCCTCACAGAGAGCCCAGTGTCAGGGCCAATCTAGTCCAGAAGAGGAGATCATCAGTCTACTCTGGAGAGCAGCTTGAGGTGAGAGTAGGGCCTCTGGGCATAGAATACACTGAAAATGCAGGTCTGCAGCTCCTCCAGTGAGACAGCATTGCCGAAGGTCTGGCTTACTACAGCATTGTTTCTGGCTGGGATGCAAATTAGTGCAGTCTACCAAAGACTAGGGGGAGGGGTGGCAGGGCAAGGGGAGCCACACCCCTTTGGTTTGATTTCAGGTGGCTGTGGCGTGCATAGGTGTGTGCGTGCATGCGTGCATGCATGTGTGGTTCTGCATGAGGCTTCCTCAAACCTGCAAAAAGTCAGGTAGTAGTTCTGCTTGGCCCTGACCCCATCCTCTCCCAGCACCATCTGCCCTCCTAGACATGACAAAGTCCACAGTGATCAGCTACCTTTCTGGGAAGCCAGACCTGTTGGGTGGCCCTTGACAGGAGGAGACAGGAGGCTGACACCTACAGTGGGCCACCTAACACTGTTAAGGGCTTTGTCAATTTGTCCTAGCACCAATGGCTACTGCAGGGGTCAAGGAGGAAAGCCAGCAAAAGGCCCCAAGTCCAGGAAGAGGAAGTCAATGTTCTGTTTCTCTATGTTCGAAGGAACAATCTCAAAGCAGGGACAGTCTAGGAGAGCCTGGCCCCAGGCTGACAGCGATGCAGCGGTCACAATGGGCGAGGTAAAGCTGGCACCCACCTCCATGGAGGGCTCAAGGGAGGCTATGGAAGAGCCTGTTTGGCCTGGTTCCTACAGGACCTGTCTCCTCCTCTCTGCCCAGGTGCCTCCCTAGCCTGTGTCTCTTGGGCATGAGACAGTCACAGGGAACGCTGCTTCTTCAGGACTCTACCCAGGGAACCACAGACAGACACCCTGGGCCAAGCGGAAGGTGCTGATGATTTTCTTCTGCCCTGAACTCCCCTTCCCTCCAGGGGCCCAAAACTCACAACAGCCCTGCCCTCACCCCCAAGAGAACCACAGGACAGCAACTTAAACCCTGTGGCTCCTTAGCCAAGTGCTGTGCTTCAAGCAGTGCTCCCTGCCCAGGACCCCACTGGCTCACAGGCAGCCCCAGTGTGGGCACAAGGAGACGACTGTGGGTTTTGAGAATGTTTTCAGGATTTCACACTGCATCTTGTTGATTGCATTCCATGCTGTTTCTAGTAACATTTGTCCTTGCAAATATGGTGGTTGGACCTAGACACAGGATCAGATTGGATTTGATTCTCATTCCTCCTCTCCTTGCCCCCAGGGTCTGTGTGTCAGAGTGCTAAGTACTCCCATCAGAAAAGGTACAAGGTTACTGGGCATGGTGGTACATACTTGTAATCCCAGGACTTTGGGAGGCTGAGGCAGGAGGACTGCAAATTTGAACTCAGCCTGGCGAATTTAGTGACAGCACGAACTTGTCTCCAAATTAAAAATAAAAAGGCTAGGGATGTGTGCCTTCAGTGTGAAGGCCCTAAGTTCAAACCCCAGGACCAGAACACACACACACACACACACACACACACACACACACACACATATATCCTTCTAGACCCATTTGTTCATTCGCAGTTGCAACATGGTAATACTCTATCACATATTACTAGGCATATTTCTATAAAAAGAATGTCCTGCTCACCTATTTTATGGTTTCCTAGTGATATAATTTATATCAGAAATACAGAATATATGCTTGATTCTTTACTTGATACATCATCAAAATATTCAATTAGTTCTCAATATCCTACAAGGTTTTCTGGTAGGGTTTTTACTTTTAAAATAACAATGTGGTTGTATGGATTTAAGTGTTGTTTCTCTTTATTGGCAGTATTAATGCTGATGCTCATATTGTTCCATATTCAACCAGTGGATCCCCTCATCTTTAAACTGGTCTTTTTGACATAATCCCTGTGTTAGTTTCCTAGGGCTATTGTAATAAATCACAAACTGAGTGGCTTAAACGAACAGATTTATTGTAGGACAGTGTGGAGGTGAGAAGTCAGAAATCAGCAGATTAGGCTGATTTCTTCAGGAGGCTCTGAGATAGCATTTGTTTCTGTTTCTCTGCTCTTTTCTGCATGGTACTGGCAATTCTTGATATTGTTTCAACATTAGAAGCATCCTTCATCTCCCTCCAGGAGCACATGGTGATTCCTCTTCCTGTCAGTGGCTGGTCTATAGTTCTCTCTTCCTTACAGGTGCTAGTTATTGGATTAAGGCTCATTACAATAAGCACTGCCCCATTTCAACATTGATTACATCTGTTAAATCCCTATTTCCAAATTTTCACATATTAACAGGCATCAGGGATTAGACCTTGAACATATATTTGGAGGGAACAAACTTTAACCCACAACAATCCCTGTGGTCTGTAATAACTTTCATGATTCCCGGTAAGACAAAATGATACAGACCCACCTTTTTCATTTCCTATTGTAGACAGACAATCTGCCCTTTTAACTTGAAAATGATATTTCATGACCTCAATCTTATTACTAAGAGGGCTTGTTACTGGGTTGGTCCCTAAGGATAGAGATTGGAAATAATTTTATTTCTTACAGATAAAATAATTATAAATTCATAACTCACTTCAAGATTTAACCCCATCAAACCTCACAACTTCTCTAATTGGAGAATGTCCTGGTTTTCCATAATACAGTGCCTTTACTTTATTCCACAACATGCATAAAAATGTTTTTAAATAACAAAATTAAAAATACCACCATTATTACTAAAAACAGTTGAAAAATCTTTAAATTATTTTTGCATTTTTTTCTGCAATTACATTGACATTATTGTATGTTAATGTCACTAAAACTATTTTTCTGTGTAGCCATCCCAACAGACTGATGCACTTCGAGGTTTATTTCTTAAAATTTATTTTCAATATTTAAGGACTTTTTAAAAATAGACTTTATTTGTAAGAGTAGTTTTAGGTTCACAGCAAAACCAATGGGAAGTCACAGTGAATTCTTTTGTATAAACCACTGTCTCTACGTCTGCATCACTGCGCTGGTTGTCAGTGCCCCCACCCCCCAGAGTGGTGCATGTGTTGCAAGTGTTGAACCTGCCAGTGCAGGCACATCAGTGCACCTCGTTATGGTGTACATTAGAGCTGATCCCCAGCGTTATTTATTTGATGGGTGTGAACAAATACAATCTGCCAAAAAATGTATGTACATCAGAAAAAGAAAAACTTTTATAAATATTTTAGCATTAAATTTATTGAAACATCGTAAGATTAATACAAGTTACCTTTGACCTGCACAATTGTAAGAGGTGCTCAGAGTGGTGACCATTAGCCTCCAGGTACTTATTAGTATGGCAAACCGCTGAAGGGGATATATGTTTTTTGGTGGACTGTATACATAATAACATGTATCTAAGCAGTTTTTTTTTAATTCACTTTTTTCTTTAGAAGTATATAGAATATTTTCTGAGTTCCAAATTCCGAAGTCCTATCTGTAATGCAAGGTAGAGTGATAGAAATCTAGCTGTTATTTGTCTCTCTGTCCTTTAGAGGTAACCATTAAAATATTTTCATTTTTGCATTTTGATGTACTGGTCTTATATCCTACAACCTTGCTGAACTTATTGATTACTCCCATAGGGTTTTTTTCTTCTGTATTCCTTAGGACTTTCTAGGGACCAAATAATGCTATTTGTGAATAGAGATAATTTTATTTCTTTTTCATGCTTAATTATTCTGGCTAGAATCTCTAACACAACCTTGAGTAGAGGTGGTGAGCATGAACATCCTTTTCTTCATCCTGTTCTCAGGAGATATCTTTCAATCTTTCACTATTAAATACAGTGCTAACTAAAAGTTTTTCATGAATGCTTTTTTATTAGGTTCAGCAAATTTATTTCTAATTTGTTGAGTGTTTTGATCTCAATTAGATTTTGTTAAATGCTTTCTGTGTCCCTTAATATGATATTGTTTTACTTTTTTATTCTATTGAAGCAATATAGTATATTAATTGATTTTCAGATGCTAAACCAACCTTGCATTCCTGGAATAAAGCACACTTGATCACATACAAATTTTTAAGTGTGTTGCTGGGTTTTGTCTCCTATTTTTTGTTGAAGATTTTTATGAGTCTGTTCAAAAGAGATATTTATCTATAGTTTTCTTGTGATGTTTTTATCTCAAGACAACATTAGCCTTATACAATGAGTTGGGAATTTTTCTCTACCTATTTCATCTTTTTAAAAGAGCCTTTCCATTGGTATTATACAAAAATATGTGTATAAGTTTTGTGTTCTCATTTCTTCAGGTAGCTTTATAACATTCCATGGAATAAATGTACCTGTGTTTATTGGAGTAGTCTCTTATTTGAATTGTTTCCAGTTTTTCATTCCTATGTTTTTTCATATTTTTGCCTCTGTTTCTGTGGTATAGATGCTGAAAAGACTGATGAATCAGAGAGTAAACACACATGGAACGCATCTAACATCACCACATTCCTTTCTGTAAGGGATTAAGCCATTCTGCATTCTGTTAAAAAAAAAAAGAATCATTATATTTGCAAGGCTTCGCCAACATTTTATCTTTTATGGCATTCTAGTAGCCATATTTATTGAGAAATAATAACTCCATATAGTTTTTCTTTGTCTTATTTCATTATGAGTGAGCTTAAGCATCTTTTTATGTGGTTAAGAGACATTCTTTCTTTATAAACTATCTCTTCATGAAGTATTTGAATTTTCTCTTCTGTTTTTTAGAAACGTTTTATATTAAGGATCTTTGAAAACATTTGCAGTTTACATTGCAAGTCTTTTTTCCCAATTTCATATTTATCTTTTTACTATGTGTATGTTATTTTCTTTTACTCTGTAAAAATTTCAAGTTTTAGTTTTTGAAACCTATCCTCTCAATTTCTTTCTGAATCAAGCACTGGTATAACAATTACTTAGAAAGAATCTTGTTTCCAAGAAACGAAGTTTAAGGGTCTTAGTAGCTGAATACTCAGAGACCTTTAATGTTCTCCTTCAGAACCACTGAGGCCCACCTCTCCTCCTTAATGGTTATTAGCACAAGGATGACCAGTTAAACCATACGTTTGTAAACAGCAGAATCTATTTTCCTCACAGAGCCTTTGGTTGCCTTGGATGAAAAGAGAGGACATGACAGTGTGAACAGAGAATTCTAAGAAGAGGGAAGGTTTCAGATAAAGGGGAGGGGCCCCACACAGTACAAAATGTGGCCTACAAATGTGTATTCCCCTTTAATGCCACTGCCCATAAGAACAGAGAGACATTTTCTTAAATGCATACCCTCTTTCTTAGAAGCTACTTGTAGCTTTCATCAGGACTTCTTTTGCAGAATAAAACAAACACTTCTGGTCTTAAAAGTATCTCTGAGGGAATTTCTCAGTGTCATAGATAATACTGAATTTCTTTTATTTGCATAGATTTGAAGGCAGTAGGTATGCTAGCTAGCCGCTGAATAAAACTAACCACAGAGCACTCTGAATTTCCTTCCCTCCACGTGTCCTGCGTTGTGGGCAGGTGAGCTCAGCAAATGAACTGCACCCATCTCACACATTTGGATGAATATATTGACCTTATTACTTATTTTTTTAAAAGTAAATAATGGAGTAAAGACACAATTTTTAAAAAATAAAAAATCAACAAATCAGTAACCACATACTTACCACCCATCCTTTAACTTAAATTGCTACATGAAACATATGTTTTAAATTTAACTTCATGTATTTGCTTTGAGCAACTCTCTGCATTATAGTAAGTTATATAGATTGATGTAAAATGTGCCCATACAATACATGTACAAATATACACTTGTGTTTTCATATAGGCTTGAACCAAATTAGAATAGGGTGCTTTAGGTTTCTGTTGGTACTTTGCTCTTGGCCCTTACTTCTTGACCTATACATTGGCAGAGCTTGTCATTTCTCCCTCATTTAATAACTTGCAAGAGAGGATACTTTGTGCCAGATTTTTCTGGTTAATTGTCCTAAAGCAAGCAGTTAGTATAAGAATAATGTCATTTAGTACCCAACAAAGAACACTAAGAAAGGGTCTATGTCTGGTTAGACTTTGGAATGGGTCCCATTAACTTTAACATCCCTTTGCTACTGGGTTGTATTTGAACTTCCAAAACTCTGAACTGTATCTCTACATAGGAATTTAGACACATAGTATGCAAAAGTTGCAAGCAGGTTATGACTCTGACAAATTAGTTCCTAATTATTTGGCTCTAGGCTGTGCCCATATTGCATGCAGAGCAGCCCTTTACCAGGACACTTGAAGAGTTTTGTTGCTTAAACTGATTTAATTTAAAACAAATGGATCCATGTGATTATCTCAACCACAAATACGTAACACAATGTGTAATATATTTAAAAGGCAAGAGGAAATTTAGTAATGGAATTTTAAAACTGTTTGAAAGAAAGGAACTTCAGGGAGAAAGAAAGGAAGAGGGGATTGGTGACGCCAGTTTGATTATTTTCAAATACCACAGCTGGACTTGGATTTGTACAATAAGGGAGCATAGAGTTGTAAAGGCCACCAGCAGCAACCTAAATGTGGGAGTACCACATGGAGGGATAAAATAGAAGGCTTCAGACACCAAGAAAACTGCAAAATTCATTCACTCTCAACATACTTTATTTCTTACAGGGAAATTCCCTGATTTACATACTCTTCTCGGGGAATTATCTGGATAGAAATAATCTTTGTTGTGATCATTTATTCAGTCTGTGTTACTCACTACTAACACACTCTACTGCTGTTCTAACACACATGCATTACATACAGGCCAGACCCTACAGTGGTGATAATAACAGCTAACATTCGCTGAATTCTTAGTGTGTCCTGAGCACAGTACTGAGCACTGCGTCGTCTCATTTAATCCTAAGGTAATTCTGTGAACCTGACACTATCATGATCTTTCTCTTGCTGGTAAGGAATGAATAGACAAGTCATTTTCCTAAGATAAATACCTGAAAAGTTATTGCTAACCATGATATGATACTGTTAACCATGTATTGTTAACCATGCTATGATACTGCCCTTCTAGGCATGCCATTCATTTTGTGACAAATGTGTGTATAATGAAAGAACTTCCCAAGACCAGTTGATTTTGAATGAATATGTAGGATTAAATATTTTATTTTAGACTCAAGTATTTTAGTATAATAAAATTAAATGGGATTCTCAACAAGGTACGACATTGAGATATGAGAGCATTCATTTAGATATCAGAATTTTCAGAAAATTTTTGAAAACCAACCACATTTATGAATAGTCATGAGCACTAGACCAGATTCATTACGTTGCAATGTACCGCAATGTCCACAATTGATTATTTTGATCTGCAAAAGCTACAACTTTGTATGGTTCAATCTAACAGTGTTGCCACTATCCTTCTTAGGGACTGGAGTCATCTGTCTACTCATCCAGCAATATTAATAAATTAATATTGAGTTATTAATATTAAGTTAACTGTGCCAAATATTAGGTCAGTCCTAGAGGCACAAGCCATATACACATGGATTTTGCTCCCAAGAAATTCTGTCTTTAGTAGGAAATAGACAAGTATGTAAATTACAATTAAAATAAAATGAATATAGTCCTGAAAACTGAGCACATGATATGCACATTAGCCTAGAGAGGGTAGGGCAGCCTCATACAGAAGAGGAATGTGTAGCTGAGCTGCAGTGGGTAAGTTGAAGTCTGCTACTGAAAATGATACGAAATATGTATACCCAATGGACATGGCTTTCAAAAGTGAATAATGACACCCATTGAGGGTCAATAGATTTTCTTGAGGCGATGGAGTGGATAAGGCAGACCTACAGACATATGTTGTTTAATAACAGGGATGATAGGAAATGTGTCATTAGGCAATTTCATCATTGTTAGAGTATCCTACAGTATACTTACCTGACCATGAGTGTACTTACCTGGCCACTTATCTGGGAAGTGTATTTATCAGTATGGCATACCATATCACAGTACAACTTGTTTTTAATAAGGAGAAGTACACTCTAAAGTAACAGTGAGATATAGCGCAGCAAAGATGTAAATGAGCAACATAGTCATTTAGTATGAAGCACTATCCGTTATGCAAAATTGTATGTGCTATACTTTTATACAACTGTCAGCTCAGGTTTGTTGATACCAGTGTCACCACAAACATGAGTTATACAATGTACTATGACACTGGGTTGGCTGTGAAATTATTAGGAATAGGAATTTTTCAGCTCCACTTCAGTTCTGTGGGCCCACCATCATATATGTGGTTGGTCATTGACTGAAATGTTATATATTGTGGAGCTTGACTGTACCAGCCTTTGAATATGCGCACACATTATGTTCATGAGCGGCTGAGCATTTGCCTAACATATGCAAATCCCTGGCTTCAATCCCCCCAAAAAAAGCTTATGTCTTGGAACAAATTATTTCTTTTAATACTATCAATATTAATTTTCTATACATCTATAAGATGGAGATATTAATAACTACATCATAGAATTATCATGAAGCTCAATTAAGTCATGTATTCTGAAAGCTCAGCCATGTACTTAACAAATAATGGCCTCTTTTGTAATTGTTGCTTATTTTACTTACTTTTTAACCAGCACATCGCTAGACCACCATCAGGGAAATCCTGGCTTTATTTCTCATGAGAGCCAGTGACCATGTAGTTGGGGATGGGTTCAGGCATTGCTTGGTAGTGGACATATAACCTTCAAAAACTTATAGGTTTCCCTCAGACCATGACATGGTACTAAGGTTTCCTAGAAGACTGTGTTATCTGCTTTGCATCTTTCAGTGAGTGTGTGAGCTTTAGGAGCACACTGGTCAGCATACAAAAGTTCTCAGATGGCTTTTCGAGGACTTTTAAACTCTGTAGTCTTGGATTTAAATGTTCCCAAGAGATCTGAGGCAGATTTGTTCATGTATATTTAAACATGGCTGTGCAAAATTGAGCAAATAATTGGCCTGGTTTAGTCCTTTTGGTTAACTATAGGTGGATTCGTGGCAGGAACAACTTCACACCTGATACCATTGACCAAGTCATGATCATCTGGCCTTAAGATCTATGCAGACATTCTCAGGAGACTCATAGAAAAAAGTAGCCAGGTGTTAATCTGTGGTCAGCTTGAATAAAAGTTCTAATTTCCAAATCTTGCTGTGAGATGGCTGCCATTTTTGTCTTGGTGCATTCAATAGTCTTGATCCTTGAGTAGTTTTATTAGCTTCACCCACAAGCTATGATGGATTTGAGATGGCATTTTAGGAGCTGCAAATACTAAGGTCCTGGGACATGGGCTCGAGGTACGTTGAGCCAAAGTAAAAGGAGGCTCAGTGTGACTTATCTCCCCAGGCTGGCTTCCTGCAGAGGACAGAGGCCAAAAGGAAGAGTGTCCATGCCTCTGTAGAGCGGCCCCTTAGCCGCCATGGGAAGGAAAGAGCACGCTTGATTTTTAAGTCCTGGGACACAAGAAAAGTAGGCCTTAGCTACCAGACACCCTTGTGAAAAAAAATGGCAAAGCCAAAAGCCTGGGTGTAGCCTCAGTTAGGGCATAAACCTGCTTTTGTTAGTTCATCTTGTCTCAGCGGTTTGAAAACATTCTGCAAGAGTCACATTACTTACATTGTTCAGTGTTAACTGCAGATTCACTCTGTGTGTGTGTAAGGTTAGTTGTTCCAAAGCCTCTTCCCCTTATGGCTATGTTCTGATATAACCCTAGTGCCATCCAAGGCAATAAATAGCAAAGGAGTTGGGGTAAATCCAATGATTTCTCCACAGCACCTTTCATTGTAAGTATGTCAGATTTTAAAAAATGAGACTCCATAAACCACATCATCACAAAGTAGTGTAGCTGTCTCTGGGGGTTCAGAGTTCCAAATGCTTGCCTTTTTGGACACTATATTGATGTGGCCCTGGAGACTGGGTCAGAGTGACTAAAAACACTCCTGGCACTGCATCACCTTGTAGTTGGGGTGAAATGGGGATCTTATTTTGCAGAGAGGTTGGAGGAGAAGAACTCAGGGTAAAACACACAAGGGGGGACACTCTTTGTTAGGAGCTTAGGACAGATTGACCCATGACCTTCGCAGTCTTCAGGCTGCAGAAGCTCCTTGCTGGTCACACACATTCACATCCGTCTTGGCAGCCTGAACACCCCATGTCCTTGGAAATTCCTAGAAGTGTAAAGACAAAATCAGTCCCAGGATGTTGGCAGGATTTAGTGTGTTACTAAAAATGGGGCCTGGTGGATGGAGTTTTCAGAATTTTAAGTGAAAAAAGAAAAGAAAATTTATGTAATTATCAGTGACTCCAGTAACTTAAGTTGTTCTGAAATGGTTCATTACCAAAGACTGAAATAGGGTCACAGGAATGCTACTTCCCAGTGAGGGTGCAGCTATCTTTCCGCAGCCCCTACTCCCCCCTTCCACCTCAGCCAACAGTGACACTTGGGAATACGTCAGGAAACTATTTGTGGGGATTTGGATTTAAAAACTTCATAATGTTTTTCTTAATGCCACAACCCACCTTCACAATGATTCCAAGCTCCCTGTCTCCTAGCTAAATTTGAGTCCTTTTCCAAACACTAAATAATGGAACGAGAATAGAAGACAGTTTCTTTTCCAAAGTGCAGAGGCGGAAGGCTTGGATGACTGCGTTCCCTGAGCCTGGTCTGACTCCAGCTCCCTGGCTGATACCTATCGTGGGTCCGCGTGTGAAGGCAAAGGTCTGGATGGAACCAGGGCTGCAGGGAGCGGTTTCGGTGACAGCCTCCTTTATTCATAGCCATCTTTCTCTCAGCCAAAACCGTATTTCCTGGTACCTCTCTTGGGGTTGCAGACGAGGAGCAGTTGGATCATTTGATTAGCTTTTTCCCAGAACTGGGAGTCTCCCATCTCTGTTTACTTCCCAGTGAGTGAAGGAGGAGGCTCGAGCATGGGGCGCCTTCTGGGGCTGCTCCTGAAACACAGACTGTCCCAGCGTCAGCCTGGTTTTGCTAAGTGGGTTGATTTCCCCACACCAGATAGACACCTGACAACTCCCAGCTCTTCCTACCAAAACAGTAAACTGGACTTGTTCCTTACGGATCACCTGTCTGGATCTTTTTGTTGTTGTTAAAAAATACACCACATAAAATTTACCATCTTAACCAGTTTTAAGCATATAGGTCAGTAGCCTCAATTATATTCGTATTGCTGCACAATAGCCCTCTAGAAATTGTCCTCTTGCAAAACGGAATCTTCTTCCTTCCTTCCCTTCTTCCCTCCCTCCGCCTCCTTCCCTCCTTCCTTCCTTCACTCCCTCCTTCCTTCCTGGCCTCCCCTCCCTGCAGTGCTGGAACCCAAGGTCTCATACACACTGGGCAAGCACTCTACCCCCGAGCTATACCGCACCTGAACTGAAACTGTATGCATACTGGACAAAACCCGCCGGTTCTCTTCATCCCTGGCCCCTGGAAGCCATCATCCTATTTTTATTCCTGTGGATTTGACTGCTTTAGCGACCTCATATAAATGAAACAATGCAGTATTTATCCTTTTGTGACTGGTTTACTTCGCTTAGTGTAACGTCCTCAGTTGCATCCCCGCTGTAACACATGACAGGATTCCTTTCTTTTTAAAGCTGAATAATACTCCATTTCGTGTATATAGCACATGTTATTCATCTCTTGATGGAGATTTGGGTTGTTCCCACCTTTTAGATATTATGAATAATGCTGCAAGGAATATAAATATGCAAACGCCTCTGAGATCCTGCTTTTGATTCTACAAGTAGAACGCTGGATCAAATGGTAATTCTACATTAAATTTTGGAATAAACTTCACATCATTTTGCACAGTTTTACATTGTCTGGCATATATCTGAGGTGCCATAGACACAGACTCAGGCACTGTATCCCTATCACTGGGTTAAGGTGGGGTATTCCTATATTCTTCTATACCAACCATCTGTAGCCATGTGCCCTAGAACGTAACCTGCCTTCAGGGTCAGTCTCACTGTTCAAGGAGCAAATAGGTCTTTCCCTCATACCTAGTGAAAGCAGAACACAGACTTTGCATTTCCATCTCTGAGGCTACACTGGATCCTTGCTACCAACAGGAAAGTGCAAGCACTTGGTTCATCATCCTCTGCCTCCCCAGGCCTTTCTGGTGCACATCGTGCTCACTGTCCTGGGGGAGCAGGAGCCGCTGGTCTCCAGTCAGTCCATTCTCCTGTACCTGCACCCTTCATGCCTGTCCAAAGGCAGGCTGGCACCTCCAGCTCTCTTCCCTTTGAGGATGCTGGTTTATTAGATGCGGCTCTGTCACCCCACTAGATATTCTGGCAGTGGAGGAAGGAGGGAGGTCTACTGGCTACCCACTCAGGCTGAAAGCAGTATTTGTTACAAGAGGACACTGTCTCTTATGCCACAGAAGCGGGAACTGAGCTTGCCAGGCAGCTGTGGGACTGGCTTCTTCTCTCTGACTAGGAAAACCTGGTGACACGGTTTTCTAGTCTAGGAGCTTAAACCCTGGGAAGGTATGTGTCTTCTCTGCTCCTCCATCCCAACTTACATACCGTTCTAGCCAGCCCTAATGTAAGTACATGTGCACACTGCACGTGCGTGTGCATGTGCACGCGCATGCACGCGCGCACGCACACACACACACACACAGGCCTCAAGAGTCTTATCTACTTGAGCCTATGATTTGCTTTCCAATCATTTCCGTTCCATTTCCAGTTGCTGACTTGACCGTGGATCTTCTAAAAGGAAGTAGAAGGTAAAATTGCTTAAGATTGACTTTTAAAAAGTACTTTTAAAAAGTACTCTGAATTTTGTCACCTTATTCTGTATTTACCGTATTTATCAAGTTACTTTAGGCAATGTATTTTGAAACAGAGTCTTGCTCTGTAGTCTGGGCTAGACTTGACCTCACTATGTAACACAGACTGGACTAATACATACAATCTACTGTCTCAGCCTCCCAAGTGTTGCAATTATAGCGTGCACCGCCGTGTCCAGCTTTACCTCAGACTTTACATGTAAGTAGAAAAGTTTTCAGAACAATCAGAGTCCCTCCAAGCAGCTATTCTACCAGTGTGCTTTGGAGCAAAAATTTCTTCGGTTTTTATTACCCTTTCTAGTCTTAAAGCAAGCAAATATACTTACTAAGAGTAAGAAATTTGTTACTAACACTTCACCAGATAGTTTGTCAGGCTCTTTCTTTTGAGGGGAGAGGGCAAGGGAATGATGGAGGCCCAAGGGGGAGAAAGACACAGAAAGAAGATTTGAGAAAACATTTACAAATCCCATTGATTTCCCAGCTTTTTTGCGGACCAATTCCGTATAAGTTTCAGCTAGAATTTCATGAATTTTTGTGTTTCAGCACTTGTCTACCTCCGGAAAAATTGAGTGAGCATGTTAGTCAAATTAGTCTTGACATCCCAATTTTACATGCTGGTACCATGTTATGAAATACTGTGTAGGAAAATGGTGGCTCTGCACGTTTATCTGTTTGTCTCTTGTCCTAATTAAGTCCATGTAGGTGCCATGTGACTTCAGGGTATGGGAGCTATTTTTCCCTTTGAAAGGGCATATTGCTTTAACATGCTACTTCAATTAGAAAAAGAACACATGAGTGTCTGGACATGTACATAGGTACCGTGAGAGAATTATTTGAAACATAAATTCTTGAGGGAATATCTGAACTCTAAAACCATCAAAAAGATATTTCCTGGTATGTTTGCAGACACTTTTGGATGAAAGAAACAGAAATCAATATGAGCTGGCTCAAGTAAAATATGGGAGTGGATTAAGTGCAGGGATGTCTCTCAGAGCCCAACAATGGAAATATTGTCCAACCCGAGGAACTAAGTCATGACAAGTTTGACAGAAAACCAGGGACAAATTCTACCTTTTATTTTCACTGCTCTCAGCATATCTGTTTCTTTTTTTCTCTCAGTGAAAACCAACTTTCTCTGTATCTCTGGTCACATTGTAGAATGTGCCCTAAGGTTCCTCCATCCAAACATGCCTTCCCAGCAAACTGAAGATTAACTTGTTATAAGTTAGTCTTGAAGTTTTAGGAAGGAGCACCTCAATGACCCTACCTGCATCAGGGTTTATGGCGTCCTGATGAGCTATGGATGAATGACTAACATCCCATTCTACAAAAGTGGCCTCTAGAGGTTCACTATGGGCATCCAAGATACTTTCCCCAAGAAGAGTATGGTCCACATCATGAGCAGGCATCAGGGTCTGTTTTAGAAGAAAGCCAGAGTTTTCTGTTTTGTTTCATGCTCACAGCACCAGAATAATATAGGACCTCAAACTTTGCACAAGTGCCACCAAGAGTTGTCTTGAGTGTTCAGCTGAATTCATGAAGACTCCAGTCCAACTGTGTCTCTTATCCCTGACCACACGCTTTGTTCCCTACTAGGTGTTATGGTCTTTGTTGTGTTCTGGTTGGCACACCACATACACACCATACCAGGTCCTTCACTAAAGGGGTTTGTTAATGGCACCACCTTTTGTTCCTAGAAGTGTCCTGGTTTTACAGTGGTCCAAGGCAAAGAGATGTTTGTGATTCTTATTACAGAAGTTGACAAACAGTGTAGTTTGAGTCCCCACAACATTTGATAAAGTGACAGAGAAATCCAATTTTTAGTTTGGAAACCTAAGTTAACCAAAAGGAAGAGTGTTTATTGATTAATATAAGGAAACAAGGGAAAGGACAGAAGGCAGAGCTTCCTTCAGCAGTCACTTCACCCAGTATCTCCCACATTAGGGAGTGCCTCCCTCTTTCCCTGTGTTTTGCCAGTTTCTTCCTCTGGAATAACTTTGTGCCCTTAGACTTGTCCCCATGAGGCTGAAAACTTGCACACTGTCAGCAGCCTTGTACCTATGTCCTCAAAGCTTCACAGCCAAAGAATTCAGAACTCTTGTTGGGAAGACCCTTGGGGGAGCATGTTGATATTTGGGAGCACATGCCCATCACTGCACCAGTCACTGTGGACAGAAGATGGGGAACTTGGGTTAGCAGTGCCACCAGCACCCTGCTGTGATGGGGGAAGAGTGCTGTTTCCTGGGGCACAAAGTGAAGACACTGACCACATAGAAAGTCCCTGGTGTTTACTGTCAGTCTATTTTCTCCAGAGCTGAGAAGCGGGAACAGAGCTGAAATAAACGCAGATAGCCCAACCTCCTTTTCTACAACTAAGATTTTCTGACTGAGGCAAACTCCTCCCAATTTCTGTTCCCTTCACTCACCCACCAGAGTCCACAGTCCTTATGGGCATGAGTTTGGTCAAGCTGCTAATGTTCACTGGGCAGTAGTGGATATAGCTTAGACGTAAACCTAAACATATCATTCCATATATTAACAAAACCAAACAAGATCAGGGTGTGCATTGCATACTAGCTCAACCTTTAGTAAGTTCTCTAAGTTTTATCAATCTCATAGACCAACTAGCATTCTGAAGACAACTCAGTGAGATTCCTGGGAAAGAAGCCCCCACCCAGCTCTCTGTTTCTGTCTGTCTCTGTAAGTCTACTAATGTTTGAGATTCTGTTGGTCCATCTGTCTGTTTATCTATCTAATCTGTATCTCTGTACATGTATGTCAGTTTTACATATATCAAGATGTTTATAAAACAGGACTTGAATTCACTGACTTTGGGTCCAACTGTTATCTGCAGAAGAGAAAGGCTGGTTTCTTTTCTGATAGAAACTTGAATAGTATTTTCTCTTGTCATGGAAAGTCGGTTTTCTTTGGCATGGTTAATCAGTCTAGAAATGTTTTGTTTACTAGGTTGTGGCAGTGTTTTGAATGATTCTCAGTGAAGGTGGGCAGAATCAGACCTGATCAGAATGGGTTGTTGCCATGTGGGTCTCCATATCTCTAATGGATCAAAAACCAGCATGTTGCCTTGGCTGATCTTTAGGATCCTTTCATGTCTTCTAACTTTTGTGAGCACAGAGATAAAGCCAAATTATTTTGCATGTGAGATCCACCTAGTTTAAAACTCCTTTCATCTCCTTCTTGAGCACATTTGAGAAGACTGAAAAATGTACTTTAAGATAAAGAAGATTAAATTTTTGACAGATAAGCCATGAGATAGTCTGCTGAGTAGCCAGAGGTTTTAGTCAGAACAGCACCATAGATCCATTATGCCTGGAAACTAGTGCTCTACATGTGTTTAAGGGCAAGAAGGGTGTTGTAGTTAGGGGTTACAAGGGAAACAATACAGGACATATAATTTATAGAATTACTTTATAGTAGTCATTCAAAGAGTTATATACAAAAAGAGTGCAGGAAATCTGTCCACACACTGAAGAATCCACCTGAGGGTTTGGATCCTACAGTAATGTCCTGCATGTGTCCAGCTGAAGACCTAGAACCTATAACAATGCACCCCATGAGTCCAACTGGAGGCCAAGAGCCCACCACAATGTCTCATGCAGGCCTGTTTAATGGATCTGTGCTGGGAAGGCCCAAAGGCCAGTGGTGGGAGCTAGAAAGCCTGTGGCAGCGGGATGAAGGATCTGAGCTAGTAGGCTGAGGGATCTGCACTGGAGCCAGGAAGTGACGCTCAGAGTAAGAACCAGAGCTCCTCCAAAAAGTACCACAGTCATCCTCAGCAACAATGAGATCTCCAGCTCCTCCAGCAATGAGAGCAGCTGAGTCTATATCAGGAAAGCCAGCACAACAAGTTTCTCCAGGAGACGGAGCAGTGCACCATCAGGGCCAGAGCTCCCCCAAAGTGAACCGTAGCCATTTTCAGTGACAACAAAGTCCCAAGCTCCTTCTATGATAAGAGCAGCTAAGCCCGTATCAGGAAAGCCAGCATGACAATCTCCCCCAGGAAAACAGCAGCTACCTACAGCTTCTCTTCTTCTCCAGTCCTCCTTTTTATTTTGTTGGCAACAATCCTCAGGTGGGGCTCCCACGCCCAGCACCATGCTGGTTCAGTTCAGTTGGTGTTACAACTTAAGCACCAGTTGTCAATCCACCACAAGGGGATCCCCTCACCAGGCAGCAGCAAGCACCTACTCTTGGAGCGATTTGCATGTTCTGCACCTTTCTGAATCCTAGTCTGGGTTTCGGATGCCACCTCCAAGATGAGTCAGCAGGCTGATGGGATGCACCAGATGGCAAATCTGAGAACAATCCCTCCTCTGAGAGATGTACACCAGGGCATGACTTGTCTAAGACTATAGAGCTTCTGCCAAACAAACACAACCCCACACAAAACGAAACAAAAGACCAATTTTGCCACAACTTTTAAACATACGATGCAAGTTTCATACTGTGAAAAGTCCCCACTTAAATGTGAATATTTTTGCTTACAGGGATAAAGGAAAAGAAAACACAAACACAAGCTCTAACACAGGCCTGTTTATGATGATGGGTCAGGCAGGTCTCCCTGCCCCCACTACCTCACTGACCACTTGTAATTGCATTAATTAGCATAAAGGCTCCAACTCTATTTAGCAGGGAAAACAATATTCTTTGTGATTAATTATGTAGAATAGCTACGCAGTCTCCAGTTTTCTTCACCACTAGTGGTATAGCTTTCTACTTTCTGTTAGTTTTCATTCTTTGAAACCCAAATCCTTGTTAAATTTATACCTATTGACTTTAAGGATGCTTCTAGGAAATCATTTGAATATTTTAAAAACCAAAGACCCCTATGCTCTCCTAATTTCCCAAGGAGAAGCCCAAGCCTGGGACAGAAACTCAGCTCTAGTTATATCTGTGGTGCCTGGGAGACATCCCAGCTGAGATGAGTACATGTGAAAAGAGAACACAGCCAGGAGCAATTAGCTGGTTCTTGGCTAAATGTCAGCAGCGTATCCACTGTGAACCCCCAGCTCTCCCGGCTGCGGGCACCACTCTCCCGCCTCCCTTTTCTCCCCTCAGCCACATTTCCAGTCAGGAAAGCAGAGAGGGCCCCTGGTTGGTATTGTTTCTCTGGAATTAGGCTCTGTAGTCTTTTCCAGTGACTTCTTAAAAGTCTGTTCTTTCTTCTGGTCAGCATTGTATTTTCTCCCCACCCTCCCCCTTTTAAAACCATTTTACTGGAAAACTACTTGGCACCAGGCTTCTCTTCTTTCATTTACAGCAGCTTCAAATTCTTATTGGCCCCCACACAATGCTGCTGGCCCGTGTGAGTGAAGGGAAATGTATTTCTTTCTAAACATTCCACATTTCTACTACATATAGGGTCCAACAGAGCACCCCTCCACTGCCCAGCTCCAGCCCATCACATCTGGTGGAATGACAGTCAGACTGGATGGAAGACCAGTGGTGTTCTCGGGAAACCTCGGAAGATCTCTAGCTTTGAAAAGAGTGCCATGCAGACAGGAGAGCCTGATTGGCCAGTTGTTTCAGGGTATTTCACTACTGGATCTTGGAGAACCAATCAGGATAGGCAGCCCTGAATTCTGCCTTCTGAGGATTCTGAGCAAGATCAACATAAGAGTCTCATTTCTGCCGTTCCTGCCTAGGCCCTGCAGCAAGGTATGTAGTGGCCACCAATTTGCACCTTAAGAAGATGACTTCCCATCTCCTCATCCTGCATCTCTGGTATGTTTGGAACAGAAAACTGTTAAAGGTGTTAAACACCTTCCATTGTCCAAGAAGCCTTCTCAAAGTGAGGTTTTCTAGTCTTCTGAATTTTCTAGGAACTGGACTGTGCCTTGGCAGAGGTGAGGCCTGCAGTGAGTGGGAAACATCAGCTAGAACTAATGGGTGTGGGGTCCGCACCTAGTTGTGCTGTCCAGCCCAGCTTTATCAGCGGTGGAGTATACATTCTCTGTCTTTTTTTAAGGGAAGGTCTCACTATGTAGTGCAGGCTGGCCTTGAACTTGCTTATGTAGCTCATACTGGCCTTGAACTCATGGTGATCCTCCTGCTTCAGCTTCCTGAGTGTGGAGTTACAGGAATGCAGCACCATGCCCCAGCTGAGTGCACATTCTTGTCTCCAGTTCTGGACCTCCTTGTCTAGTCTCAGTGCAGAAATGAAGAGCACCAGCGAACCCTTATGGGAATTGCCAGGGAAGACAACAGGGACAAACAGATAATTAAGTGATAGGGGAAAGAAATTGATAAACACCATGACTGATGTGTCCTTAGCCCAGCTGAACACAGGGATTACCTGGGTGACTTTGACAATACTAACCCCCTGGCCCATCCACCTAGTATCTAGTTTAAATGATTTGGAAGGAACCCCAGGATTAGAATTATGTGGTAATTTGAGAAAAAGACTCAGAATTATATAGAAATCTTACTGACCCCTTATTTTTTCTCCTAGATCACTCCATGCAATGTGTGAGGCAGGAAGGCCTTGAAAATGTTTCTTTAGTACCAGGAGCCTCTTCTGGAAGTTTCATTTTGTTTTTAAGAATGACATTTTCCCAGAATCAGTTTCATGTTAAAGACTGTGAAGGGGAATTATTTCTTGATGCACTCTGAAGTCAGTATTAGAATTTCCTTAGAATACCTACCCGGGGCTGCTAGAATTTCATTTATGCAAGTGTTCTTGAGATCACTGAGGGAAGGTAGGCACTTGAAAGAGAATTAGGAATTTGATTAAAGTCTTCCAGATGCAAAAGATTAGACCTGCAGGCAAGATAAAAAATTTTTGGTAGAAGGATGAGGCAGGGAGAATTCTTAGTGATTTTAAGATCTCATCCTAGGCCAGTAGTTCTCCATATTAGAATCACCTAAGGAATTACCAGACAACTCCAATCCTGACGGTCCTTCCAAATCATTCAAACTAGACACCACAGGAGTCGGCCAGTGGGTTAGTCCTGTCAGAATCACTCAGGTGACCCTGGTGTGCAGCTGTGACTGAGAAACAGAGTTCTAAGCTAGGAACACATCAGCCATCTGCAGTGCCTTGCCTGTGTGGGTAGCCACAGGTGGTGAGTGAGGGTTTACACATTTTTCCCTAATGAATCTAAAGCTTGGCTGCTTAAAGGGTGGTCCCTGGACCAGCTGCCTCAGTGTCACCTGGGATCTAATTCAAAAATGCATAATTTTGGGTACCCCCTAAGACCTATTGAATCAAAATTGTAGTGGGGAAATGTTTCTTAAATTTTAATGTACATAGGAAGCACCTGGGATCTTGTTAAAATGCAGATTCTGTTTCAGTAGGTCTGGGGTGTAGTCCAAGATCCTGCATTTCTAACAAGCTCCCAAATGATTTCAGCGCTGCAAATCCACAGACCACACTTTGAGCAGCAGAAGACTTGGAGCAGCAACAAATGGAAGTTACTCAAAAAGCAGTGCTCCAGCTTTGAACGGCTCTGTAGGAGCAGTGCTGAAACGTTGCGCAGAGTATCTTTAGGGGCATAGAGGACAATGAAGATTTTATAGGAATGGCTGCTATTGCCAGAGCAGCCAATAATAATTACCACAATCAGGAGATGCTATTGCTGGGAACTTCCAGGAACTTCCAACTGGACCTGGCACCAAGCAAAACTACAAGGGGAGAATCAAGTTAACAAAACTACTTAGTAAGCTGGAACCTGCTTTGCATCCCAGCCCAAGTCACTCTTGAGAATAAAGAAATTAACCATTTTTATCACTTGCTATCTGGAAGAGAGGACCAGTCTCTCTATGTATTTCATATTGAAATTTAAAACTAATAATTTCTCAAGTCCCCTCATGGGCTTATCTATCCCTTTACTGCACAAATGTTAATTGAGTACTATTCTGCACTTTCTTAGGACTTAGATTTGAATGTCTAAAAACAGAGTAAGGCTCCAGCCAGCAGAAGAATCCTAGAATTGCAACTTGATCCTCATTGGAGAGGACAATGTGACTTGAGGGGAGATAGTTATACTGGCATGGTGCTCATAAACATCTTAGCTATTATATAAATCCCATGCCTGGCATCAGTTGATGTCAATTTCCGAAATAAGACCATATATGATTTATTTGGAGTCAGGCACTGGAGAAGCCAATGCTGTTACTGGAAGGAATTTGACACCACTGAGCTTCTCTGGGATAAAAGCTGAGTACGCAGCATTTTAGAACGAGATGGTGGCCATAGAGGGTGTTGTATGAGTGGGGCTGTAGCACCATAAACACTTGCACGGTTTGGGGAAGGTCGGGCTGTGGGCTGCGAGTGGGAGCCCGGGCTGCAGTTCTTTTCCCTGTAAGAAGGCTTTGCGTGCGACTCCTGAACGGTTCTTTCCAATCGCACCCTTCGAATCGGTGTGCTCAGAAGAGGTAGTGCTGGCCTCCAGAACTCTCCAGCCCCTCAAAGGCAGTGCTCTTTGTGACTTGTGTCAGGCTAGGCGCTTCCTGTTTGAAGAGCTGTGCTCACCTGCTGTCAGGCAGAAAGACATCACAGTCCAAACACTCAGATGGCCCAGGGGCAAGAGGATGTGGAACAAAAAATCACAAATGGAGCTGTGAAGCCTCAGTAGAGTTAGTGGCACAGTATGAACTCATTATTAGCAGTAGCCATCAGGAACTCTATGGGGGAAGCCATTATAATATTCTCCTTGCAAAGATGTGTTAGGGTCCACAGCTCACTGACGTTAAATGACTTGTATGAAGTTACAGGGTTGTAGATAGAAGTGGAGAACAGAGGTTTCCTGGCTTTGTGTACCAAAACTCTATCCAAAACCTTGCAGAATTGAAGTTAATGGGGAGGGAAATGAGAAGTGATTAAGAAACAGAGAAAGCAGAGGGGAAAAAACACGTCATTATAGTCGGGGGTGTATGTACAAAAGGGAACATGTAATCATCTCAGTCTGAGGGGCCTCGATGTGTGGGCACACAGCAACACACTAGGAGGAAGGAAATGGGAGACTGGGTTCCTTGGTCAGAGGAGTACGCAATGTAGCTGTGGAAAATGGACACGTACAATGGATGTACACAAGTAACTTCAGTACAAAATATATACCTAAGCTCCGACAGCTGTGTGAGGAGCCCAGCGGTATGCAGGAGGGAAGGGAGGTAATTGGAAAAGTGTGTGTGGGTAGAAAGACGGTTCAAAGAAAGCAGCAGTGTTCGCCTGTACCTGGGAAAGGCAGTGGCCGCTGAGGCAGACTTAAGGCAGCTCCCCGGGGCCAACATAGAGGCCTCTGCAGGGCTCTGAGTTTCTAGGACCAGAGAAAGTGGAGCATGAAATTTCCTCCCAGGCACAGTCCGCCTGGAATGGGAAGAGGTGAAATTAGTGAAAACTCCTTTGCAATATGTGAAAAGAAAGAAAAAGACAAACAAAGGGATGGCCCGCCACCGCATGCACACTGGAGCGCAGTTGTGAAAACAACTGTGTAGAAGGCATTCACTTCCTTAGCTTCGCTTTTGCCACTTCCCAAAGAATGTTGTTCCGCGCTGGCCTGTGTAGACGAAACTTCAATTCCTACTAAATGTGCTGTCGGCCTAGTAGCAACTGGTGGTGTCTCTTTTAGCTTCCAGCCTGAGAAAAATATTTGTGAAGCTCAGAAAATTACAAATACGCAGAATAAGATTCTCATTCAACAAACAAAACCCTACTTGCGGAAGCTGAGCGAGTTTCAGTAGTTGATAGATATAAATTAATGGCGGAAACAATGCCGCAGCACATCCACTCCAGCCGTCCTGCCTGTGACACAGGCAGTTCTGCTTGCACCTGAGAGAGAGAGGGAAGCTCCCACACACTCTGCTTTCCTTTTTGCTCTGTCACGAAGTGTATGCGCCTAGCCAAGCGTGAAACCACTGTTTCTTCTACAGATGTGGCCCTTCACTTCAACACATGTTCATTAAGGCTGGGGCCCACTAAGCAGACAGCGGTTTATCGTGGCTGATTGAGGTCCTTCATGTGACACATGGTAGACAGGGACAGAGACCAAAGGCTCTGGTAATGTGCTTACAGATGATCAGAGCTTTTGGTACATTTAGTTGGTTTATCATGTCAGAGATTCATGCTTGGAAGAGGGCAAATCACTCACACCTCTTTCTAGCACAGGCAATGTAATGTATGGCACAAGAGACGAAGCACTGAGCTGTGTGCTATGGGCATCCGCCTCACTAATGGTCGTAGACCTACGGGGACAGAGCCTGTACTCATGTGGATCATGACCTGCTTGAGTTCTGGAACATAATACCATAGCCTAATGAACTGGTACCAGGATGGAAGAGAAATTGACCCCACGCCTTCCCAAGTAATTCTGATCCCTTTAGAACTAATGACTTAGAGTGACTGCATAGAGATAGAGATAACTTACTGTAAGAATACATTTTTATAAGACTGTTAGCATCCTGAATAACTTACTACCTGTTGTGGCTTGTGTCTAGATGTCCGCCCAAAGCCTCATGCAGATTTAGATGGGGCTTTTCAGAGGTCACTGAATCTAGTTTGTGATGGACTCCTAATCCAGTGCTGGGATTAAGGCTGTGAGTGCTACCCCTCCACTAGGGCGGGCAGCCCTCATATAATAGAAGGGACAGACAGAGGCTTGTCCCCTCTCTCTCCCTCTCTCATTGCCTTTGCTGTCGGCTCCCTCCAGGAGTGGTTGCCCCTCTGTCATGTGCCCCTCTGGCCCTGGAGCTGAGCCACTGTGCACTGCAACTTCTACCCACTGTGAGCTAAATAAGTCTTTCCTCCCTTAACTTTGGGCATTGGGTGTTTTATCTCAGCAATGAGAAAAGTAACTAAGACACTACCTTAATAAAATAGGAACAAAAAGCCATAGATAGGAACATTGTGAAATGAAAGACTAACAATACAACCACCATATCACACAATACAACATAACGTGGAAATGTTGAGAGGAAAAGAACACTGGCAGTGGTAAAATAGGGCTGCAAGGAAACAATACTCACAATAGCACAATTAAAACCTGCATGGGGCGTAAACAGCAGAACTGGCAGGGTAGAATTTAAATCAGTAATGTGGAGGATAAGACTAGAAATTCTCCCAGAAGATAGAGAAAAGGAGGAAAAAGGAGATGTTTTAAAATGGAAGAAAAGATGGAGGGTAAAAAAGTGAAAAAGATGGAGAATAGAAGGAATCACCTGGAACCATGGATTTTTTTGGTAAGAAAAAATGAACGAGAATAGTTATTTATAATAGTGATAATCCAAATCAAGATGAAAAAAATTTTTGAAGGGAGAAAAATAATTCCTGAATTTGCAGATGTAAAAGACTAGTTCAGTCAAAAATTGTTCTAAAAAAAAATTCTCACACAACTTCAAGTTACAAGGGTAAGTGAATAGATTGGCATATACTTAGTCAGAAAAATATATTCACCAATGAGCAAAGTCATCAAGATTTCAACTTTTTTCCACAACTGTTCATGCCAGAAAAGTAACAGTGCTGTGATTACAAGAGTTTGAGTGAAAATCTACAAACCGAGAATATTACACTCATTGCATCTCATCTGTTAAAGCAATAGAAGCACATTTTTATACAATGGTTTCCAAAAATATACTTGCGATGCACAGAAGTTCCCCTGAGGTATCACTTTGCATGGTGCCTACCTAATGCCAGCGCTTGGGAGGCTGAGGCAGGAAGATCATATTTTCAAGTCCTGCCTGAGCCTAAGTCCCTATCTCAAAAATATAAATGAATAAAATAAAAAATTAAGGGCTAGAGATGTAATGTGAAGGTCCTGACTTCAAACTCTAGTACCAATAAATAAACAAAAGAATGAACACAATTTTGTGTTTTTGTTTTAGTTTTAGTTTAAGAAAAAGCAGGTTTTTTTCCAAAGGCACCTTTTGTTTTAGCTGCTTGTCTCCGTATGTGTCCTCAGGCAGATGAGTAGGTTACTGGAGCACAAAGCTGTTACTTTATGTGGAGCTCACTTATGAGTAGGTTCTTCTGCACTCGCTGAGGAGCAGATACCAATTTAGAATTTGGTATGAATTGGAGAAATGCCCATGAAAGGTGAAGGGGTACCGGGCAAGAGAAGGTAGCAAGAACCTTCAGACAGTGCTGTGGTCTGATGTCTGCAGAAGAGAGGCTGGGAAGGAAGGGAGTTGAGCAGGAAGAATTCTATAGGTGACAGTGCTGTTCTGAAATTCCTTGGTTGCGCACACAGCGCTTCCCCAACACTGCCATGGAGGTTTCCCTCTGAGGCAGGAAAAGGCCCAGCTCTAGTACCTCTGTTCTAGGTGCCGGTTGTTGGCACCCGGCAGGTCTACAGCCTCAGCACCAATGCTGCCACTGCTGTGGCTGCAGCTGCTGTGAGTCCAGGACCAGCCTAAACTACACAGCAAGACCCTCGATCAAAAAACAAAAGCAAACAAAAAAGAAAATCAAAATAACAGTTGTAACTATAGATATGTATGTGTCAGCAATAATTCTTAACAATTCTCTAACCTTTAAAATGGAACACAGATATTGCAATACAGATAGATGGGAAATGGCAAAGAAACTCGAAGTAAACAAAAGCTCCAGGAGGCAAATAAAATTGTAAGTTTTTATGTGGTATGATTAATTTTTCACAGAGAAATAATAGAATCTATTGTGTTTAAAATAGGTTATAGACTTCCGGGAAGATGGCGACTGGCTAAGCAGCAGAGAAAGATCCTCCTGGAGGATCGCCACCCAGACACTGGGCTATAGCAATATGAGAAAGACAAGAAGGAGAGAAGTGGGTCCCTTGGACCCAGGAAGGATCTGAAATGAGAATTGAAGCCCTCAGAAAGAGCAAACAAGACCTCTCCTGGAAGAAAAACTCGGAGGGCCACTGTGGCGCAGTCAGAGGAAGAGGAGGCAGAGAAGGAGAGAGCCACCGCTCCATACACACCCTTGGCCTTCTCCCTCATTCTGGCACTCACAGCTTCTGCTTTGGAGGCCTGTGCTCACAGGAATCTCCCGACTTGGCCAGGGGAGAGTGGAGTTCTGAGAGCTGGGCCGAAGGGAGAGTGGAGAAGGCACAACCCAGAAAAGAGGTGGCAGCAGCAGATGGGAGGTGTTGTCCAACCCAGTGTGAGGATGAAAACTTACAACTACCATTAAAGCAGCATGCCCACTCTGCAGCAACCTTTCTAATTAGCGCCCTGAGGCAAGGCGGAGTCAAAGCAAACAGCACACAGCCCACCACACCCAGCTCTACACCTGCCCCAAGGCTGTGGCCTCCTACCTCTCCACTGTGTGAGCAACTACCAGCAGAGAGCAGCAGAGCAGTGGCAGCAACCCCAGGTGTGGCAATTCCCAGGGATCCAGCCAAAGAACAAATGGGAACTGTAGGACAACAGTAAGAGAGAGCTGCAGATAGAGGTGGATCACATGACCCCACACCCTTCTCACTCCAACACCAAGCAGGAAGCACGAGCTGTGTCACCAGGCTTCAGTTCCCACCCTGAACTCCATCTCTGAGCACCTTGAGTCTTGGTGACCCGTGCACTCAGCAAGTGTCTCTGACAGAAACGGGATGAGTCCATGGGCTTCAGGACTCACCCTAAACTACTAATATGAGCACCAAGAGGGACTTCATACGGCTTGCATATATGAACCTTGTATGAACCCATAGCAACAAATTGCACAAAAAGCAGCAGTCCAGGAGTCTGAGAGACAACAACATACTCTACACAGAAGACCCGAGAAAATCCTCCAATTCTCTCCTAGAACTAATAACTAAACTTAGCACACACCCTGGACTACCTCAGAGAGCACAGGTGGGGGAGACCTCACTCCACTTGTGCCCAGCATCATAAATGTGCCCAATGCCCAGCTGGAAGAGGCAGGGAGCGGCAGCACTGGAGATTGAGAGGTGGGAGGAGGCGAAGCCCTGGAACTTGGGTGTAGACCTGGTACTCTAGCTGGGTAGGGATAGCCTCCAAAGAGCCATAGGAGGCCTGCAGGGAGACACTAGTGGCCTAGGAGGGGACCCTGGGGGCCTTGACAGGGAGCTTAGCAGCCTGAGGGGTGAGGGGGGCTCCCTCTAGGCTACATGAAAACCCTGAGGTCCTGGACCAGGCCTCTGGGATTGCGGCCACAGGGAAGAACCTGGTAGTCCTCGGAGGCAACCCCTTGGACTCGACTGGGCCCCCAGGAGTGTCTCAACAGGGTGGAGCCTGGCATTCCCCGGGGGTGACCCCAAGGACTCCACCAGGCCTCCAGGCATGCTGCATGAAGGCAGAGCCTGGCAGTTCACAGGGTAACACTGCCAATTTGACCAGACCCCTGATGGCCTTGAGGGCTTGTCAATGGGGGCTTGACCATAGTGAACCTGGTTCCCTAAGGATGGGTGCTTTTGCACCTCCTGCCATAGGAATTTGTGTGCACATGTTTGTTACAGCTTAATTTGAAGCAGCCATGTCTCTTCCCAATGTGAGAGCCAGAGGGAGTAAATAAACCAAAAAGTACAGTTATTATCAGAGGGAAGACTACTGATTGGGTGGGAAAATAATGGGGATGAGGGTAGAGAAAATTGATTAATCGAACGAGCTGTCATCTGTATAACTAAGTAACAAATACAAAGATAACATTATGTAATACAGCATCCAGTGCTAATTCCCTACTATCTTCTCTATAATTTTGTATGTCCTTTATTGCTTTTATGTTATTCTGGTTTATATGTATTCATTCTTTTGTCTTTAAAACTAAAAAAAAAGTAAATAAAAAAGAAAGAAAGCCAAAAAACTAGGTTATAATTTAAAAGAGAATAGGGACAGCTCTTGGAAGTTAAAAAAATACAACAGAAAAAAACACGAAATTAAAAAAATCAATGGGGGCATTGTTGCTGGGAATATAGCTCAGCAGCACAGCACCTGCCTGGTAAGTGTGAGGTTGTGAGTTTGATTCCCAGTACCAAAAAAAAAGTCAATAGAAAGATTGCATAGAGTTAAAGAAATCTCCCAGGAAGTAGATTCAAAAGAGGGGATGGAAAGTAGTAGACCTATGTATGTATGAAAAGACCATAATGAAACTCTATATTCTGTATAATTAAAATGACCTAATAAAAAATATAGAGTAAAAAAATGAGATCAGATAAAAAGTAAGGATAATTGTGAAAATTCAATGTATAACTAGTAAAAATTCTAGAAATAGAGAACCTAGAAAACATATGGTTGAAAAAGCCAAAGATGGAAGAAAAGAACTGTTTCTAGAACTGCTAGATACCAATCTCTAGACCAATGGCCCATGCAGTAAATGCAGAAAAGATGGACACTCAGGCTATCACAGTGAAATTTCAGAACGGCAAGATGGAAGATACCCTGAGACCTTGCAAAAAGCAAAACCAGGCCACCTGAGGGTATCAGAACTTGAGGGAGTGCGGTACCAGAGTGTGCCAGCAGTAGCAACATTGGAGACTGGGCAAAAGTGAAGCAAGTCCCTTTTAATGTGGAAGGAGCATGATCTTCCCCCTATAATTTTTTGCCCAGTTCTGATTTCCTTTCATCTCCTTCTTTGTCACTTTCTACCCCTGGCTGTTGCACTGTGTTTTCTTCTACGGGTTTAAGAATTGTTAAGGATTATGCTGACATTTATGTCTGGTATACATTTACAGCAATTATATAGTTTACTCCACGGTACCATTTGCAATTCCCCTGCCAGTCTTGAAGCTTTGATTTCTTTCTTGGTTGGGAAGATGAAAACAGACTAACGATATTTTCAAAAATGCTGAAACTGAAAAAAGTTTAGCCTCCTGCACCCTTTCTCAGGAAGCTTTCATAAGAAAATATGCTCTACTACAATGAAGAAATAAATTTGTACTTAATAGTGCTCCTAAAAAAATAACCAAAATAAACCAAACTGAGCACCTGATGACAAATGACTATGAGTGACTAAAGCCAAACAGACCCTATTGTTCCTAGCCTAATGCCGTTCCATCCATTTAGATAATAGAAACCAGCACCGGCATTAGTCTCTGCCTCCACCACCTACCCATACAGGCATTGCCTGATGCAGAGATAGTCATGGAATTCTTGGCCCAGGGCTCTCCCCAGATTGGTCTGTGGGTCAGCTCCATTCCATACAAGGCTGCTGGTGCTTTAGGTGAATAGGCTAAGCTATACCTGTGCTATACTGTAAAGCATGCAAGCTAGTCTTTCCTACCTTTGTTTGTTTGTTGGTGCTATTGGGGATTGAATGCAGGGTCTCAGTTATAGGAGGCAGGCAAGCAAGCAGTCTACCACTGAGCAACGTCACCAGCCCCAACCCCTAATTAATTTGGCCTGTGAGCTGGGAGAGAAAAAGGCCATGCAGGTTATTTGCCACCCTATCTCGAGGGTGTTGTCCTAGTTTGTGTTCAGACTTAGTAAACTTAGACTTATTAGACAGGGGCACATATTTAAACTGGGGACATTCTTTTGATCATATTAACCATGTATGTATTCATTCACTTTAACTTTTTTTTTTAGTATGTAGGCTTATGAATTCTAATATTCTGACTGGAAGATGGAAGGTCTTGGTCAAAAAATGAATGCTGTGAAATATCACAGAATCTTTAGTGGATGAGAGCAAACTCCTCAACTGAGCCAAGTACTGCTGCCCCCTCTGCTTCCCTGAAGATCAGAGCCTGGGTTTTAAAGCACAAAGAAATTGTAGGTTCTAGTTCCATTGCTATGAAGGTGGAGCTTTGGTGAGGAGGATGAACTGTCTCTAAAAAGGGTAACTATCAAGCTTCTGGCTGCTTTGTAGCTTCTGAAGGGGGTGGGGGGAAGGGAGTATGGGGGTTGGGATCTGAGCCAGACTGGCCTAGAGGGCGAGGTATTCCTTCCTTTGTAGACTCTGAATCTGTTCCTCAGACCACCTATCCACAGGCTTATGTTCCTGGCAGTTTCCTTTAACTGTTTTGGGAAAATACCTAGAAGGAGATTAGATGAGTTGATCAGAATTTCTATTTTTAGTTAGTTTTTTTTTTTTTTTTTTGAAAACTCATACTGATTTCCATAGTGGCTGTACCAGTTTATAATCCCACAGTGAAGAATGACTCCTTTCCCCTTGCAGCCTCCCCAGCATTTGCATTGCTGCTTTTATGGTGATAGCTATTCTTTCTGGAATAATGTGGAATCTCAATATCGTTTTAATTTCTTTAATGGCCAGAGAAATCAAACACTTTTGCATGTATTTATTGGCTATTTGTACTTCTGAGAAGAGTTTATTCATTTCTGTTGCCCACTTTTTGATTGGGTCTTTTATTTTGGAGGCATCTAATATTTTTTAGTTCTTTTTTTTTTTTTTTTTTTTCTGGGACCGGGGATCGAACTCAGGGCCCTAGTGCTCAGTGGCAAGCACTCAGCCCACTGAGCTGTACCTCCAGCCCTTAGTTCTTTATGTATCCTAGATATCAGTCCTCTGTCCAAAGAGTAGGTGGCAACATTTTATTCCCATTCTGTAGGTTGTCTCTTTACTTTCTTGTCAGATTCCGTTGCTGTGCAGAAGTTTTTGATATGATATGATCCCATTTGTTGCTTCTTCATGTTATTTCTTGTGCAAATGAGGTGCTCTTCAGAAAGTCCTTGCCTGTGCCTATATCGTCAAGAGTTTTATCTATTGTATCTTTCAGCAGATTGTTTTTGTTTTAGTATTTAGACCTTTGATCCATTAATTTGATTTTATTTTAGCCCATGTGAGAGATATAAATCTAGACCCAATCATCTGCATGTGTGTAGGCAGTTTTCCCAGCACCATTTGTTATCGATACCATCTTTCTTCTCGTGTATGTTTTTGGCCCTGTTGTCAAAGTTCAGATGGTGGAACATACCTGGGGTTGGAAAAGCACCACAAATTTAACGTCTTCTGATAGAGCTAAGATTCTGCCTAGTTACTCAACTTTGATACTGAGGATTAATGCCACTTAGCCCAGTGTCCTCAGTCTTGGAAGCATATTAGAATAATCTGAGATTTAAAAAACAAAAACAAAACAATGTCTGGGCCCACCTCAAACCAATTAAATCAAAAGAATCTTGAAGCTAAAGTTTGATACCAAAGATTAAGTCACTTTGCAAAATATTCTCAACCATGCAGGCATTTTAAAATAACCTAGGTGTTATGGTTGATACATTGTGTCAACTTGGAGAGTCTGGAGGTTTGGCTGAGTAATTCAGCAGGAAGCCAGGGTGCTTAATTTGTACACATCCTGAGCCTGTGGAAGAGGAGGACGTGGAGAGCTACACACCCCCTGGGTGGGGGCAGATTGTTTAAAATGTAAGGGAGAGAAAGAGGCTGCTTGCCTGCCATTCCACACATTTGCTCATTGTTTGCTGCCATGAACAGTTTGCCCTCTGCCATGTGCCACTCTGCCTCTGAGCCAGCCAAGTGTGGACTAAAATCTTCACAAACTGTAAGCTAAATAAACCTTTCCTTCCTTCATTTTGGGTGTTGGGTATTTTGTCTCAGCAACGAGAGAAAAGTAACCAGAACACTAGGTTTATTTTTTTTCTTTTCAAGACAAAAGAATACAAATACAGATAAACAGTTCAGAAAATACAAAACTATACAGAAACTAGTAGGGAATTAGCACTGGATGTCGCATCACATATTGTTTTCACAGTAGTGAACACATAAACATTAAAGGAAATTGAGAAGAATGTAGGGAATTAGTACTGGATACTATCTGCCATAAAACTATCTTCATTTTTGTGGTCACAAAAACAATTAAGGGAAATACAAAGTCATATAGAATGTAGGAGGGAATAATCTCTGAATGCTATTCTACCCAAAACTGCCTTCTCCCCTGTCACTCCATTATACCAATGGTGGCTCGCTTGAAAATTCAAATTTATAACCTACATGGATGTATACAGACTATCAGGCTTGGGTGGAAAAGCACCTAAATTCATTACGGACCGCCATTCTCCTCTCCGCCCTGGTGCTACATGGTATATGGGCGGAGGGAAGTGGTTTCAGTCTGCCCTCATTGACCCCGCATGGGGTCCCAAGGCGCACATCCCGCCCACAGCAGGGCCACGCCCACAGCAGACTATGTGGGAATATGTCCACAGCAGACCTTGCGGGGCATGCCCACAGCAGACGTGGCGGGTCATGCCCACAGCGCATCGCATGGCCACGCCCACAGCAGATGTTGCAGGGCACGCCCATGGCAGATGTTGCGGGGCCACGCCCACAGCAGACGTCTCAGGTCTCGCCCATTGCGCGGTTCAGCGGGGCATGCCCACAGCAGACATCCCAGGGCTATGCCCACAGCAGTGGTGGCGAGGCTACGCCCACAGCAGATGTTGTGGAGCAGGCCCACGGCAGTCACAGTCGTCGCAGGGGAGACGCCTACAGCACATGCGGGGACATGCCCACAGCTGTGGCCAGTCCCAAGGGGCTACGTCTAGGGCAGCTGCTGATCGCTGCTGGGCTCAAGTTTGCCCAGCTACTGGAGACTCTGCCCTCTCCTCCTCCCTTCTCCTGGGTTCCAGCTTCACCGTTTTCCCCCCCTTACAGCTGGACTTTAGGCGAACTTACAATGCTTGATACCAGGGCCTAAAGTCTCCTCCACGGTGTTCACATCGAAGGTCTAGCCTGTGAATTGAGTTTAGAAATCAGTTCTAGAATAAAGTTGAAGGATAGAGTCCATTGCTGTTTTTCTGACTCCAGGTCTGCCTCTCCTCATCTAACTTGTTGTCATGGTTCATGCAAAGTTCGTATGTGAAAGCTGTAAGGCGATCCTCCTCATTTTAATTAATAGTTTGGTGTGAGTCCCAAAGTCCATATACTCGCCCAATTGCTGACAATAGTGTGTGTTGATTTCATCCCCCGCCTAGACTCTATGTGTTCACAATGAGATCCCAGGGCGGGAGCTAAAGCCCAGCACCTCTGCTCCTCCTTTCTGCCTGCTCTCGGAGCGCGAAGGGCGTGGAACCACTCAATTCATCTTCCTACGTGGCTCCCACCCGTCCTCACGCACCTTCCCCTGCTGGCTCCTCAGTCAACTTCCCTGAAGCCGCGGCGACCCTGGGCTTCGGAGTCGCTGGAGCCGCTTCTCACTGTTCCCCGTTCATCCAGCAGAAAGGTGGGGGAGGGGATCGCCTCGGGGCAGACGCAGAGCCGGGTGTGGTGAGCTCTGTGCTCAATTGGACTTTTTCCAACCTGTTTCCTGGGGCCGGTTAGGAAGATTGCTCCGTGTTCGGGTTTCTGTTTCCATGTGTGTTATATTTTCTCATCTCCCTGGTTTCGAAAGCTGCTCCCGTCCACCATTGTCTCTTTTTCTGGGCACGCACTCTCCTCTCCAATCTTTGACCATCTCTTGGAACTCCTCACTCCCCTGGCTGAGCCGGGAGGCTTCCGTGCGTAGGTCTCCAAAACTGAAGCTGCGATTGCCGAAACCAGGGTATGCACCAAGGATATGTGTGTTTGGAGCTGTGGTCTTTCCGGTTCGCTTCTCTCTGGCTGTGCCATGGCGGTCCTCCATTTCCTTCAGCCAGAAGAGGTCTTTCTTATACTCTCTGATGGTTTCTGTTCCCATTTCTGATATTTCCTGGATTCAAGGTGCCCACCTCTCTCCTTTTTTTTAACCTTCTCATATTGCTGCATTTCTTAGTCTAGGTGGGATTTTCCCAAGAGGATTCTCCTCTGCTTCCTACCCGGTCGCCATCTTAGTTGCTTACTAAAATAACCTAGGTTTAAAAAAAAAAAAAACCTGAGCCCAGGCTGAACCAATTAAATTAGAATCTCTCGGTCCACAGATTAGGGATTGGGAAACACTCAGCCAATTCTACTGTCCATTAATCTAATAGGAATGTGCAGGCGCACATGGGACCTTTCTACAAAAGTGTGGTCTGCAGGTCAGCATCACCTGGAGGCTTGTTAGAAACATAGCTTCTCAAGCCCCAGCCAAGGCACACTGGATTAGAATCTTGCATTTTAGCAAGATGCTTAGAGCATTTGAAAGGACTTTAAATTTTGTATATCACTGATAAAAGGAAAAGTTATGCAAAACATATCAGCTGTGACTTGCCAAAATACCCTGTAATTGTTCACTGTTGCTTCAACTTGGGTAAGAAATGTCTGACTGATTGGATCAGCGTATTTCTGGGTGTGGCCAGTGTTTACTGAGGACAGATGTCCCACCTGTTTGTGAATAGACCTAAGCAATAGACTTATGGCCTGAAAGGTACAAAAAGGGGAAGGAAGAAGGACATCTCCCTCGTGTTTCTTCAGAGGAGCTCTAGTTTTCACCTGTGCCTTGGACATTGTCTCCTGACTTCCAGCACAGACTCTTCAGCTTCCTGATATAGATTTGTACAGGACTCTACAGTGAGCTCAGCCCTTCAACTTTTGACCAGGTCCTTTGCATTCTTTTATACCTGACTCTACGGGTGGGTATTGTAAGCTTCCATATTCATATCAAAAAGATAAGAAAGCTAGAAGAAATCATAGTTGCTTCATACAAAGACCCCAACCTCCCTAAAAGAATCAGATAGTACAGTGAAAGAGTCCGGCAGCTCTGCCAGCCAAACAGATGAGGGCCTTAGACTCTAAAGAAGTAGAAAGCAAGGACTACTGAGGTCTGAGGGGAAGAGCATATAGCCCTGCTCAAGAGGGAATCTGATTTGCTCCAGCCAAAGTTCTACTGTAGTGAAGAACTGGCCTTGGCCGCTATTGAAATCTCTTGTCCTGATGGTTGATCTTCACCTTGGCTTAAGGAATACCCAGCTATGTGGTGAAGCATTCTTTTTAGGTATGTCTTTGGAGATATTTTTGGTTTTTTTTGTTTTTTGTTTTTTTGAGATATTTTTGGAGGAGATTCATTTGAATAACTGGACTCAGTAGGCAAATCTGCTCTTAATGTGAGCAGGCAACAGTCCATCTGTTCAGGACCTGGATAGAACACAAAGGCAGGGGCAGGGAGAATTTCCTCTGTCTGCTGTAGCTAACACATCCATTTTCTCCTGTGCTTCAAGCCTTCCAGACTCTGAGACTTGCATCCACATGCCCAGGGCTTCCGGGCCTTCTGCCTCAGACTGAGCTCCTCAGGTCTTTGGACCCTGAGTTATATCACCCACTCCTCTGTTTCTCCACCTTGCAGATGGCCTATCACGGGACTTCTCAGCCTTACAAGCAGGTGAGTTGATTCACATAACCTTTTATACATCTATACGTATTCTATTGGTTCTGTGTCTCCAGAAAATATTGACTAATAGGCAAAACAACACAGTATAGGGCGGGTTATAGCTGCAAAAGGCCACTAATCTAAAATGACCTTCATATTGCAGCAAAAGAGGTTGATTTGGGTTTTCTTGTCCTTAAGTCACAGGGTAGAATGCCTCCAGTTCAGTTATCATTTTAATTTCTCACTTCTACCTTAAGGAACAGGGTCATGCTATCTGAGAGAGCTCTGGAGCCGCTGCGGGTGGAAGTGGCTGAGGATGAGCGGCAGCTCAGGAGGTGTTTCTCTGGAAAGACAATGAAAATGCTTGGATTCAACGTCCAGACATGTTAAGTGTTTTGTAAGCCCTGTGTAATTTAACAGAAGGGAAAGCCAAACTCTTTCAGTGGATATTTCCTTCAACACCAGATTTGTTTTGGGAGTCTGGGCCAGGTGACAATGATGGCCCTAAGCTTGTTTTCCCAAATGAAGTCTAAACATTTGCTGAGGAATCCCATAAATTGGCCAGATGAAAGTAAATAGGAAAGAGACACGAGAAAGGTGAGGTGACCATACAATTCTGAGTGTGAGTTGGAGAAAAGCATGCTGTAAAGGTGGGAGACAGGGTACAGGAATAGTTGGGCCAGCTAATTAGCCAGCATTCAGCACCCATTTGCCTTTCAGCAGACACTTACTAATCACTTACTATGTGGCCAGCATAGTCCTCAGTGCTAAGGATAAATGGTGAACAAGACTGACTGACTGCCTGCTCTCCTGAAGCTCACACCACTTTTCAAACCACGTGACCTACATCCCTGCTTCTTAGTGTCATTTCAGTGTCCCATCTTTCCAACAGAGTCAACATTCCTATTTCTAATCCATGCTTGCATTTTCATATTAGCTATTGTGGGCCCCTAGATCTTGACGGATTTTGGTCTCTTCAATTTTCTCCTGTGCTTCATGCACAGGAAAAATTCGGAGACCCTAATATCATTATCTCCAAGGTGCACAAGTCCGATATGCTGGAGAATATCCTCTTCCACAAGTGGCAGCATTCTAGGTTATATACCCAGAAAAGTTAGAAGGTATCAAGAAATTCGTTGTCTTGTTTCCTTTACTTTGAGTGGAGTTGTCAGGTGCTTCACTCTACATTTCTACCTTTTACAATTGCTAAATTTAAGAAATCTCAGAGCAGTAGGCCTTCCCAATCTTTGAGCTCTCTCTGTACTGAAGATCTCGCTTCACAGTAGCCCAGTGAGGCCACACTCACGTGATAGGAAGTGACTTCATCTTAAATGCAGAAGCCCTTTAGCCCGTTAGAAAGGACAACAGAATTCCCCTCAAGAATGGTTTGTGTGAATGTTAATTCAGTTCATTTTCTTTATCAAGAAAGAACATGAACAGAAATGGTAGTTTGTGACTGCTGAGAGAAGCCTCTGTAAATTTCTATTGTTTGCATTTGTAGAGGTAAATTTCTCCAGACAATGCAATTAATTATGATTTCATGGGTAAATGTCTGCATCCATAGGGGCCGCTATAATTTACTTAAATAATTCACCCACTGGGCAATAATAATAGATGTGGTTATTTTTTCTTGGAATTCATTTTATTTTTCCCTTTAGTATTTCTAGTTTATTCAAATTACTTTAATCCAGAATGTCAATAACAAAATTCTACCCTGTCTGCTTAATCTAGTATTCCCACAAGGCCCAAAATGTCTGCTAAATAAGGGCTCATGGTGTCAGCATGCTGCTTCTTACAGGGGTTGAGGTCTTGAGGTTGTTTGGAATTCATTCATTATGTTGCCATTGCCTTACAAGGGAAACCAGTGCAGACCTTTGCATTGTGTGCCCTGCTTCCTATCCTGGGCTTCCTCACACACAGCATTGCTCATTCCCTCCTGGAACTCTGCCCACTCCCCTCCAGCCATGTACCCAGTTTCTTTCTTGTCCTCCTTTAAGGCTTTCTTTTATAGATATTTTCCCAAAGAAATGCTACCAGTGCTTTACTGGAGAGCAGAGATTTGGGCCAACTCACAGAGCAGAGCAGACAGTGCTGCCTTACCAGCACTGACAGGGAGAACCACAGACCCAGGAACCTCTGGGGCCCATTTACTAAGAGAGACAACCAAAGGACTATTTTTTTACTTTATCTTTCTGCTAGTTATAGATTAGTCTTGCTCATTGACTGGGCAGAGGAGGCTCAGACTTTCTGGATATTCTTGGACTCCTGGACTGGTTGGGTATAGCTCCCATGACAGAGAATTCCTAGACAGAGTCATGTAATGGGATGAAGGCAGTCTCTGCCCCTGTCTCTTGGTATAGTGTCTGCCACATGGAGAGCCCCCACTGGGTATTTGAAAACCTTTTCCTAGTTAATGTTTTTTCTGTGTCTCTTGTCTACCCCACAGAGCCTTTGGGATTGCCAGAACACATCCATCCATACAGTAAGAACACACATTTGTTGAATCACCAGCCCTTTGAAGCAAGAATATCTATTCTAAAAATAATGATCACGTAACTGCTATAGGGAAACAGACAGTGGAATTCTCTGTCAGTGCTTCTTTCCTTGCAGGAAACATTGGTGGTTTTGCATATTATTCATTATGTTTGATACACAACAGCTATTCCCCCAGATTTATCTTTTTAATAGAATTCTAATACTTCTACATGTGAGCCTGTATTTTAGGCTTGCTGGACCCACACTCATGACCAAAAGGTGATTAGTCTTGACTAACTTAAGTTGATCATGGTGATTGTATTACCCTTAAGCTACCCAGTGGTTAGCTTAGAAAGGACATTGGAACAATTATGATCAGTAGATACATAGGAAATTTTTCAAAGAAAGGAGAGGCCTAGGAATGACTCCTCATTTACAAAGAAATGGCAGTCCTATGATGGCATTCATATTTTGTGTGTAAAGATCTTATGGTTTAGGCTGTTGCCACCATTTTGTGACAATAAAGAGACAAACTAGGATTCAAAAGCCATCACTTTAAGAATAGCAAGAGTAGAACTATGAAAAGAATCTTGCCCTTGATGATTTTCATCTCTAAACCAACCTTGGATCTGTCACACCTCAGACTCCTCCTCCTCCTTTGAGAAAATTATTCCCTTTATTGTTTAGGCCAGTTTAGACTGTCGTTACTTAAAGTAAAACAAAAACAAAACAGCAGACATGGGCTGGGGATACAGCTCAGTGGAATAAGCTCTTGCCTAGCAAGCACAGGGTCCTGAGTTCGATCCCCAGTACTGAAAAAAAACAAAAAAACAAAAAAACAGCAGACATGCTAAAGCCAGCACTGACCAGCAGTTGACTTTCTTCACCAGAAAGTCAAGACTGTCGTTACTTAAAGTAAAACAAAAACAAAACAGCAGACATGCTAAAGCCAGCACTGACCAGCAGTTACGGTGTGCAGTGTCTCAAAATGAGGGGGGTCAATTTAAGGTTTTAAATGGCGAATAAGCCACGGGTGTCTGATGCATCCATTTTCCAACAGGAGCCAGATCACCAAGTCTTTCCATGAGCTCTCCTTTTCCCTGAATCTGTGAGATGAACACTTCCAAACTTGAGCTCTCTTCTGCACTTTAGGATGATATGTTTGTGTTAATTTAAGCCCTGAGAATCAAGGGATTTCTCCCAGGCTTCTAAAGTTACAGTCTGTCGACGACCTCACCTGTGCTGCTAGAGTGAGGGTTCTAGCACAGCTAACCTTCCTCTGTCCATACTGCGGAGTGGAGAAACAGGGAAAGCCGAGGGGGATGCTGCCATCCTGCTCCATCCATCACCCCCGCAGCCACCAGGTGCTGTCAGCCCTCGGCAGTCAGCTGGTGGTCCTACTTGTATATCAGCATGCAAGCCTTTCTTCGAGTAGAAATATTTTTCTCTTTGACAAATTTCCACTAAATTGGCCTCACTGTGTTTAAAATTTTTTTTCAACTGGAAAGAGAGCTGGTGGTTTCACACACTACCTGGACTTTATACACCTTCTTCATATAAACTCCCTTCAGGGCAATGCATTAGTTGGAAATGGGATGAGGGGAACTGTGCTTCCCTTCCCAGGCAAACCTTTGTTAAATGTAAGGACAGCAGTACCTCCAGTGATAGTCAGTTTATCACCTTCAGGTGGAGGTCGGCCCCCTGGAGCTGGAGAATGAAATCAGCATATCTGGCATCAAATATTTGTAAAGGCATCTAAAGAGGAAAACAGAATCTCCAGTTAAGCAACCACAGAAAGGCTTCACAAGGCAAAAGCATCCAACAGAAGCATGTTGGTTGGTTCTGGAAGAGGGTAAGTCTATAGTCGCATAAGGAACTATGCTGAGATACTGAGAAGTCCTGGTTTCCTGTGCAGCAATGATACCTTTTGAACAAATACAGTCAAGACTAATAAACGACTGTCCAATTCCAAGTTTAAAAATATAGTTCTTAAGTCTGCAGAGGTGCTATAACTGAAAAGCCAAGGTGCTTTTCATTTTTATTTATCAGTCAGGCTCTGTCTGAAGAGGATGTCTGCTGACATACCACTCAGTTTTTCTACCAGGAGAATTTGTTACACAGAGCTGCCACATTGAATTCAAAGTTCAGCGTGACCTAAACGGGAGACAGCATGTAACCTAAGTGCAGGTGTTTGGTTCATTTAGAAATAGAAAACCCTTCTCTGGACAGATGGAGGAGGAGGAAGTGGGTGCGAAAAATGAAAGCTGAGGTGCTAGAGTTAAACCTTGCTCCCTGTCAACACATAATCTAGCACCCACTCTGTGAGACTCCTAATGATGGAACTAGAAACCATGTTAAATGGTTGGTTCTAGATTCAGATGTTTAACAGATACTTATCAAGTGTCTTTGAAGTGGCTGGCACTGTTCTAGGTGCTTGAGATGCATCAGCGAACAAAACGTACACCTGTTCTGTGGAACTTACAATCTAACCTGGGAGGATATGCATAACCAATAAACACAACAGTCACTGAGTATGACCTGGTGATAAAAAGAAACACTAGAAGGAGGGAAGGGCTTGAAGCTAGATTGGAATTCATATCCTGTACCCTTCACCACTTCATTCTTGTTTGTTCTTACGGAGTTTTGTCCAAGGGAAACCTATAATGAAGCTGTGTTCATAAGGGCTAATAGGCGGCCCCGGGTCTTCCTGAGTTGCCTGTGTGAAATGTCTTGACTGTAATGAGAGTCTCTCATGAAAGTACTTAAAGATGGGAAATAGGCCCCAGTGGAGGCCACAAATCAGCAGTACATTCTGGAGCCTTAAGTTTCTTCTATATTCTAAACTCTACTTTTGGGAAAGGAAAAGACACCCACAAATTAAATCCAAAGCCTGGTAAAATGGCCTGCAGAATGAATAATGGTGTGCATCTGATTTACACTCATGTCAGCTCCTCAGGGGGCTGACCCTCAGTGAGACCAGAGCTCCAATCTGTGAGGTTTGGCCCCTTCCCATCAGCCTCTGCCTACCACTGCAGGGGCTTCCCAAAACATTCGTTTGTGTTTTCTTGTTCTCTTTTCTAAACTCACAACAAGAAAAGATTCAATAAGTAAAATTACCCATGACATATAATTTTATCCACATTTCTTGCAAGAGTTGGCTCCTCCATACTTCAACACTAGTTGAAGCCATCAGGAAGGGATTACTGTGGTTATGAAATGTGTATAATTGGTTATACAAGATTCTCATTAGTGTTGGCATCTGGTAGGCTCTCCCTGCGTCTGAAGGTTTGCGCATACACACAGAATAGGGAAGACAGACAAGTGCCTCCTACAGAGTAGGTGATCAGCAAATGCAAGATTGAATTGTATGGTATCTTTGACTTACCATTCAGCCTGAAAAGAGAACTCACCCTGGGAAAAAGAACAAATATCTGCAAATATGCAGCAAAGGTATTATTGGCTTGGGGATGGGTATGTGCAAGGGGGCAAGGATGATCTATTTTCTACTCACAGACAGGGCACATTGTTCAAGCCTGACCAGTTATTGTAAATTCAATCCCCCCTGGCCATAGTGACTGGCTCAGAACAAGCACAGTATCTTAACAGGGCTAATGAAAATCTTCTGCAAAATTTGGGTTTGCATTATCTGGAAAGAGATTTGCTTTGTTTTTAGGCCATTAGGCTGGTAGAATGTGAGCCTTGAGCCTTGACCACTTTGGCTCTTCATGGAGAAAGTGAGCCTGAAGATGAAGGCAGAAAAGGGAGATCACTTGAGTCCTGACCTATAGCAGCACTTGAAGCTGGACAGTTGTAATAGTGATATGAATTAATATATTTCCTTCTTTGCTTCAACTAGGTTAAACTGAGATTCTATTTCTTAAAACAAAATCATTGCCCATACACATATGATCATGAAGACACACTATCATTTACTGAGCACTGACCACATACCAGGTACGGTGTGAGGCCCTTGCATATAGTATCTCACTGGCTGCTCAGAATTGTACTTTCATGAGGGTACTGTTCTATTTCAGAACAGTAAAGTAAAATCAGAACAGTAAGATTAAGCACACATAAAAAGTTGTGTAGTTAACAAGCGCTCAAGCTGTCCAGTCTGTTTTTCCTTACCCTGGCACTAGACACTCATGTAGCATGGTGGGAAATGAACTTGACTTCAGAAGACTGAGGGTTACTTGGTAGTGACTCTTTGAAATTTATTTACTTATGTGTAAGTGGGGATTAAGACTTTTTCATGATATAAGAACATGAACAGTTTATAAATCTACAATAATAATTCCTTTTTTTTAATTTTAAAGAAAATAGTACAGAAAAGAACAGTACCAAAATAAAAACAACACAAAGCGAGGACATTAAAAATGATACAGGGTTTCAAACCAAATGCTAGGGATTAACAGAGATTGTTATATTACATATCGTTATCTTTAACAAAGTTGCTCAGATTACCAGATGTAAGAATAGAAGATTGATCAAATCATAAATAAGAAAATAATAATTTAAAAGAACATTAGAGACAATACATAGTGTCACTAGGCAGGAATAATTTTATGAACATGTGATCACATATAATTCATCTACTTAAAGTATAAACTTACATGTTCTCTCAGCATGCTCATAGATATGTGCCATCATCATCAGTTCCAGAATGTGTTTACTGGCTCAAAAGAAAATCTGTACGTGTTGGTCCTTCTTATGGTTTATACATTGTGTCAACTTGGGGAGTCTAGAGGTTTGGCTGAGTGACTCAGCTGGAAGCCAAGGTGCTAACTTTGTATACATCCTGAACCTGTGGAAGAGGAGGGCATGGAGATTGTGTTACAGGTACACACCCCCTGGGTGGGGGTAGGCTGTTTACAATGTAAGGGAAGAGAAGAGGCTGCTTGCAGCCATTCCTCCCTTTTGCTGGTTGTTTTTGCTGTGCTCTGCTGCCATGAACAGTTTGCCCTCTGCCATGTGCCACTCTGCCTCAGAATCAGCCAAGTACGGACTGAAACCTCCACAAACTGTAAGCTAAATAAACCTTTCCTTCCTTCATTTTGGGTGTTGGGTATTTTGTCACAGCAATGAGAGAAAAGTAACCAAGACAGTCCTCATTACACATGTTCCTTATCCTCCCACCGCAACCTTCCCTGAAGAAACTGTGAATCTACTTTCTGACTCTATCAATTTTCCCATTCCAGACATGCATATGAATGGAAATATATAGTATGTGATCTTTTGTGACTAACTTCTTTCATTTAACATGTTATTTTTAGGGTTCATCCTGTCAAGCACATATCAATACTGCTCTCTTTGTTGTCAGCCCAGTGTTCTAGACCTCTTTAGGATTAAAGTGTCTGTAGAGAATCTGCTGAAAGCTGAACATCTCTCCTTTCTGAAAATGTACACATGTAACAGTTTCCAAGTCTTGAGAGGCCTTGAATCCCATTCACAGAAGTCAATATAAATGTAAGTAATTATCACTAAAACTCAGGTGTGACTTTAAGTGGTGGTTCTTTTCAGTGTGCTCTTCTCCCTGTATATGTGCAACTCTCACCGCAATGCACCTCACTATAGCAGTGTCTGTGAGGAGACTGCTTGCCTGGGAACCTACTCCAAGCAGAACCAATCACATACTATCACTAACAACAGCCACAGAGATTCTTTGAAGACTTTATGAAGATACAGGAGGATGAAATGTGAATGGTGGAGCAGAGTGTGAAACCAGAACTGGGTATTGTTTACTATATAGAAAACTATCTTATCAGGGGTGAGTGAGAAAATAGTCTCTTTTCTAGATGAGTTGGCTGTTCTTATGATCTTTGGTTTCTCACATGGTCTTTGGAAATAGTCTATTTGGAGTATGGCTTAGTCCTATCAGAGTACTGTGGCAAAGCATTCTTCTTTGATAGGTAAGGGCAATTCAGATCCTTGAAAACACTAGAAAGGGAATTCTATAAGGAGAAGATAGAAATACACATATATACCACCCTTGATATTTTATTTTTATTTACAATATGTATAAGTTTTGTGTAAACATATGAACTCTAATATTCAACTATTTATGACATTAAAATAGTGCTTATGTGGAGCAAAACATAAAGTGGGTATTCATTCAATGTCAGTCTTCTGTGCAGGGTTCCAAACCATTTCCCCTCCATCAGCTATACCCACAATGCATCACTCGCAGGTTTGTTTCATTGAAGAGAATCAAAACTTAAGGCATTTGCTGTAGAATACAAACTCAGCATATCTTTCCAGGTAGCTTTTCCTTCAGTGCTGTGTAACTGTCTTGCCCAGACCTCTCTCTTTTTTTTTTTTTTTTTTTTTTTTCCCGGGACCGGGGATCGAACTCAGGGCCCTAGTGCTCAGCGGCAAGCACTTAGCCCACTGAGCTGTACCTCCAGCCCTCCCAGACCTCTCTTGACAGCAACTTTTTCTTTAGAGATTTCCCATTGTTAAATCTTTGCAAGGTTCCAAAGAGAGAACCATGGAAACAATTCTCATTCCGCTCCCACTTACTTTGTGTAATATCCAAGTAAGTTACATGATTTCAGTAACAAGATCCAGACACCAACTTAATCTCAAAAAAAGGACTCCTAGTCTATAGCTCAAATGTTAGACCCAGGGGAGTATCATAGAGAGTGTACTAGCTGCTGATGTTCAGGCACAGCCTGTGACACATGTACAATATGTAATACTATATATAATACTGTCATATTTAGGTCTCTGACTTTTATGCATATGTATAGTTGTTCTATGGAGCTATGAAATGAAGAGGTTTCTGAATGTAAATTAAAATTCACAAGTCATTTTGTATTTGGAACATATACAAGCTCTCCTTTTAAAGGAAGCCTTTACAGAATTTTTTTCTACTCTCAGCATAACTGTCAGAAATCATGGAGTTAGTAGGTTGTCTTCATGTATTTCTTCCTGACCACCCACTGTCCCTGCCTCTCCACTTCTAGTCAGATGGATATACCAAGACTCAAGGTGCCACAGCAGTTTTGCTTGCCTCTGCCCTACTGCTGGGTGCTGAGCCCTTTCCCTGGAGTATGCAATGTGCCTGCGCTTCTTCAGTCTCCCTGCCGGCTGTGGTCCAATCCACTGTGCTTTTGCCCTCAGACTTCTACAGTGATTCTCTCCCTGTTTCCTGGGATGCTTTCTGACCCAAGCCAATGCGCAGCAATCACAGTGGGTTTTTCTGAAGTAGAGACCTGATCATGTCACTTCCCTTATAGAGTGGTACCTTTCAGTAGCTTCCTGTTTTCTCAAAATAGAAACCAAACCTTTGGACACTACCTTCACTGTTCTTTATGATACAGCCTGGCCCACTCCTCTGCCTTCTTTAGCCTTCACCACCTTTGCTCATTATGTTCTCATTGCCTTGCTTTCTCTCACTTCCCCAGGCACCCCACAATCTTCCCTCCCTCCAGGTCTGTTTCCTTCTGGAACATCACTGACAGCGTCCCTCAGTCATCATCAGGGTGTCCTTTGCTGACCCCTAGCCTAAAACCCCTCCCGCAGCATCCTGTGTATTTCCCCTGTTCAGATACTCCTCATTCCATTCCTAATCCAACACCTGCCTCCCCAATAGACGTTAAGATCCTTGAGGGGAAGAATCACATTGAGATCATTGCCATTTCTCCATACTGTATCTGGCACACAGATGTGAGTAATTAATGGATTACTTCTCAGATTATTTTTCTTTCAGTAGGGACTCAGTAGAATCTAGGACCCTAACCCTTAAAGCACCAAAGTAGGTCAGCTGGTAAGGTATTTGTAGCAGGGGAGCCTTTTCACATGCCGAATGGATTATGCCACATTGAGAGACTGAGACTCTCACAGGCCATCAAGAACTCAGTTTTAATTCATTTCTTCCCAGTTCCATTTTTATTGTATTTTGTCTCAGAATCACCAAGCTGTCTTAGGTGTCTTGGATCCATTCCCTTGAAGAGGTCCTGGAGGATCCCATAATTTGCTTTACTTTTGCATTTGCTACCTGCAGAGCTCATCAAACAAAATGACAGTGGCAAAAACCCAGACACAGGGCAACTTCTTGAAGTCAGCTAGCAGTTACAGCCTCAGAGTGACTTCCATGTTTTCTTGTTAGGATCTCTGGGCTATGGTGTTTATGTCTTCTGTCTTTCCTGAGCAGACAGAAGAAATAGTCTCATTTATGATGAGTTTTGTGTATGTTTACTAGCAAATGTTCTGCTTTAAAGAGACCTTTCACCTCAGCCTGTGATACTCAGTGTAGACCTGTGTATGCTTGTAACGTGGCAGATCTCGGACATGGGAGGATGTGGCTTTCTCCGATGTTTGAAAACAGAGTTCCAGCTGTTCCCAGATGCCAGGCAAAGGATAATTAATACATAGTCTGTTGGTTTCAGTCAACCCAGGCTATTCATCACCTGATGATGTACTCAACTATGCTCTTGGGTTTAAAGAACCAGCCAGTGGCAGGAGCTATGTTTAGATTTGTGACAGGTTCCTCATAAACCATTTAGTAGACATAAGTTTAGTATACATAAGACCCAGCAGAGGCCCCTTGCATGTGAACAAACAGGGCCACCAGTTATTTCATTTTGGAACCACAAAAAAAAATCTCTACCTTTAAAATATAAGAAACCAACCTGTCATAAACTCCTCTGCAAACACTGTTGCTTTATCTGTTCCCCTTTATTTAACACTCAACCCAAAGGCTTCCTTTATTTCATAAAACAGGATGTAGAAGGCATCAGGTGATTATAAATCTGTTTCTGGGTAGATATTTTGGATATAAAACAATAGCTCAACTCTAGTGGTTTGGGCAGTGTACCCAGGTAAGTTGGTGCACTGGAGTGTGTTTTTTGTAAACACTCTATCTGAGCCTACAGAACGGGGATGGTGAACCTTATAGAGCTTTCAATGATAACAAACAGCCGGGGCAGCTCACATGCCATCGGTTCACCACCACTGCTGGAGGTCTATGTTTCAGCCATCAGATCAAGCAGGCACCTACGAATTATGAAAAGTAGCAAGGCTGTGTATTTCAAAAACCAAAAGAGTTGATGAGTGAAACAGAGGACAGGTGAGTGAGTCTGTAGTGAGGGGAACAGAATCAGCTCAGCCAGGGCGCAGCGGCGGCGGCATGGGTGTGGCAGGAGCAGGCAGCGCAGGATGGTTGTGTCTGCCGCGGTCACTCCCTATTTTGCCAACAGAAAGTGCCTGGCGAAAGGCTTAAAGGAGAAACTCATTGCAGTTTCCTTTTATCTGCCTCTCCAACTGATGTCTATACAGAGCAAGTCAGGCTCCCCAACCACGCCAGTCTGTTTCAGATACACAAGATTAAGTAGCTAGTGACATTCAAGACCAATCGGCCCACCCAGGAGCACTGAAACCAGCGGAAAAGCTGTCAGTTTTTGCCTTTTCTCCATTAATCTTCAAGCTTTTCAGTGGTGCCAGGTCGCATCTCCATCAGACAAATTGAGAAGAGCAGCCAGCCACTTTCCACGCTCCCAGCCCCCACGCCCTAGAGTAACCCCTTCCTTGCTGAGCAAGCCTCTTGCAATTTAGGGGTTTTCCTTCAGGACCAGAAACAGATCCTCACTCAGTCTGTCGCCTGACAACCTGGGGGAACTGGAAGCGGATGGCAGAATCCCCCTTCCCGCTGCCCAAGGCTGCGCTGCACGCTTCCGAGACCAGCCGCCTTCCAGGGGAGTGAGCGTGGGCAATGGACTAAGGCAGCAGCTTCCCCAGCCGCCCAGGAGATTCCCTGACCCGACGTAGAGTGTGCATTCGGTGGGGACGGAACGCCAGAAGGAAAGATGAGAAGAAGGAAGGAGGAAGATGGGGCCAGCGAAGGGAAATGAATCCCGGATTTGTAACGAGCCTTTCCCCCACTGCAGCTCTCTAAATCCCTTGCAAGCAGATCACCAGTTTGGAGCAAAGGGACCTGTCTGCCATATGGAAGCAGAAGTGCCTGCTGAGTCAGAATTTCCAAGAGCTCCTGGCTGAGGGCCTGGCTGGGGCTCATGTGTGGAGGCACATGACAGACAGACAGACAAGGCTGAGATTCTAGGCAGAAATTTCTGAGATTGGTCAGGAGTGGGAGATGCCTCTGGGTTCCTCAGACTCAGCTTTGTCTTTGAAGATGAGACTCAGAGAAGTACTGGTGAAAGAGGGCCCAGACCTTTTCCTTCTTTCTCTGTGGTGGCCACCTCGCTGTCAGCCTACACCTTCCCCGGCAGTAGGTGTCGAGAAAGCAGTGGAACCCAGTTCCTTCCGCTGGAGTCATTTGTGCCAGTGCAAAGACTGATCCTGCTCAGATCTGAAACTCTGGTCTCCATTGAGATCTTTCACAGCTCATATAGTGTTAACACACACACGCTGAGTCACAACGAAACCATTTTTGAGCAGCAAAGGTCATTCTCTGGATGGGCTGTCTTGTTCGTGTCAGTAGGTGTGTGCTTCTCGCAGCTCCAGCCCCACCCACATGGCTGCTGGCAGCGTGGCTGAGCCTTTTCCCATGTACAGCAATTAGAACAGAGACCTCTGGATGACTTGCTTGTAGGGCCACTTTCCATGCAGTCCTTGACTTCATTTAAATAACTTTTTGTTACATCAAGGAAGTCACCCTCCATCACAGTCCTGGTGAACTGGGCCACCTCCCAGAGTTAAAAGCACCATTAATCAGATTAAAATATTAATGAGCACAGAACTATGCAAAAGTGGTCTTGTGTTGTTACAAGTCACACCTAACCTGTAGGGAGCAGATGTGCCACTGTTGTGTGGATATCATTACCACCTCCCAAAGCAATATGAGCATCCAAGGAAACACATCATAGGAATAATTACGTACAGGCCTAATAACGTGTATATTGACTACTACCTTTGTCTGTACCCTACAAATGCGGTTCATGTAGCTGACCAGTAATGCTTACTGTGGTAAAGAAACGACCACTACAAAAAGGGTGCCCGGCATAGGACAATGTGTGGAGCTGATGCTCATCATCTCTGACTTCATAGTGTGCGTTCTGACTCATGCATTCAGTATAGGAAACACTGAGGTGTTTGTATGGAATGCCAATTTCAAGCATCAGCATGATCCAACCTCTAATATTACATTTAAGAAAAGATAAGGAGTCCCACAAAGTGAGCCTAAGTACCTGAGACCAGGTGTTTTGTCTAGGAATTTAACAAACAGGCTTTGTGTGATCAGGAAAGGCCAGCACTCAAGATCATAATCACCCTGGATCTGGGGTTCAGCCTGGGTGGCTGGGCCAGCAGACCATGCTGTTTGACACTCTCCCCTCAGCACTTGCCAAACTCTGAGGACAGGGGATGTCCTGGACTGCAGACTGGTGAAGAATTCCACTGAGGCAGCAGGCAAACTGCAGCGTCAGTCCATTGGAGCAGCCTCTGCTGCTTTTGGCTTCCTTTAAAAGTGTTGGCACACCTTTGCACACCTGCAGAAACTCAGCAGTGGGCAAATACTACTTCCTGTTAGGAGAAGGGAAGGATCGCTCCTTGGCTGCTGGTTTCTGGGCACGATGAAGGGCCTGAAATTGGCCATGCACACACTGACAGCCCTTCACTCTTTGCTGTTAAAGAAATTATCTTTTGACTCTAGTGAGGGAAGAGAGAAAATGGCAACTTTCTTCTGTAGTCCCTGTCGCATCACAGGTCCAGCTCGAAGGTGGGTTAGCAGGATACAGGAGCCCACTGCACGCACAGTGGTTAGTGTGTGTGCCTCCAAGTTACAGGACTGGTTACCCGCCACCCGCCACTGGCTCTGGGGACATTCTCAACTAAGGGCGAATACTAGCAGAATAAGACATTTTACTATGGAATTTTGCTGTTGTGTACTAAACAGCCTTTTCTTTTCTTTGTCTCTATCTCCTATTCAGGCTAACTAGGTCTACATAAAAATATACTGTGTCTTCATCTCACCAAAGGCAGATTTTCTTCTGCTATTGATGAATGGAAGCAATTCTAAATGCTAGACTCCCACACCTCTTCCCTTCCTTTTCCAGAGTCTTCTGGAGCAGAATCATAATTTAGCATAAAAGGTGTGGTAAGGAGCAAAACAAAACCAGGTGCAGTGGCACATGCTTATACTCCCAGCACCTGGGAGGCTGATGCAGGAGGATCACACCAGTTTGAGCTTGAACTACACAGTGAGACCCTGTCTCCAAAAAAAAAAAAAGTTTGGAAAACAAATACTCTATAAAAGATATGTTTTTATTATTCTTTGATTGCTTGGTATAGAATTTGTATATTATACAGAGACATGAACTTAAAATCAATAAGATAGTGTTATAATTTTTTCAGTAAATCCCAATTAAATTTATAATTTAACTTTTTGTTCTGAAAGAAAAAAAAAATAACATTTTAGACTTAGAGCAACCAAAGTGGCAGAGGAAAATCTAGTAGCCCAGCATGACTTTTTAAAACTTTCTATGGCTGGGCATAGTGGCACACACTTGTAATTCCAGTTACTTGGGAAGCTGAGGTAGGAGGGTTGTGAGTTCAAGGCCAGCTAGGACAACTTAGTAAGACAGCATCTCAACAAAATAAAAAAAGAAACACAGAGGTAAAAAGGGCTGAAGTTGTAGCTCAATGTTAGAGACTTTCCTAGCATCCCAGAGACCCTGGTTTAATTTCCAGCAATGCTAAACCAAAAACAAAAGAACTCTTTTATGATTATAAAGCGCCTGAGCTTTGCTAAACTAACTCGTTTCCCTCCATTCCATCTGGTTCTATTTTCCTTCCTTTCTTGACCACATCTTCCTCCCTGTTCTTTTTTTTTTTTTTTTTTTTTTGTCTTTTGAGACAGGATCTCACTATGCAATTTAGGCTGGCTTCAAACTCACTGTGTTGCCCAGACTGGCCTCAAACTCACAGCAATCCTCCTGCCTCAGTTTCACGAATGCTGGGATTAAAGGCATGCGCCACCACGCCTGGTCCTGTTCCAATCTTCTCTTACGTGGATAGAAACCATTTCAGCCGAATCCTCATTCATCTGAGGCCTTTCCATCCTCTTTTTCCTTTATGTGTTATTCCGAGGATATATTGCTGCTTAGCTGTCCTTTCCATCTTTTGCTATCATGATCACAGCAAAGTAATTGCCCAGAGGAACATCTATGCTTTAATTACACTGAAACATGTAATAGCGTGCCTTTGGGGAATACTTAATACATTTGCACTATGAGCTGACTTCTTTTGTACTCGCCTTTCCTAGTATGCTCATCTGATAAGCAGTTCTTTTCAAATGAAATGTGTTTGAGACATTTGGAAGCCACCCCTGCCCTCGGCGTCTGCCAGGCCTTTTCTTCATGTTCTGTCGACACAAGCCAGGAGTTTTAACTGATGGCCAGGCCTCCAGAAGAAAGATTTGGCCAGCCTGGAGACCAGGACCTGAGGTCCTCTGTGAGGGTGAGAACGGGAGTTAGATTCTTTACTGGTTACAGTAAACATGCCCTTTACAGTCCACATATCTGGTATTCAACATCAAGTGTGTGGTCAGATATTTGTAAGGTGCCTCAAATCTACACTGTCTGGCAAAATGGCTTCTGCCAAAAGTCAGGATGAGGGAAGGATATTTTTGAGGGTTAGAATGTTGGAAAATGAAACATTTGTTCGTAATTAGGCGTGAACAGTAAAAAATGCTTGAAAGTACATTTGTTTAGTTGCAAAAATCTTTCAAAATAATTGACTCAGTTGGATCTGTAGAAGTGGATAACAGGGGCTCTGAGGGGTAAGCCCAGCAGGAGGCCCAGTCCGCAACCCAGAACACCTTCCGGAGATAGCTTGCGCCACCCCTGTGTAAGAGCACCGATCACTGGAAAACTTTTTAGGTTGATTTCTCCGATCTCCCAGAAAAATCACCATTACAGAATCAAGCTTTAAAAGAACTTCAGATAAACTTTGGAGGGAGATGGAAGGTGGTGGAAGAAAGCCATCCCCCCTCTATGTTAGAACTGTACTACCTCATACACAGGTACAAGTTTAGGAGCAAGAAAAAGATTATGTAATTTCTTAGTGGACGGTAAGAATTGTTAACCTGCTGTGCTTTCTCCTAAACTAGAGCACACTAGTATTTAAGACCAAGGTCTTTTCTAAACTCTCTTTTGCCAGAGCTTCTCAGAATGATCCCCTCTTCCCTGTATTCTTTGTCTTCTTGCTGTGTTTATAGTTTTTGGTTTTACTGCATCTAAGTTTTATTTTAAGAATTCTCAAATCCTATGGGGAAGTGAAGTAAACAGTTATATGAGAGAACCTCACATCATTTGAGTCTTGGACTCTGAAGCCAAGCGAAGGTGCCAATATGTCTGTCCCAGCGCTGGCAGCTCCCTTCCATGAAGACTGCGTGCGTCTGTGGTTCCCAGAGGACAAATGTGCTGGAAATGCTTGAGTGATACGGGGAGTATTGTGAAGCTAATTCTTTTGCTTGAACCCAAAAAAGCATCTAAAGCCATGTGACCTCTCCAAGGTGTTCCAGGTGTGCTGGAGAACTTGGAGAATCATCTTCCACAGGGCCACACGGAGAAGCTGGTCTTTGCTTTGATCACCAGAGCTGCTGTCAGCGGATCATAGGCCTCACCTCCTTTCACAGCTATTTCTCTGGCGCGCTTCTTAACCCAGACTTCCTTTCAGGAAGGCATCCCCTGGTGCTGGTTGCTTCTAAACAGGCTGCTCTGCCTATTTGGCTATTAAAGATGTGGTATTTTGTGGTTTGTTGCAGTTGAGGGTATTTTTGAGGCATTTCTTCTGACTACCCTGCTTACAGTTGCCTGCTTCCTCTCCCCTGAGCAGCTGCTCTGGTGTCCTGCTGTCAGCCCCTCAGTGCCCAGCAGACAAGCAGTCCTTGCAGCGAGTGTCCACCCTTGCAGTGTGGGATGGTGGCTGGAGTCCAGGGCCTGGGTAGACAGATACCAGTGAGCAGGCTTATAGACCAAATGCTGGGGGTGGCCGCATGAACACAAGGCCCTTTGCGCATGATCACTGATGAGTTGTGAGAGAAGTATGTTCTCCTTCACAGGAAGACCTGGTAACTTTGTCTGCTTTGACATTCAGGGAACATCTGTGTGACAGCATCCTCAAAAGCATCCTCAAAAGACCTTTTCTTCAAAGGTCTATTGTTTTCTGTATGCCTAGTAAGCCTGTGGCTCTCAGCACCCTTTACCTGGGGGTTACACACTGTGAAAACACACTTCAGAGTCTGGGAAGCAAGGAAACCGATCTGATAACCAGCACAGTTTCCAAGTTTGTATTAAACTTCAGAGCAAGAGAAGAAAGACGAAAGCCTGCATCCTCTTAGCTTCCTTGTCAGGATGAGTTGAGAGAAATGACATTTCTATCTTTTAAAAACTACAAGAAAAGATTCAGAGAGGAAACTGGAAGCCATGTCTTGGATTCCCAGGACACTCTGCAGCGGGCCTGGAGCAGATATTGTGGGCTGGGGATATAGCTCAGTGGTGTAAGTGCTTGCCTGGCAAACACAAGGTCCTGAGTTCAATCCCCTGTACCGCAAAAAAAAAAAAAAAAAAAAAAAAAGAATTGGAGGGGGTGTTGTGACAGTGCTTGTTTTCTGGGGACATAGGTGAGGAGTGGAACTGATATTTGTCTCATTTTGGGGGGTATCAGAAACTGAACTCAGACTTTGTGCTTTGTGCTTGCCAGACAGGCACTTGTGCCACCGAGCTATGTCCCTGGCCCTGATGTTTGTCTTTTTCTAGCTAGTACATGAACTTCTTTTCTGTGTCTGTGAAATTCACTTCTTAAAAGTGTGAAACCCCTCTACACCCCGGGCTCCCCCAGCTAAAGTTTGGACATGTGATCAAGGGTAGAGCCTTCAGATGTATCTTCCCAACCTTTGAGTAGGGAGCCCAAGGCACAAAACAGAGGAAAAGGTCCGAAACCCTTCGGTGAGGGTGGTGGTGATAGCACCAACATGCAGGTCTCGGATCTGTGGGGACTGGGGTCTTACCCGGCTGGCTCTGTGCTCCTGCTGGCTGTCTGCGCCCCGTGCTGAAGAGCTGGTGAGCTACCTCAAGTCCCCCAGAAACAGTTTAAGACAAGCAGAGTTGCTGTTGTTCACAAAGTGAGACTGAGTGAGGGGACACCGGAGAGCCCCTCCCACTTCTCGCACCACAGGCTCCCCTGCTTGAATCAAATTCAGATTCCCTGAAGCAGTGGGCCTTGCGGGCTGGGCCTCTGTGCTGAGCACTGGAGGCTGCACCCTCATCTGTACATAAAGGGGGACCAGATGGGGGTGAGGAGGGTGAGGGAAAATGTGAGTGGCAGGGACGTAGAGTCCAGCCAGAGCGCCAGGGTGATGGGCAGCACCCCTCAGCATCCACGCAGGAAAGGCTTGGGGGAGAAGGCAGGAAGGTGGGCATGGTTTGCAGGTGTCTGTCCAGTATTGGGGTCAGAGGCTTCCCGCAGTTCTGCTTTTACAGGAAGCCCAGATTAGCCAGCAGATCAACTCTAGGGTTAATAGAGAAAAGCCTGCTGCTTTGCTGGATGAAGAAAAACAATGTTGAGATTTTTCACATTAGCCATCCCGGTGGAGAAAGGCTGAGTACTGCGAAAGACCATGTTGTCCTCTTTCTTACACTTTGGGCCTAAGGGTAACAGCCAGGGCCCAGGATGTTAAAACAGAAGTCAACCCCCGCCCCCAAATCTGGAGAATTCACCCAGCTCCTTTCAATCCACAGCCACCTGCATGTGTGCATGTGCACGCACACACACACATGCGCGTGTGCGCACACACACACATACACCTTGGGACCTAAACAGTGTAATAGCACCAGATGGATCCCCAGGAGGCAAATACTTAGACATTTTCCCAAAGGTATTCCAGTTAAAAGTTGAAAAAGCTCTTTGTAGTAGTGGGGACAAAGGAAGCAACGTTTTGCTTGAATTGGAAACTGGCTGAAATTATGACACAGCCTGCAGGCCAGGCAACATTCTGGAATTTCGTTTTGGCCTAAGGATAGGTGCTTGGCTGCCCCATAGCTGGAATCAATATGCTGGTTACCTATTCAGCCTTTTATTATTTAGAATTGTGGCTTTCACATTTGGGAAAACCATAGATGCATTTATAGCTTTCCTAGAAGTAGATAGAAGAATCCATCCATCCATCCACCCATTCATCTCTTCATTTAACAAGTATTTATTAACCAAATTGGTGGCAATAGCACAAATATCCAGGTCCCTGGCTTATATACCAGGCCTTTCTCATGGTGGTAATGATATAGGGGAAAGAAACTCCCAACCTAAAAGATATCTTGGACGAGTTCATATTCTCTAAAATTGAAGAATGATATTAGGAACAATGGAGGTTAAGAGCAGAATATATTTATTGAGGAAAAAAGCGTCTGTCTGAGAGAGGGACAGAAGGGGGCCGGGTGGGTTGCCAATGACCCTGCCTTTCCTAAGTATTTTATAGAGCAAAACCATGAGGTGAGGCGGGTCCAAGTTGGGGAAAAATGGGAAATCACAAGGTGGGCATGAGCTAGGACAAAACTATGGTCAACCAATAAGGTTAGAAGCATAATTGTTCAGGTAAAATTGATTATATCAGAATCAAATAGGGAAATAAGCCAGGTAGCCAGCAGTCAAGAATACAGAACGGCGCTTTTCCTATAGGGGGTCAAGTTAGTAACTCTTCCTGGGTTTCTCAAAATGATAGAGACCTACTCAGAATATCAATCCCTGATGTTTATCCTTAGGGAGGTATGGAGGTGCATTTGTTTTAACTTTTGTCTTGAGGTCTGGCCCACAGCGGGAGGTGTCTGTCTCCCCCACAGTCGCAAGGTATCTCATCTTCTGCACTGGCTCCTTCAAGGGCCTATCCCCGTCTGAGCGCCTATAATATTTCTATCTAACTCAGCTGCCTATAACAATAATTGAGATAATTCTTTTTCCACACAACCATGAGATAGGCCGATTTACTATCCATGTTTTATAGCTGGGAAAATAGAAGCAACTTGTCCAAATAAAGGCTATCAAGAGGCACAGATGTGGCTGGTGGTCTCAGAGAACCTTTGTGGGTGAATCTCTTCCCTATAGCAGGGACAAGGACTAGTGGGAAAATAGACCTGGGGACACACTTTCCCGGCAGCTTGGGTCAGTCTTTTCGTGGATGTGTGTGCCTGAAATGTCCCATAAAGTTCCCAAGGTGCAATCTCACAAGTAAAACAGTATATGGGGGCTATATGGTGTTTATTTTTGAGTAGTGTTTGTCAAACAGTAGTAATATGCCAGCTCATACGGATTTTCCTACTTAGCTCCAAGTCTCCCTGAAAGCTCATCTCTCTTTCATCCATATAAATGGATGAAACCATACAGATGGAACTCTTTTGATGTTCTTAAGTAAAATAAATAAGGATATTGTACAGGAGATAAATGAATACTTTCTTATCCAGTGAAGAGTTCCAGAAATATTTTCCTTCATTTAAGAGTTATCTACATGTGTGCCGGTGGAATTTTTTTCTAAACCAAGTACCCTGCAGGATTTGAGTTGTCCCTCTTGACTTCCTTACTCCTGGAAAACGGTGACCTCTGGATTACTTTGGTTCCTTACATTCGCCTGACATTTTGCTGTGTAGCAGCTTGTATTATGGTTTAGCTGGATTGCCTGTCCAGTGATAGGTAATGTTTTTATTAGGAGTAATATAAATTATGCCCCTAGACCCAACAAAATCTACTCTTGTGTTTCCGCATGTACTTCTCCCTGTAGGAGAAAAAGGACGGATAACCTCACATAGCTTTGAAAATACAGGTGTTTCATGATATGGGAGCCAGCATGGAATCTGGGGAGGCAGAGGCCAGTCTAGAGCCTGAGATCATTGGTGGTGTGGAGACTGGCTTGGAGCTTGAGGCTACGGGGCCTAGACAGGAGCCCGGCTGCTCAGTATGGATGCTGGCCTGGAGAGCAGGTCTATGAGGTTACTCTAGGCCCTGAAGGCTGACCTAGAACCTGTAGTCACAAAGGACCTACATCCTGGGCCTGGATCCATGGACACGGAGGTCTATAAAACAGGCTTAGAACCTGAGTCTCCCAGAGGTTGGGGCTGTTGGGCCCTAGAGCATACTGCTTTGGGGGTGTGTGACGCTGCATAGGCTGAGAGCCTGTGTTCACAGGGCCCAGCCTGGATGCTCAGTCTGCAGGGGCCACGTTGATGACTAGGGCTGTCTGCTACAGACACATTCATGAGTCTGGGTCCATGAGGGACCGCCTGATGATGCAGCTGTCTAGAGTCTGGAACCAAAAGGGCAGGCCTGGCTCTGGAGGGCAGGGCCTGAATTTGTGGGGGTTGACCTGGCAGTAGGGCAGGCTCAAGGTCACTCAGCCAGCCCATTCCTGTCTGGAGCCTGAAACTGCTGGGAGGGCCTCCTGAGGAGGTAGGCCTAGAGGCTCAACCCATGGGTGCTGTCCTAGTCACTGTCTCATCTCTGAGAGGTGATACCTGACACACACAGCTCAAAGTTATTTAATCAGTTACTGTGAGATCTTTGATCTAAATAAGCAAAATGAAATTTAAGTAAGCACTGAAAATAAATGCAGGCATTAATCAGCTTAAGCTTCCTGTGAAGAAATTTATTTTAATGAGATATAAGGCATATGATAAATCCGTGAGTTAAAAAGTTTATTTACAAAAAATTTTAAATTTATTATAGTAAAAGACACATGGCCATTAATTCCCCTCAAAATACTCCCCCTTGCTTTAAACACACTTATCCCATTATTCCTGCCACTTTCTGAAGCAGCTCTGGAGCTGCTCTTTCACAGTGTCTTTAGTTGCTGTTGTGGCTGCCTTGAGGTACTGAATTGATTAGAAACATTTAGCTTTCTCAGTCATTTCATGTTTGGGAAACAGCCAGATGTTACATGGTGCTAAACCTGGAGAATACGGTGGACAGGGCACACTGTGATGATTTATTTGACAGAAACTGCTGTGAACAGTTGATCAGTGAAGCATATTCAATACAGTGAATGCTTAAATTTTTAAAAATTTATCATAGTAAATAAATGAGAAAAATTCACCTTGCCAATCCCTTTCAGAATACTCCCCCTCACTTTAAACACAATTATCCCATTGCTCTTGGCAATGTCATTTACTGTAAAAAGTTTTAAAAATTTAAATTAATGCACTGTATTTAAACATACACTCCTTGTAGAACATACCAATAGCATAGCCAGATATCTATGTCCAAAAGCACCAGAATTATTTAGTTACATGGAAAACCCTTGCATAGTAAATATGATATTCTAAAGAGATGAGAATTAGAAACATTTTTCAACATTTATATACATTAATGTAACTGTTATTTAATAAATCACAGAATTATTTAACAAACTGAAGGTCTCAGAACCAGTAGGTAAGCACAGCTTCACATTACAGGCTAGTCCAGTATGCCCGTGAATACAGTTACATTAAGTGTTCATAGTTTGAATAGTAACTGTTCTCAAGAACCTGACTTCTGACCAGCTCTAGTCTCTGCCATAAGGCTTAACATAGGTACAGACATTCATCCCTTTCCATCAAGAATCATGGGATTCCGTCAAGTCAGTTTGCCACTAAAGAATATTTTTTCATCATAGATCAACATCTTTGGAACCATGGGCCATTCCCCGTCCACCTCTAGAGCAATTTGCTCTTCAGTAAGTGTATCTAGGAGAATAGAAGCTCCCGTTTCTTGGTTCTAGAGCCAGGGTGGGATGGGCCTGGAAGACTGGCATTGTGCACTGGAGCTGGACACAGGCTGGCAGTTTGTGTGTCGCATTCTCTTGTTCCCACTCTTCCAGGCTGGAAATCTCTTTCGTGTGCCAGGAAACATTTTTCTTTGTGTAAATAAAGAGAACTTCCTGTCTTGTTTGGGTATTGTCTCAGGCTTGAACTTGAATCTTCCTGTTTGCTCTTTGGGCTACCTGGTGTCCAGTTGCAGGCAGTTCCTGGGTGCACAAACCTTGAGCTAACTCTAGCCAGAGGTGGCTATCTTTTGCTCTCAGAAAAACCCTGCTTGGCCTCATGACCTATTTCCTGTGGAGAAGACAGCTTTGAACATAAACCCTAAATAAACATAGAGAACCAGTCCTATACAGTAAGTGGAACTGCATTTTTCATCAATATTTGTGAATAAGGCAGATATATTTAATGATTTTAAAAGTATTTTTTAAACACCTACCTAAATAGATAACCCCTAACACGCTGTCCCACATTGCCCCGGTTCCTGCATGTCCATACACTGTTACACGAGGGAACTGTTCAGATGCCAGAAGACAGACTAGCTGGGGTGTTCTGGAGAGTTGGGACTGCTCAGACTGTGGCTGGGCAGATGGGTTTTTGCCCCCTTCCCTTCGGAAGGGATGCTGGAGTGGGGTTGTTTTGGAGAGGTTGGTAGGTAGGAAAGCGGTAAAAAGTAAGGGAAGGCTAAGAAAGAGAAGATGAAAGATCGTAGGAGGCTAAATAAAGATCTTTCAAAGGCTTAAAATAAGCACTTGAAATAAAAGTAAAAATATTTAACTGTAAAACACAAAACATATGTATACTGAAATTAATCTAGCTGTTTTCTACATATCCTGATTGCAACATTCTGGATAAATTCATCAGAACTGAATGAACTTTCTCATTCTTGCTGCCTCTCCCTTGCTGATGTGTTAACTTCAAACTGGGTCAGCTTAGTGGCCGCTCACGACAAGAACTGTGTTTGCTAAAGGACGGGGTAGTGAGGGCCGTACAGGGCCTGCACTGCGCATCCCCAGGGGCCCCTGTTCACAGAGAGGTCTGATATGAATGGTTACCCTCAAAGACACGCAGCCCGGAGGTTGCAGTGGGGAGCTCAGATTGAGAAAGAAAGGGGACTAGTTCCTCTGCTGACCAAGGTGTCCCTAACACTCTAGCCTTGGGCTACAGATGTAGCTCAGTAGTCAAGCTCAGTAGTCAAGCTGTTCTTTAGTAGTTAGGAGGCTCAGCGTGTAGCTCCTAGCCCCACAGAAAAAGAAGGAAAAAATATTCAACCTTACATTTTCAGAACTTTTTGAATTTTGGCATAGGATAAAGGATTATCCTTAGGATGGATATGAATTTAGGTTATGAACTGGTATTGATGTCACCTCTTGATCTTAGCTAAATTTCATACTTTTGATCCAGTCTGCATTTGCTATGTTAGAGGAGGGACTGCTAAAGAAAAATACAGGTACGAGGTGGGCCACAACATTTTGGTTAAGAGACCAGTATTCCACAAGCCGTACCCTGCTGATAATGAACTGGGATTTTGGCCAAATTAATGAACTGCCCTGTGTCTCTTGCTTCTCCCTTCCAGTTGTTGTGAAGATGAAATAATTCATTATATTTAAGCACTGAGAGCTCTGCTTGGCACATAGTACTGAATGGGTGTCAGGTTTCATCTTAGGAATTGTATTCATTTAATCATTTTATGTGCTTCTTTCCATGTCAGGGTAGGACTGCCAGGATAAGATTAGAAGTCGTTTGACAGAGGTCACCGGTCAAACTGTTCTCATTCTAGTATGTGTGCTCCAGTCCACCTTAGGTGTAGTGTTTGCTACCTGCTCTTTCTACCTGTGTCTGTACTCGAACCACCCCACCGAGAGAACTGAGGATGTCACCTACGCACTGATAAGATTATGTACAGAAAGGCAGGCTGGATTTTCCAAAAAGGGTAGTATTCCTATTTTCCTGAAGAGTCAGAAATACTTCTGCCACTAATTTTACCAGGAAAAATTAAGCAAAGTAGCAGCCCAGGGGACCGCCTTGCAATTAAACCACATGTCCATTCACTCCTCTTCCTCAAGGGCTCAGCAAATTCTGCATCAGATTTTGAAAGATGGCAGACCAGATATTTGTCCTCCTCTTGACCCTAGAGTTTTGTCTGATCTGTGACCCACTGTGGCCAATGTGGGAAGTCACCAGTTCTAGAGTCAGAACACTGCAGAAGCAGAATAACCCAGTTCTGAACTGGGAGCTCTGGGTGGAGGCTGCAGGCTAGACTGAGGGATACTTGTGTTTCATGTACACCTCCTATACCGGGCCTGAAGATAATGTTACATGCTATTTTTAATGATCTTGTGCATGAAACAGCATTTCATGGTATAGAATTTTCCACTTGTGCCACCAGGTCAGCACTTGAAAAGTTTCAGATTTTACAGTATCTTGGATTTTCAGATTAGGGATGCTTAGCCAGTACAGGAAAAGACCAAAACAAGAGTTTTCTTTTAGTAATTTATTTGCATTCTCACTGTTGCTAGACATAAGGAGACTTTCAAAATGGAAAATTCTTTCTGTGGTTTCAGATCAGCCATTTTAACCCCCCTTTCACTCAGTGACTTAATTGGATTTTCCATGCAAAGAATTGCTCTAGGCAAAATATTTGCATGCCAAGTGTCAAGCTTGAGCATATTTTTACAGTGAAATGATTAACCTCTGAGAAAACTAATAAAATCTTAATTATACTGATGCTACTGGGAATGGCTATAACACAGTAGTCTGGACTCTTTTTCAGTTTACTTCTGTGGGTTTGATTTACATTAACAAAGTCATTAATTCAGAAACCCACCCACAAGGAGCTGTGGGCACAATGTAGGTAAAGAATCTCTTGCTCAAGGATTCTAAAACATTTTATAAATATAATAATGAACTCTTAACCTACATTTCCTCAATTTACTCATCTATGAAGGATATTTCCTAAACCAAAAAGAAAATCACCAAATCACCATTTCTAAAGGATGCTTGGACAGGCTAATGATGAAAGACAACAGTAACTTTGATTATGAAAAGTAATACTTTTTGAATTATTTTAAGGACCACAGCTAAATAAACTTGCTGACAAAATTCCTCTAAAGAATTACATGCCCACATTTAGCTTAGATCTGCCACAGTTAGGGGTTTTTTGCAAGGAGAAATAATAGAATACAAGGATACAGGACATATATTTTAAAAGATTATTTATAATTATCACCCAGAGAATCATATATGAGAGTTCAGGAAATCTGTCCACACACTAAGGACCAAAGAATCCAGCTGAGGGCCTGGAACCCATGATATTGTCCTGCATGTCCAGTTGAAGACCTAAAGCCCATAACAATGCCTCCCACAGATCCAACTGAAGGCCCAGAGCCCACGACAATGTCTCATGCAGGCCTGTTTCACAGATCTGTGCTGGGAAGGCCCAAAGGTCAGTGGTGAAATCTAGAAAGTCTGTGCCAGCAAGATAGGGATCTATGCTAGCAGGCTGAGGGATCTGCTCTGGAGCCAGGAAGCGATGCTTAAAATAAGAACCAAAGCTCCCCTGAAAAGTACCGCTGCCGTCCTCAGCAGCAGTGAGGTCCTGAGCCTTCCGATGATCAGGTCAGCTGTGTTCCCAATAGGAAAGCCAAAGCAACAAGCTTCTCCAGGAGACTGAACAATGCACCATCTTCCCCTCTGAAGCCAGGAAGCGATGCTCAGAGTGAGGACCAGAGCTCCCACAAAGTGAACCGAAGCCATTCTCAGGGCCAAAAGGTCCTGAGGTCCTCGGAGGATGAAAACAGCCAAGTACATCAGGAAAACCAGCATACAAGCTCCTCCAAGAAAACCAACAGCTCCTTACAGCTTCTCTCAGCTTCCAACAGTCTCCACCAACAGCTTCTACCAGGTCCCAACAGCCCTTCTTCTTCTCCCGTTCTGCCTCTTATGCTGCTGGCAACAATCTGCAGGTGGGCCTCCCACAGCCAGCACCACATTTACTTAGTTTAGCTGGGGGTTAGAAGTTGACCACCAGTTGTCAATCCAGTATATAGCTCTATCAAAAGTTTTTGTCCTAAATCCTATTTTGTCTGATGTTGTGAGAACCTTTCCAGGTGGTTTATGCCTGCTGTTTGCTTGTATGCCTTTTCCACATCTCCTTGCTTTGGGAGTTTTTGTTTTGTATTTGTTTATGGTCCTGAGGATTGAATCTGGGGGCATACTGAGCCACATCTTAGCCCTATTAACTTGCTTGCTTACTTACTTTGAGGTACTGGGGAATCAAACTCTAAACTCTGGGAATCGGATTCTAAACTACAGAACAGTATTATTGCAAGGCACTAAGGCTGTGATGATTTGAAATGATACACATAGAAAAAAATACAGCTCCTACCCTCCCTTTCTGATACTTCCATTACACATACACTGCTGTGCTGGATGGTGGTCCACAGAACTGAGTCTGTGCATGTTTTTTCATTCTTTTTTCTTTCTGTTCTTCAGATTGGATAATTTCTATTGCTATATCTTCAAGCTCATTGATGTTTACTTCTACCAGTTAAAATCTATTGTTGAGACATTCTAGTGAGTTTTTCCATTTCAGTTATATTTTTTCAACTCCAGGATTTCAACTTGGTTCATTTTAAAACAAAAATTCTCTTTATTAATATTCATTATTTAATGCCTCATTGTTATCAGACTTCCCTTTAATGCATTAAATAGGATTTATTTGTTCTTTGAATGTACTGTACATTCATACTTCACTTAATAATGGAGTTACATTCCAAGAAATGTATTCTTAGGCAATTGTATCCCGTGCAAACATCATGGACAAGACATATACACAAGCCTAGATGGTATAGTCTGCACTGTACATGATGCCTTAGTACTCACTTTCACACTGTGTAAGTAATAACAATTTTCGAATCATTTAAACCACTCAGAGCTTAGAGTAAATTCAAAATTATAGTCAGGTCCAGCCTTTTCTTTCAACGTTGCAAGTAACCTTTTTGCTTTGGCTGTTATTATCATGATGCCAAGAAGGATATGCTCCTGTATCTTGGCTTCAACCAAGGTCACGTTTCTAGTGTTGAAAGAAAAGACCATCCAGTGTTCAACCAAGAACTCGTAATTCTTTGATTATGTGGGTACAGCTCTGGATACAGCAGTGAAGGTTTTCACATGCCCATGGGTGGATGTGGTCTTGGCAATGTTCTCTCTGCTTTGCTCTTTCCCTAGAGCTTCTTCTGAAATGTCTAACCGCGCTGTTCCGTTTCCCTCCTGGTAAAGGGGATATTGGCCTTCCTTGATTGTTTGCTACTGTAACAGCTGTTGTTTTTCAAAACCCATTTTGTTGAGATAAGGTTGCCACATAAAAAGCTGGAGATATTTAATGCAGATAACTCGATGAGTATGGGGATAAGTACAACACATAAAACCATCCATGTTCAAGACCATCCACATATTCATCACCTCTGAAAATTTCTTTATACTCTTTTTAGTATTTTATGTGTGTGTTTCAGGGGAGTTTAAGAACACTTGTATCCTAGGATATGTGCCCTCTTAACATACTTATATTTCCTTGTTCCAGTATTGGTAGCTATAGGCACTCTGATGTACCATAGGCCTTCAGAGCTTATTTATCTGATACAACCGAAAGTGTCCACCCTTTGACTCAGCCACCATCTCCTCATGTCCCCCTCTCTTCAGCTGCTGGCAGCCTCCATTCAGCTGTCTGACTTCAGGAGTTTGGCCATGTGAATTTTTACATGTAAGCGATAGCGCACAATGCTTGCCTTTTTGTGACCGCACAGGACGCTCCCCAGGCCTGCCCGCGTTGCTGCGTATCAGTGCCCCCCTCATTTTAAGAGCTCAAGGGTTTCCATTGTCTATGCATTCCTATTCGTCCGTCTGTGTAGTCAGGTGGTTCTTTCCGTGTTTCGGCTGTGGTGAATAATACCGCAGTGAATGTAGCATGCAGATATCTCTTCAAGGCCTGATTTCAGTTCATTTGTAGAGGAAACCCCCGAGTGGGATTTATGAGGCAGATTTAATGTTTTGAGGAGCTTCCATACTATTTTCCATAGAGATGGACCCGTTTATTTTCTCATTGACATCACACCGTGTTCTCTTTCCCACATCCTCACCAACACGTGTTTCTTTAGAAGCCATCATAGTAGGTTTCACGCACTACCTCATAGCAGTTTTAGCTTGAATTTCAGATGGTTAATGATGGTAAGTCCCTTTCATAGGCCAGGTGGCCATTTGTGTATCTTCTATGGAAAAAATGCCTGTTGAGGTCTTTGTGGATTTTCAAATCAGATTATTTGTTCTTTTGCTGTTGAGTTGTACATTTTGGATATGAACCCCTTATGAGATACATAGTTTTCAAATATTTTTTAGCTTTCTGTAGATCACCTTTGCATTTTCATTTGCTGTAAAGAAGCCTTTAGTTGTATTAAGTTACTTGCTTTTACTTCGGTTGCCTGTATGTTTTTGTTTTTTATCCAAGGAATAATTGCCAAGACTAATATCAAAGAACTTTTCCTCTATGTTTTAGTCTAGTTCTGTGGTTTCAATGTTTCTATTAATGTGTTTATTCTACTTTGAATTTACTTTGTAGGTGATAGAATGTCCAGTATCATTCTGAATGTTGCCATTGGATTTTCCCAACATCTATTTTTAAAGTCGCTCTTCCTTTTTGGATTTCTGGCACCCTAGTCAAAGATTGCTATAGCTTTGTAATGAAGTTTGAAATCAGAAAGTGTGATGCAGCTGGAGTTGCTTTTCCTGATTAAGATAGCCTTTGCTATAGATCTTTTGTGGATGGCTCCATATGACTTCTATCATTTTTTTTCTATTACTATGAGAAAAGCCATAGGAATTTTGATAAAAATTACACTGAATCTATGGGTCACTTTGGGTAGTGAGAACATGTTAACTACCTATACTGTATTCTTTCAATTAATGAATGCGGAATACACTGTCACTCATTTACATCGTCTCCTCTTCTTCCACCCTTCTTCCACTTCCTCTCCTTCCTCCCTTTTCCTTCCTCCCTTTTCTCTTCTTGGGCCTCTTCTTCCAGCTCCTTTTCTTGCTCCTCTTTTTCCTCATCTTAAGTGTCTCCTCCTCCTCCTCTCCCTCCTCACCCTCTGTTGTAGCCTTGCGAAGTCCAGATAATGATACCTCCTGCCTTGCTCGTTACCCAGGATTGTTGTTGCTATTCTGGGTCTCTTCTGATTCCATATCGATTTTAGAATTATATTTTCTAGTTCAGTGAAGAATATTGTTGGTATCCTGATTTGGATAGCCTGAAATTTATATATCATTTTTTGTAATATAGTCACTTTGACAATGTTGTTTCTGCCATTCCAGAAACAAAGATATTTTTCCTTTTTTTTTTGTCTTTTTGAGACAGGGTCTCACTACACAGTTCAGGCTAGTCTTAAACTCAGTTTGTAGCCCAGGCTGGCCTCAAACTTGCAATGATCCTCCTGCCTCAGGCTCCTGAATGCTGGGATTACAGTCATGCGCCACCATGCCCAGCCCTATTTGTCCATTTTTTGATGTCCTCTTTTAGAGTACTATCATTTTCATTATAGAGGTCTTTCAGTTCCTTCATAAGGTTAATTTCTAACTATTTAACATGTCTCAAGCTATTGTGAATGTATTATTAATCTCTTTCTCCGTGGGTTCATTATGGGTGTACAGGGATACTATGGATTTTTATGTGTTGGGTTTTGTATCCTCTTACCTTGCCGAATCTGTTTACTCTAAGAGTATTTTGGTGGAATTTTGGGGGGGCCTTCGAAGAAAAGGGTCATGTTGTCCATGACAAGTGCAGCACGAGCTCCTCCTTTCTGTACATACCCTGTGTATTTCCCCACTCGCCTGACCTCTCTAGCTAAGGGTTTGAATACTACACTGAACGAGAGCAGTGAAAGTGGAGCAAAAGAAAGAAAAAGAAAAAACTTGAACTCCCCAAACCAGTGAGGAAAGAAAGTCTGAAACCAATTCCTTCTTTTTCTGAGTAAGTGGTTTCTTGCCAGAGTCTGCAGCGCTGGAATCCATCACATGTGAGGGTGGCTTAGCGTGTCACAGCTAAGACCCATTTTCTTTGAACGCACATGCTGCTGTGTTTGAACCCTAAATCCGGCCTTTGCTAAGGGCACGGTCGGTCGGCGGTTTACACTGGAGCTATCTTCACTCCAGCCACCCCCAGGTGTGTAACCCTCTGTGCGCCCTGGGCCGTGGCTTCCCTCACCTCGCTTCAGGGCCTGTGGACTTGCGAAGTGCCCCGCTCCTGCTCCACTGGCCCTCTGTCCATATAGCTTGTGGCAATCATCTAAGCCAAGGCGTATCCCTGGTCACTGTGCAGATGAGGAGAGCAAGACCGTAAAACTCCGTGCTGGATATAGGTAGTGGAACAAGGCTTCAAGCAGTCTGCTGGGCTTAATGCCAGCACTCCGAGATCCAGGTCTATATGAAAACCACCCAGGGCTGGCCTGGCTTCTCAACCTGGAGGGTGAGACCCCTGTACCCTTCCCAGCCTTAGCTCCAGTTTCTCAGGAGGTCTGTGTCTAGGCTGTGCCTTCTCTGTGACAGTCTCACGTGGCCCTCCATCCACCCGGTCACTGGGTAGAGGTTCACTTCACCCTGAAGTGAATTTGTTCTGTAGTTGTTGTGCAGCTGAGTCCTAAATAACAAACCCTTTCCCAGAGTGGCTCCTGATTACACACACTCAAATATAGCAGGCGCTGCATCAATTTCCTCCTGTAACTCTAGACTGCCACGCAGCCATGCAGGAGTTACTTTCTGAGCAAAACCCCACACTGTTTGTGTAATTTACAGTAACTGTAGGCTTTTCTCGGGGCTTGCCCAGCTGGCCTGGTCTGTTGTTTCTTCTTGGAGCCGCCTCCCGTCTCCAGGCTTGCCTTGTGTTAGCAGAGAAAGGTCATCCTCCCTGTAAGCTTGGGTGAGCCTTCCAGACTGCTCAGTCTTTTTCTCTGCATCATGCTTGGTTTCTCCAGCATCATTATAGTTTCTAGTTTTTCTGTGATCTCCGTCTGGATTCTTGGAAATCTATTTATTTTCCCATCAAGCTATTGTTTTCTAGGTTTCTTAATTCCAGATCCCAGAGAGGCTGTATCTTGCTGCCAGTCTTATTCTACCTTTTTTGTTTTGCTGCTTCTCTTGGATGATTTTTATTTCTTTAGCTTTTCTAATTTCTCAGGTTAGAATTTCCAATACACACTGAATTGAAGTAGTTATGGTTGAGCATCCTTGTCATGTTCCTGGTCATAAAAGAAAGATTTTCTACATTTCACTTTTGAGTATAATGTTAGCTGTGGGCTTAAAATGGAGTCTTTACTATGTTGATGTACATTCCTTGTATTTGTCTAATTTGTCGAGAGTCTTTTTTATCTTGAACAAATATTAAGTTTTGTCAAATGCCATTTCTGTCTCTATTAAGCAAGATCACTTTTTATTCTTCATTCTGATAAAGTAGTATATCATGTTTATATGTCCACAAATGTTAAGCCATCATTATATTGACAGAATAAATCTCCTTTGATTACCATTTCTGATTAGGTAATGTCCACTGAATTTAGTTTGCCAGTATTTTGTTGAGAATTTTTGCACCTGTATTTATCAGATATAGAGGTCTTTCATTTTTTTCATAGTGTCTTTGTCTAGCTCTGATATAAGGGTAATGCTGGCATATATAAGTTTAGAAATGTTTTCTTCTCAAGTTTTTGGGAAAAGTTTATCTTAGTTACTTCTTGTTGCAGAGACAAAACACCCAACATGCAAAGTTAAAGGGGGTGAGGATTATTTATCTCACAGTCTGTAGAGCTCTCAGTCCGCCACTGGCTGGCTTTAAGTCAGGGTGGCATGGTGGGCGGGCATTACAGAGAAGCAACCATTAACGGTGGCCAGAAGGGAGCAAAGCAAGCAAGGGGCCAGACACAAGTAATGAGCAGCACAGCCTCGCTGTCCCTCGGACTGTATCAGAGCTACCCACCCTTAGAGCAGAGAGCGCTCTCATCCTCAATCCCAGCATTGTACCATGAATCAGTCACACACTCTAGATCCAGCCACCTCTGAAAAAGCCTCACCTATGACTGCGGGAGGCTTTGGGGGACATGTAGACACAGAGAAAGAATGGCATTTATTTTTCTTTAAATGTTTGGTAGAATTCATCAACAAAGCCTTTAGTCTTTGGCTTTTCTCTATTGGGAGTTTTGACTACTGATTAAATCACTGTACTCATTATTGGTCTGTACAGATTTATTACTTTTTATGATTAAATTTTGGCATGTTGAATGTGTCTAGGAATTTATCATTTTCACCTGTGTGTTGTCCAACTTGTTGACACTGAATTGTTCAAAGTACCCTCTTATGACTCCCTATAGTCCTATGAAATCACTTGTGATGTTTTCTCTTTGATTTATAATTTCATTCATTTGTTTTTGTTTGTGTTTTGAGACATAGTCACTAGATAGTTTTTTTTTTTTTTTCCAGTACCAGGGATCGAACTCAGGACCTTGCGCTTGCCAGGCAAGCGCTTATGCCACTAAGCTATACCCCCAGCCCCCTAAAATGAGCTTGACTGTTGTCTTTAGTTTTTTCTTTTTTTGGCGGTACTGGGGATCGAACTCAGGACCCTGCGCTTAGCTAGGCAGGCGCTTATTCCACTGAGCTATATCCCCAGCCCAGTCACTAGATAGTTCAGACTGGCCTTGAACTCACTATGTAGCCCAGGCTGGCCTGGAATTCATGACTATCCTCCTGCTCCAGCCTCCCACGTGTTGGGATTACAGGTGTATACCACCATGCCTGGCATATGATTTCATTTATTTGAGTCTTTTTCTGTGTTCTTAGTGTAGCTGAGTGTTTGCTAGTCTTATTTTTTCATAAAACAATACTTGTTCTTTTTTTATTGTATTCCTACACCCTAGAAGTTATTTCTCTTCTCATGTTTCCTTTTTCCTTCCTTCCTTCCTTCCTTGCTTGCTTGCTTCCTTCCTTCCTTCGTTCCTTGTCTATCCATCCATCCATCCATTCATACTAGGGACTGAGCCCAGGGAGCACTGATATACATTCCCAGTTCTTCTAAATTTTTATTTTGAGATTGTCTCCCCAAGCTGTCCAGATTGGCTTTGAATTTGTGATCCTCCTGCCTTAGCTTCCCGATAGCTCAGATTACAAGTGTGTATCCCTGTTCCTGCCTCTTATTTCCTTTGTTTGGCTGTTGGTTTTGTTTGTTCTTTGATTTTTGACGTGTCAATTTAGATATCTAAGATATTTCTTTTTTCTTAATGTAGGCACTTATCACTGTACACTCTTAATACTGCTTTTGCTAGACTCCAGTTTTGGTTATTTTTGTTTCTATTTTTATTTATTTCAAGATATAGTTTTATTTCCCTTTGATCTGTTGGTTTAAAAATATTTGTGAATTTTCAAATTTTCTTTGTGTCTTTTCTCTCCTTCACTTTCTGTCAAAAATTTCCAGATAAACTTTGCTGCAAAATGTTCTTGGTTGGCGCTTTTAACAATTTGTATATATCATCCCACTCTGCTGACCTTTAAGGTTTCTGTTAAGAAAACTACTGCTAGTATGATATTACAGGATTTGTCTTGAACATGATGCTTTTTTCAAAATCCTCTCTGTCATGGACTTTTGATAGTTCGCTTTTAGTATGTTTTTGTGAAAAAAGATTTTTCAGTCTTTTTGGAGTTATTTGTGGATATGGATATTAATTTTCCTCTACAGATATGAGGATATTTTGGATAATTATTTCTTTAATGTCTCTACCCTTTTCTTCTCTGTTCCTTTTAAGAATCTTATAATACGTACATTGACTCAATTAATAGTGCTCTAAAAGCTCCACAGGTTTTCTGCATTGTTTTTAGCTCTTTTGTCTTCGGTTGGATAATTTCAAATGATCTATAGTTTGTAGATTATTTCTTCTGCTTGACTGAGTTTGCTGTTGATGCTCTACTATATTTTTTATTTTAGTCATCTGTTATGTTTTGTGTCTGGATGTCCCCATAAAGCCTGATGGAGGCATGCAGTGGGCTTCTAGAATTTATGATCGACTCATGGTTCATTGCTGGGATTATGGGTGTGAGTGCTACATCTGCCCTGGGATGGGCAGTTTGCATACACTGGAAAGGAGGGCAAGAGGCTTGCTCTTCCAGCTGCTGCTTCCCCCTTTGCTCTTGCTGCTTTGGCTGTTTTCTGCTGTCATGAATGGTTGCCCTGTACCCTGTGCCACTCTGCCTCAGAACCAGCCAAGTAAGGACTGAAACCTCCACAAACTGAAAGCAAAATAAACCTTTCCTCCCTTAATTCTGGGTGTGGGGTATTTTGTCTCAGCAACCAGAGAAAAGTAACTAAGACAAAATTTGGTACCAGAGGAGTGGGGTCATTGCTGTGACTATACCTGAGTATGTGGTTCAAGAGCCTTTGGAAATGGCTTGTGGGAAGTGTTTGGAAAGGTTCAGAGATGTCACCTGAAAGAGTAGAGCTGGAACGCCTTTGGCTGTTCTGTCTGGGAGATTCTGGTCAGAGCTCAGAAGACCAGAAGCCTGTTATTAACCCTGCTTGTAAAGACCAGGCTTGGGAAATTTCTGCTGGAAAGGACTACATTGGTTCTTGGACTCCACATAATGTATGGTATGGCTTGGCAGAAGTTTGTCTACATTTTGCTCATGTCCAGAGAATTTGCCTGATACTGAGATTAAGGGTGACAGACTGATTAATCTGGCAAAAGAAATTTCAAGGCAGTCGAATGTTGGGGCAGTGGCATGGCTATTGTTGGGGGCTTTTAGCCAGATTAATGTTGCAAATCAAAGCAAAGAGCCCAGCAGGATGATTTAAAATACTGTGAATTTAGCCAGAAAGGAAGTTCCAACAAAACTGTGAACTGCAAAGATACAGTTGAGGAGATCTGTGTTGCTAAGAAGGAACAGGAGAATATAAAAGATGGCCTGAGGGCATCACAAGAACCAGCAAGTCTCCCCCACTTGCAGCCTCAAAACTGCAAAGAACGACTTTGCTTTGAGAAGAAAGCCACTTAACGGCATATTCGAGAATGGTAGCAATTGTTGCACCAGGTTCCAGAATGGCGGTGGTATACAGAATTTGTTCCTCAGAATTGGATTCAGAGTGACCCATGGTCCAGGAACTCGACCCCTATGGCCAAGGGAGAGGAAAGCCTGGCTACTGCTCCAGGTGGCAGCAGATCTTGGCATCATCCACATTGCACTGGTTTTAGGTGCATGCAGAATGCAAGAGTTCTAAGGTTAAAAAGGCTTCCACCTAGATTTTGGAAGACCTGGGAAGCCAGGCAGTGTGCCCCAGAGAGGGCAATATGTGAAGCTGTGAGTGTGAAGCAGAAGGAGACAGCAGAAGTTTTGAAAAGCCAGGAACGTGGATTGTCCAAGGAAAGCTGCAAGGAGGGAGCAAAGTGGGCCCAAGAGTGGGTTACGACCACTGGAAGTGCGATAGGGATGGAACCACACAGGGCTTTGGAGCTCACAATTTAACACAGATTGCTTGGGATGTTCCACATGGAGCTACAGGACTTAGTGTTTTTCCTGCTGGATTTTGGACTTGCTTTGGTCCCAATGCTTTGTATTCCCATTTATATCATTTAGAATGGTAATGTTTACCTTGTACCATTGAATGTTGTGTTTAACCTTGTTTTCATTTGTACAGGGTCCCACAGCTAAGATGCCTTACATCTCGGAGGAGACTTGGGACTTGGACTCTTCAGCAATGCTGAAACTGTTAAGAATTTGGCAACTCTTAGAGATGGACTAAAATGTCTTTTGCATAAAGGAATGTACATGAGTCTTTGGGGGTCCAGGGGCAGAATTTTATGGTTTGTGTCTGCATGTTCCCCTAAAGCCTCATGCAGTCATGGGGCGGGCTTCTAGAATTTATGATTGATCCATGGTCCAATGCTGGGATTAAGGGCGTGAGAGCTACACTTGCCCTGGGATGGGCAGTTTGCATACAATGTAAGGGAAGGGAAGAGGTTTGCTCTTCCAGCTGCCACTCCCCACTTTGCTTTTGCTGCTTTGGCTGTTTTCTGCCCCCATGAATGGTTGCCTCATAATGGATATATGGAAAAGTAAAGAGAGACTGAGGGATCCCACAATACCGTTGGGGACATTCTGAAATGACCTCCCATTGCAAAGGTTCTACAACTTGCCAATCATACCATACTGGAAGACAATCCTTCAGGGTGTAAGCTTTTGAAGGACATCTTAGATCCAAACTATAGCATTCCTGCCAGGTCAATACTCATATATATCTCACAATGTGAGATGCATTTAGTCCTTCTCTAAGAGTTTTCAGAGTTTTAACTGCCAGAGAATTACCCAAAAGTCCAAGTGCAAACTCCTATGACATTCAAGGCAAACTCAATTCTGGGCCTCTTATAAACAGTGAAAAATTACAATATTTTCAAGATATAATGGTACAGGGTAAATATTCCCATTCCAAAAGGAATGAACATGAAAATAGCAAGGAGAAATCAGACCAAAACCCAGTAGGGAAACCATGAAGTCCTAAGCTTTCATATGTAGTATCTGGAACACACTGTGGTAGGATGTGGGCTCCGAAGGGCTTGGACATCTCCATCCTTGACTTTGTTGGCTGTAGCCCATGTTACCATTCTTTTAGGCTGGCTTTACACACTGCCTTCAGCTTTGCTTATTAGGCCTACATTGTTAGCATATCTAGCTCTTGAGATCCCCACTGCAGCTTTAGCTTCAGACAGTGTTGTGCATTGTCCTATCAGGAATAGGGTAGGAACTTCAATGCATCCATTTACTGCCTGGTCTCCTACATTTTTCTTTGAAATCTTGGAGGAAGCTTCCATGACCCCATAACTTTTACATTCTGCATGCCTATGGAACCAAAATGATGTGGACAACACAAAGATCTGCTACTGGCATGAACTTTACTTGGGACTGCTTGAATCTTGACTATAGTACCCTCTTAGACCTTGCTGGCTGAACCAGATCCCAGGGCAATGGTTTCCTAGGGGCTTTGGGATGCATTGGGAATCCAGGGTTCACTTTTCAAAACATTTTGAGCTTAAAAATATTTAAAACAAATTTGCCTTTATCTCTGAGCCAGGATGGCTGTAGTCTGGCCAACTCCTAAGATTATCTCTAGGCATCTTTCTTTCTCCAAATGCAAAGCACTTGACTTCTATTTAATGGTGCTTATCTCTTAAGCAACTTCATTTTCCTTGGCTATACCACTGGACATGGTCCTTTTCTAGCTTAACTGTTGAGTTTTCCAACTCTTTCAGCTGTTTTTGTTTCCATTTGTCACTGTAAATTTTGCTAAAAGCACCAGTAATACCCATACTTCTGCCTGTATGCTTTGTGGACTTCAAATTCCTTCTGCCAGAGGAATTTCCTGTAGTCCATCACATTTAACTTCAGTGTTCCACAAAATATTGGTCCATGGACAAAATGCAGATAAACTCTTTGTCATGTTATAATATGAAGAACCTCTAGTTTCCAGCAGAGCCCAGACCTCCATTCATATCAGCATACGCATTACTTTTCACATTTCTGTAAGTATTCTGTCTATTTTGCATATGGGGAACCCAGAGTCCTGTATGGCCTCTGTATGAGCCCTGCTGAGCCCAGTATGGTTTTTAATTTTGAGACATGGTTTCACTAATTGCCCAAGCTAAGTTTGAACTTGCCATCTTCCTGCCTTGTCTTCCTGAGTAGTTAGGGTTATAGACATGTACCATTGTGCCTGACTCAGTATTCTGGTGTTTTAAGCTTTCATTAGAACCACTTATTAAACTCTTAGTTACAGCATTGGAGATTTCCTTTATCTACTTCTCAAAATTTTCCCGAATTGCTCCCCATGTCAATTACAAAGTTTACTCCTCATTATTATAGTAACAGTAATGATGTTGCTTCGTGGGATTCATAAGTTTTACATTACTATAACAAAATACTCAAATAATCAACTTATAAAAAGGAAAGATTTATTTTGGCTCAGTTTTGGAAGTTTCAGCCCAGAGTCTGTTGGCCTTGTTGCTTTGTGGGCTGCAGTGGGGTAGTGCATCATGGTAGCAAGCATATAATAGAGCAAAAGCCACTTGCTTCATCATCAGAGTGCAAAAAAAGGAAAAGCAGGTCCCGGGGTCCTGGTATCTCCTTCAAAGGTATATCCCAGATGACTAGAAGGCCTGTAACTCTTCATGTTTTAAAGTTTCCACTACTTCTCAGTAGCCCCAGGGTGGGGAAGAAGACCTTAGTACATGGGCTGCTGGGGCACATTTATGACCCAATCATAGATACAGAGCTCATCACAAAGCATGCTGGAGTGTTTTTATTCTTTAGTGGCTCTGAACCTATCATCCTCCCGCCTCAAGTTCCTGAGTAGCTAGGATTATACACATGCACCCCGGTGCCTGGCTCAAAATTAGGAAACTCTGTGTAAATCTACAAATGCATGTACATGTAAATATACATATATACATACATGTATAGTGTTATGGTTTGTGTCTAGATGTCCCCTCAAAGCCTCATGCAGTTTTTTGGCTGAATGTAGAGTGTGTAATTCATAGTGCAATGCTGGGATATTTTGCTGTCTTTTTTTTTTTTTTTTTTTGAGACAGGGTCTCCCTATACAGTTCAGGCTGGCCTTCAACTCACTTTGTAGCCCAGGCTGGACTCGAACTCACAGCAATCCTCCTTCCTCAGCCTCCCAAGTGCTGGGATTACAGGCGTGGGCCACCGGTGACACTTGGCTTAATGCCAGGATTAAGCGTGCTGGGATTAAGGGTGAGTGATTGCTGGGTCAATCCACTGACTGGATTAGCATTCAACGGATACATTATAAAGCGCAGAAACAGACTTGTCTCATTCTCTCTTGTTACTTTTACTGTCTTTCTCTGCCATGAACTACTGTCCCACTGCCATGTGCCACGATAAAGATGGTTTGGGGCCAGCTGATTATGGATTAAAGCTTTTACAAATTGCAAGCTAAATAAACCTCTTCCCCTTTAACTTTGGATGTCAGGTATTTTGTCTCAGCAATGAGAAAAGTAACTAAGAAATATAGATACAAATACTTATTTTTGAAATCATGAGTTTACATTAATACTTTCAACTGTAATCATACCACAAAAGGTTTTTCTTTCCCTTGCCGTACCATATTTGTATGTCCCTTCTTTCTTAGAGAAAACTTTTGTTCTCAAGAATAAAAAAAAAAAAAAGACCAAAAAAAAAAAGAATATAAATATACTTATTAATTTGCTCAGCCTTATGATACATCCACATTTTTTCAGAATTTTGTTGGTCACATCACTACAAAAAATAATCACATTAAAAAGAGAACATAAAAGCTGGGCATGGTGGTGCACTCCTGTAATCCCAGCACTCGGAAGGCTGAGGCAGGAGGATTGTTGTGAGTTTGAGACCAGCCTGGGCTACAAAGTGAGCTCAAGGCCAGCCTGAACTGCATAGCGAGACTCTGTCTCAAAGGACAAAAAACAAAAAAAAACAAAAAAGAACATAAGGATTTAACATTCTTCCTGACTGTGTAGCCTCATTCAATACTGGGGTATAAAGTCAACTATTCTGTTTGAAGTCACTGAATTTCTCTTTCACTGTGGTTATGGTTTTCCCTTAAAATACTTATGAAAACATTAGCTTCAGTTAGCTTTATATTTTACAACTTGTCTATTAAATAGTCAAATATGAAAAATTATACTTAGAACGGTATCATTCAATTCCATATTCCTTTTGCTTGGCTGATATCCCTTTAAAGTCAAGAATTTCATTATTTTCTTTGTTATACAAAAGGTAAAACTGTATGTGTGTGTATATGTGTAGATACATATGTAGAGATGTGCATAGGTACTGTTTGTGTATAGATTTTTTTTATTCAGCAAATATCTTCTGTAAATTATTCCACATCAATTCATGTATGTTTTACTTTTTTTTATACCAATAGATAGTATCTAGTTGAGTGGATCCTCCACAGTTCATTCCTCCAAATTTTTTAAATTTTATTTTTAATTGACATTTATGGGGTACAAATGTGATGTTCTGATACATGTATATATATTGTGGAATTATTTAATTAGGCAAATTAATGTATTTACTATCTCATATACTTAACATTTCTGTTTTTGTTGGGAATATTCAAAATTTTATCTCTAGTTATTTCAAACTATTCAATGCAATGTAATTAATTACAGTTCATGTACTGTGCAGTGGATCACCAGAACTTGTTCTTGCTATTTAGGTGTAACTCTGTAACTCTTGAACAATATGACATTTAGGTAATTTCTGATAAAGTTATGCTTAATGCTTTATTCAGTTTGTATATACAGTATATATTTTTATATGTGTTGAAATTGTATCTTTAAAATATATTCCCACTAGAAAGATTATTGGGTCAAAGAGTAAATATATACATAGTTTGCTAGATGTTGCTAAATTTTCCTCCTGAGGCCCGGGAGTATTTGTATCTTGGAGGGAGGTGGAGCTTATTGGGAGGCGGAGCTTTTTGGGAGGCTCTTAGGACACTGGAGATGCGTCCCTGAAGGAGTTAGTGGGATACTGGCCCTTTTCTCTCTTTTATTCCTGATCATGAAGTGAGCGTTTTGCTCCATCGTGCATGATTACCACTGCAGCCATCTGTCATCCCGTCAGAGGTCCTTCCAGTCACGGCTGAGAGTCCTAGAACTACGAGCCAAAATAAGCCATTTTTAAATGAATCACCTCAGTTACTTTTGGTGTAGTGATAGAAAGCCAATGCAAGAGGCACTGAGCATTCCTGCTACAATGCACAATAGCGCCCGTTTCTCCACAGCCCCAATATACTATTTACATTTTTGCACCTTAAGGTACTTTTAAATAGCATTTCTCATTATTGTTTAAATTATATTTTTACAGATCACTTTTGTCCCTAGCTGTGAACTGTTCATGGCTCTTGCCTATTTTTATATGGAATTTCTCTTCCTTTCTCTCAACTCAAAAATCTCTAGTACAACCAGGTGTAGTGGTGCATGCCTGTAATCTCCGCTACTCAACATACAGGATGACTGCAAGTTTGAGGCCACTCTGGGAAACTTAGCAAGACCACCATCTCAAAGGGGAAGGGGCTGGGGATATAGAACTCTTAGTGTGCACAAGGCCCTGAGTTCAGTCCCCAGAACTGAGGCACCAAAAAGTCTTTACTACAATTGGGATTAGACTTAATTGCCATATATCAGGCAGGTACTTTTCCCAGGTCTCTTTCAATTTTGCTTATGGTTTATCTCAAAAATAGATACATATATAATATAGATTTACATAAAATATGCAATATATATAGCGGTACTTGGGATTGAACCTAGGGACTTTACACTGAGTTGGATTTTCAGTCTTCTTATTTTTTAAGATAGGATCTTGCTAAGCCTCTAAATTTCCCAGGTGGAACTCAAACTTGTGATCCTCTTGCCTTACCCTCCCAGAGTACTGGGATTGCAGCTATGCACCACCATGCCTGCTCAAAGGCTTCTATTTTTATAAATTCAAATTTGTCATTTTTTTATTGTATCAGAATTTTGAGACATAAGTCAAAAGCCTTTATTATAGCTCAAAAGCCGGTCCCTACAGCTATACAGAATTTTTTCTTCTAGGATGTATATAATTCCTCTGTTTCTTTCTTGTTGAATCTCTGATCCATTTAGAGTTTCCTCTTTTGTGTGGTAGTATTAAATTTTATCTTACTTGTCTCACCACTTATTAAAAAGATAATCATTACCCTCAAGTGTTATATTAACTTTATCAGACACTAATTTTTATGTATACTTGTTTTCCTCTATATTTTCTTTTTTATTTTAAAGATAAAAGAGTGAAAACATTAACAAACACACATACATTTAGAAAATAATACAAGCAATATAGAATTTCAGACAAGGTGATAGGAAATTAACAATGGTTGTTGTGTTACATATTGGTATCTTCAAATTGGTTACTCAGATAAACAAATACATACATGTAAGATTGATGAAACTTAAACATTAACTGTTTAACAGGGCAATAAAAGTCAGTAGTACAATTATGTTAGCTACCCTGTGTATACATATATACATATTTTCCCCCTTCTTTCTTTTCTCTTTTCCCTCATCCCAGTTCTTTCCTTTTGAGCAGTTTCCTTTTGTTTCACAATGTCTATTGTACCTCCTAGATTTTATTCACTTTCAGGTTCTTACACTAGTGAGACAATATGGTGTTTACACATGTGTGTCTGATTTATTTCACTTATGGGTATGGTCCCTCGTTGTGTCCATTTACCTAGTGGACTAGAGTAGGTAAGCAAACTGTTTCAATTAAACTTTGTAGTGTAAGGATCTGGTAGAGACATGACCCCCATCAGAATGATTGGTTTTATTTGTTATGCTTCAGCATGTTTAAAGCTATTATTATGCTTTTGTTTTACATACAAACTTTAGAATTATCTAGATTCATAAAAAACGTTACTGGAATTTTTACTGGGGTCACACTACATTTATAGGTTAACTCAGGGAAAACTGACATCTTCATGACACTGAGATGTGCTCTCAAAAACAAAGGCTATCTTGTTATTTCTATTTCCTTTTTTCTAATCTATTCATACAAGTTTTGGACATTTCTTATTGAATTTAATGCTAAGTATTTTATCTTTTATCTTCCTTACTGTTACTGTAAATACATGAAGGCAATCAAATTTTTATTGTGGTAAACACATGACATCTACCATCTTATTAATTTTTAAGTGTACAGTTCAGTCATGTTAAGGAGTCATACTGTTGTGAAATAGATCTCCAGAACTTTTTCATCTTGCACATATTCCAGGTCTGTATCATGAGAGCCTTATGTGATTTTTGGAGGTATATCCAAGAAAATGTGGTGTCCTCTAAAACTGGCCTTCAGAAAACCTCTTTTATTCTAGTTACACTCAGATTCCAGCAAGTTGTCAAAATTACTTTGTAAGTGCTCCTGCCAGTTTAGGACACCATTAAATTTTCTAGGTAAACTGATCTTACATATGCCTCTCTAGATTTGCTTGTCTCTCCAGATTTCAAGGTGACAGTTTGCCTTGTGACTGAAGTACTCCGAGAGATCAAAAAAAAAATTTATTGATTTTAATTTGTCCACTTTGCTCTTTTAAGGATATAAATGATAACTTCCAATATTCTGACATGTTGGAGCTCAGACAGAAGTACTTTATGATTTTTAAAAGTGTAAACTGAGACCAAAATGTTTGAGAACCACTGCTTTATGCTGTTATTATACTCTCCTTTATAAGGCTTTTTCTTAAAAAAAAAAAAAAAAAAGCCTACCTTTCATTTGACTACTGATATTTCCTTGTCTGGAGTTCCATTTTCTTTCCATAAAGCCCTTTGAGAGCTATAACTTAAATCAACGTGCAGTATGGACTTGATCCTTCGGAAGCTTAACTGAAGTAATTCTTACAAACCATTCTTTGTTTTATAAAATGACACCATATGTACTCACTCTTCCATAGTGTTACACCTGTACTCAGTTCATACTCAAGATCTTCTACTGTCCTTCATCGCCTCATTTGTAGAAATTTTCTTTCTTGTGGTAAGTTCAACTCTTCACTGTCTTGCAGTTGTATACTTTATCTTTCTCTAGAGCACTGCCCTGTGCTCCTTAGGGGAACTGCCATTTGTAAACAAGACTAAGCATGCCTCTAGTTATAGCACATATTATTTTAGACTTACATAGAAACCTTTTAGAATTATTTGATAGCTTTACATTTTAAAAAATGTTTTCTCCTATGTAAGCATCATAAACATGTATAGTGTCTCAAGAATAATTTTCGTATTTGTAGGGTTTAGTTAAAATACTAATACTTTTAAATTAACTAGCTCATGTTTTGCCAACTATTCTCTTAATTACATGCAAAGAATTTATTTAGAAAGATACTATACAAACTCTTGATATCAATTAATAAAAGACTAAAGCACAACGATTTGTGAATTTTATCACTGTTACAAAAAAGCAAAAAATTGCGTTCATTAGTAAATGGTAAAATCATAAAGATAAACTGGGCATGGTGGAACATACCTGTAGTCCCGTTCCCTTTGGAGGCTGAGGCAGAATGACCACAAGTTCTAGGCCAGCGTGAGTACATGAGTACTATAATTTAGCAAGACCTTGTCTCAAATTGAAGTTAAAAAGAGTTGGGGGATGTAGCTCAGTAGCACTTGTCTCACATGTACAAGGCCCTGGGTTCAGTCCTCAGTACCACAAATAGAACAAACAGAGGCAGATAGACAGACTGACTCCTTCATTCATACATACTTTAATATTTCAAGATTTATAAAAATCTTACACATTCAAATCTTTTAGGAATTGAGAGTTACAAATTACTAAAATACCATCAGATACTACACAGTTATCTTAAGATTTTATTTAAGAGTACATTTGAATTAAATACTGTTAACTAAAATTATACATCACTGTTTATCCACACATTGTTTCTAACTCACTGCTCACTCATAAAACAATTCACAAAGTTATAATAGGTTAGGTCCTCTCTAGGCTAAACCTTCTCTAGTCTCAATTATAAACGTAATTTTTAATATACCTCACTTAAATTCTTCTCAAATGTGTAGACATTTTACTTTAGGTCATATTATGATTATAGTTTAAAAAACAAATAGAAACCTTAGCAGAGACACATAAATTTAGTCATATAGCAGACCATCACATAGTATTTAATGAATGATACTGATTTCCTTATACAGAAAGTCCTTTCATGAACGAATCAATGCCCAAAGTCTCCTAGGCACCTACTAAATACGTATTTATTCACTGTCATTTGATAAAGACAGTAGGACCAGGGCAGGCAAGTATAAGCGGCACATCCCGGACTTGACCTAAGGACTGCCCTCCCTTTGGATACCATGTTTTATTCTAGCTCCAATGAAGACATTCACTTTCATAAATTTACTTATTTTAGACTCTCCTTAACTGACCAGGCCTCATTTTTATCAAAATGGGCACATGATCATTCTGGAGATCTGAAGGATAGGCAACATGTAGCCTCATCTTGATAAAAGGACTGGCTTTATGAATTTGCCAAGTTACATAAAGTTTTGCACCTTTAAATCAGATTGCTATTACATTTCTGTTGTTTTTTGGTGGTACTGAGAATTGGATCCAGGAACTTCACACTGTGCTATATCCTCAGTCTTTTATAAAAACAATTTTTAAAAAAAAATTTGAGATAAGGTCTTGCTAAATCTCTACATTGCCCAGGCTGGCATGGAGCTTAGTCTTCCCGCCTCACTCCCAGAGTGCTGAGTTACAGGTATGGGCCACTAAACTGGTTTAAGTTACCTTTCAATGTCCTTCCAAAAACTACTGATTCATTAAAATGCTGAGAACTATAACAGTAGTGAATAAACCTGATGAACAGATTGGCAGCTTAATAAATAGTTCTTAATATTTTTCATCAAATATTTATTTTCTCAAACTCTGGATTTCTGAGTAGATCCTAAATTTAACTGCAAGTGTTGCTATGAGAGGAGAAAGTAAAGGGAGTTCTGAGGTCAGATGTTGGTGTCTTTGAAAATGGAGGAAAGGGTCACAGGCCAGGAAACATAGCTCTAGAAGCTGGAAAAAGGAAGGAAATAAATTCTTCCTAGGACTGGAGATATTGTTTTGAATACACTGTGAATTACTTTAGACTTCTGATCTCCAAAACTGTTGAATATGTCTTAACCCTCAAGTTTATAGTATTTGGTTATAGCAGCAACAGGAAACTAAGCCAAAGACCAGACATGCCTTATACTTACTAGAAGAACTACATTGGTTTTGGGACGTTGAATCTAATTTTATCCCATTTCTACATATGATGTTCTACTAATAATAATCCTAAACATAGTAGGAGCAAAAGCAGTACCTTTTCCTTTTCTATTGCACAGATCATGCTGTGACACCCTTGTAACAAGTGTCAGATTAATGCAAGAAGCATAAAACTTTATATAAAAAGTATTATGTAACATGTGAACCTGCAGAATGAAGAGCCAAATACCTAGGGAAAACTGTTCTTATGCTAGGCCAAAAAAAGGTAAGAAAGAAGATAACTTTTGGAGAAACATGATTGGATAACAAGGATATGTTTTTGTTTTTGTTTTTGTTTTGTGGTACTGGGGATCGAACTCAGGACCTTGCACTTGCCAGGCAAGCGCTTATTCAACTGAGCTATATCCCCAGCCCCAACAAGGATATGATTTAATTGTAATAAACCGAGAAACTTCAGCATGACTTTTTTGTTCAGATTCTTCTTGGCCTCTATACACTGTTTTTTTTTTTTTACTTTTTAAAAAATTTATTTTAAAAATAAAAGAAGGAAAACATATTAACACACAGACATCCATTTATAAAAGAGCATAAGAACAATTCAATCAATACAGAGTTACAAAGTAGTGGTAAATTAACGATGGTTGTTGTATTATGTATTGGTATTTCCAAAGTGGTTTCTCAGGAGAACAGAGAGAGACATGCAAGAGTGATCAAATAATTAATGATTAACTGTTCCTTTCAGTAAAGCGATAGAAGTCAGTAGTTCAACTATGTTAGCTATCCTGTATATACATACATACATGATTTCCCTTTCTTTTTTCACTCACCCCAGTTGCTCTTTACTTTTGAGCATGTTTCTTTCATTTCACAATGTCTGTCCTATCTCCTAATTTTTATTCACTTTTTCAGGTTCTTACACTAGTGAGAATATGTTGCTTACATATGGAGGTCTTGTTTATTTCACTTATGAGTATGGTTTCTAGTTGTGACCATTTATCTGTAAAAGCCTCGAGTTTACCTTTATAGCTGAGTAATAGTCCATTATATAGAAGTACCACAATTTTTTTATCCATTCCTCAGTGGATGAACATTTGGGTTGACTCAATTTAGCAATTACAAATTGCACTGCTATAAACATGGGTGCACATATATCAATGTGATATGACGTTTTCAGATCTTCTGGGAAAATACCCAGAAGGGGAATGGCTGGGTTGAATGGGACCTCCAGACCTAGTTTGCTGAGGAATCTCTACAGAAAATAGGAATTGATGGTCTTTACCTCAATCTGATCAAAGCCATCTATGACAAACCAACAGCTAACACCATACTAAATGGACAAAAACTAAAAGCTTTCACTTTAAAATCAGGAACAAGACAAGGATGTCCATTGTCACCACTCCTATTCAACATAGTTCTGGAAGCATTAGCCAGAGCAATTAGACAAGAGAGAGAAATAAAAGGAATAAGGATAGGAAAGGAAGAGGTGAAATTATCACTATTTGCAGATGACATGATAATTTACATGGAAGACCACAAAAACTCCATAGAAGAGTCTTTGAATTAATTGACACATTCAGCAGTATAGCTGGATACAAAGTCAACACCCAAAAATCAATAGGATTTCTATACACAAAAAACAAATAGACCTAGAGAGATATTAAGGAAACTATACCTTTCACAATAGCTTCCAAGAAATTGAAATATTTAGGAATCAATCTAACAAAAGAACTAAAAGATCTATTCAATGAAAACTACAGTACTCTGAAAAAAAGAGATTGAAGAGGATTTCAATAAATGGAAAAACATTCCTTGCTGTCTTGGTTACTTTTCTCTCCTTGCTGAGACAAAACACCCAACCCTCAAAATGAAGGAAGGAAAGGTTTATTTAGCTTACAGTTTGTGGAGGTTTCAGTCCATATGGCTGGCTCAGAGGCAGAGGGGCACATGGCAGAGGGAAAATGTTCATGGCAGCAGAGCACCACAAAAAACCACAAGAGCAAAAAAGAGAAATGGCGGGCAAGCAGTCTTTTTCTCCTCTCATTGTAAATGGGCTACCCCCACCCAGAGGTCATGCAGCACTCAGATAATCTCCATGCCCTCCTCTTCCACAGGCTGAGGATGTGTACAAAGTAAGCACCCTGGCTTCCTGCTGAGTCACTCAGCCAAACCTCTAGACTCCCCAAGTCGACACAATGTATGAACCACAACACTTGCTCATGGATAGGAAGAACTAACATTGTGAAAATGGCCATACTACCGAAATTGTTATACAGATTCAATGCAATTCCCATTAAACTACCATTGGCATATCTCAAAGATCTAGAGAAAACATTCCTTAAATTCATCTGGAACCAGAAGAGACCCAGAATAGCAAAATCCGTCCTGGGCAACAAAGACAAGTCAGGTGGAATCACAATCTCTGACCTGAAATTATACTACAAAGCTACTGTAATAAAATCAACCTGTCCTGGCTAAAAAACAGACCTGAAGATCAATGGAACAGACTGGAAGATGCAGCCACAACCACAAACACATTCAGCAACCTAATCTTTGATAAAGGGGCCAAACAAACTCACTATAAGAAAGATACTCTCTTTAATAAATGGTCCTGGAAAAACTGACTTGCCACTTGCTGCAGACTGAAAATAGACCCAAGTTTATCACCATGCACCAAACTCAAGTCAAAATAGATCATAGATCTCAATATTAAAACAGAAACACTAAATCTATTGGAACAGAAAGTATGTAAAAATCTTGGAAGACATAGGGGTAGGCAGAGAGTTCATGAACAAAAATCAAACTGCACGGGAAACACTTCAAAGAATCAACAACTGGGATCTCATCCTACTGAAAAGTTTCTGCACATCTAATGAAATTGCCAGAAGTGTAAAATGAAAACCCACAAACTCGGAAAAAATTTTAGCAGACTGTCCCTCAGACAAAGGTCTATCTAGAACATATAAAGAATTAAAAAATAACAGCCCCTCCCAATTCAAAGACCCAATCCAAAAATGGGCATCTGAGATGAACGCATACTTCTCAGATAAAGAAATACAAATGCCGAATAAATACATGCGAAAATGTTCAACATCATTAGTCACTCGAGAAATGCAAATTAAAACAACATTGAGATTTCACCTAACCCCAGTAAGAATGGCTAGCATTAAGAAATCAACCAATAATAAATACTGGTGAGGTTGTGGAGAAATAGGAACTCTTCACTGCTGGTGGGAATGCAGACTGGTGAAACCTCTATGCAGTATTACTTTCCTCTGGTATAAGGCAGGATATCTATTGCAAAAGAGCCCCATGACCTACTTTCAGTGGCACTTGGTCAGAAAATGACCTTTCTGGGTTTCCGGGCTAGGTTTAGGAGACAGTAGTTCTAGTTTCTATGGCCTCCTCCAGGGCAGGAGGAGGAATTCTAATATCAAAGATACACACTGTGTGAAGAAAGGTGGCCAAAGGTCAGAGATCTTGCTTTATGGAGTTCCAACTTCCTTCAGTATTAAGTGCCACCAGCACACCAAGATGTGATCCTTTAGGGTGTCACCCTCTAAACCTTGACAGCACCTATCATCCCTTATTAGCCTCCTCTTTTATTTACTACCTCCTCATCTTCATTTACCAGCAATATATTCCCTACAGAACCATCTTGACATCTCCTTTCCCTCACAATCTTGCCTTTAATAGTTTATTCACTATCATAGCTTTAATTACTAATGCACAGCCACCAATCTTGGCTAGTCAAGCTGCAGACCCACATCTATTGCCTGCTATGCATCAACTGGATAGCTCATTTGAATCATGTACTCAGTATGACTACAAATAAATTAATCTTCCCATGCAGCAATTTATAAACAGAAATCAAATCACACACACACACACAAAGCTTCATCAAATAAGATATGCTAAGAATTTTGTTTTGTTTTGTTTTACACAATAATGGAAAACTAAGGCATCTTATTCTTTGGTTTTTGCAGATGTCCATTTTGAGTAATAGTTCTTCCAACATTTCTTCACTTTGCCTTGCTCCATGTGGACCAACCTAGTCATGAGACAAATTGCAGGACTGGAATTCTAACAATATGGTATTTGCAATCAAGTAATTAACTTAGGTGACTTAGGACACAGTTATTGCCTCTATGAATTATTTCTGAAGACAAAAATAATTGTGAAAAAATCTTGAACTTGAGAATTTTACATAGTCCCATTTACTTATTTTTTCTTTTGTGGCTTTGGCTTTTAGTGCAATATACAAATATTTTGCCAAAGCCCATTCCCAGCAGCTTTTCACCTATGTTCTTTTGTATTTTCTGGTCTTACATGTATGTCTGTTGTCCACTACTTGATTTTGGTCTATTGTATAAAATAAGGGACCGATTTTATTCTTTTCCATGTGGAAATCTAGTTTTTCACCATCCCTTCCCCAATGTGTCCTTTTGGGGTGTTATCAAGAATTATTATTTTACTATTATTTTTGTAGTAGAGTCAACACAGGGCCTTCACACTGAACTCTATCCCAAACCCTACTCCCTTGTTTTTCTATTTGGAGATAGGATCTTACAAAGTGGCTAAGTTGCCCAGGCTGGCTTGAACTTGTGATGCCTCCTGCCTCAGCCTCTCTAGAGTGCTGGGATAACAAGTGTGTCCCACCACATTCAAATATCAAAAATTATTTGACCACGTTTGAACTTATTTCTGGGCTCTCTACTCTGTTCAACTGGCTAATATGTTTGTTCTTATCATAAATTATAGCTTGGTAGTATGACTATAAATCAAGAGGTACAATGCCTCTTAGATGTGAGGACTGTCTTGCTTTTGCAGGTCTTTTATAGTTCCATACAAATTTTAGGGCTGTTTTTTATATTTCTGTAATACCATTGGGATTTTGATAAAATTGTGTTGAAACCCTAGATTGTTTTGGGTGGTATGGACATTTTAACAGTATTAATTTTTCTGATCCATGGAATAGGGTACCTTCTGTTGTGGTTTGTGTTTGGATGTCCCCCTAAAGCCTCATATGGTCATGGGGGGGGTGGGCTTTTTGGAGGCAGCTGAATCTAGTTTGTGATTGGTCCACTATTTCTGGGATTGGGGATGTGAGTGCTACACCTGCCCTAGGGCGGGTAGCCTGCATACTAGGTAAGGGAGGAAAAGAGGCTTGTTTCTCCCCTTTTGCTTTGCTGCTTTTTTTGTCTCCCACTGCCCCGGCTACCAAGAACTGCTGCTTTTCTGCCAAGTGCCACCTTACCTTGGAGCCAGCCAAGTATGCACTGAAACCTCCACAAAATCTGAGCTAAGCAAATGTTTCTCCGTTTAACTTTGGGTGTTGGGTATTTTGTCTCAGCAAGGAGAGAAAAGTAACTAATACAGAATTTGGAACCAGCAGTAGGATTGTTGCTGGGCCTACACCTGACCATGTGGCTCATGAGCCTTTGGGAATGGCTTGTGGGAAGAGTTTGGAAAGGCTTACAGATGCCAGCTGAAAAAGTACAGCTGACACTTCTTATGCTGTTCTGCACGGAGATTCTGGTCAGAGCTCAGAAGATCAGAACACTGATAGAAATCCTGTTGATAAAGACCAACCTGGGAGGTTTCTGCTGGGAATAAGGACTGCAATGGTTGTTGGACTCCAAATAATGTGGGTTATGGGTTGGCAGAAAGTTTGTTGGCATTTTGCTCATGTCTACAGATTTTGCCTGAGACTGAGATTAAGGGTGGCAAACTAATCTTGAAGAAAAATCAAGGCAGTTGAATGTTGAGGCAGTGGCATGGCTATTGTTAGGAGTTTTTAGACAGATGTTGAGAATGAAGAGCAAAGAGCCCAGCAGATTCAAAATGCTGTTGAGTTTGGCCAGAACAAGCTCCAGTAAAGTTGTAGACTTCAGAGATAGAGCAGAGGAGATCTTGATGCTGAGAAGGAACAGAATAGTAAAGGTGGCCTGAGAACGTCACAAAATTGCAAAAGTGCAAGACTTTGCTTTCAGAAAGCCAGGAAGCACATGTTCCAGAATGGCAGCAGCCACACCAGTTTCCAGAATGGTGGCAGCATAGAGAATTCCTCAGAATTGAATTCAGAGTGCTCAGTAATCTAGGCATTTCACCCCTACTGCCAAGAGAGGGAAGCCTGGCCACTCTCCAGCTAGCAGCAGACCTTGGCATCATCTCTGATGCTGCTTTTAGTTGCATGCAGAGTTGTGGAGTTAAGACGACTTTAACCCGGATTTCAGTATGTCAAGCTGTGTGAAGCCAAAGGTGCAATGGAGACCCCAGAGTCTATAAAAGCCAGGAATGTGGATCATCTAAGGAAAGAGCAAAGCAAACCAAAGAAAGAAGCTGTGGGAGCTACAACCACCAGATATGCAATAGGGGCAGAGCCACTCAAGCCTTTTGTAGCTCACAACTTGACTGCCTGCCTCATGCTGCACATGGAACTACCGGGTTTAATGTTTGCCCTGCTGGATTTTAGACTTGCTTTAGTTGTAATCCTCTGTATCCCTGTTTGTAACTTTTGGAATGAAAATGTTTATCTTGTGCCATTGAATACTGGAAGAATTTAACTTCATTTGTACAGGGGATCCCATATATCTCAGAGGAAACTTGGGAGTTGGACTTTGCAACAATGCTGAAACTGTTAGGACTTTAGCGACTCTTAGGGACTAAATGTCTTTCGTATAAATGGATGTGCATGAGTCTTTGGTGGGCCAGGGGCAGAATGTTATAGTTTTTCACTGGATTTCCCCGAAAGCCTCCTGTAGTCATGGGGAGGGGCAGGCTTTTTAGAGGTGGCTGAATCTAGTTTGTGCTCGGCTCACTGTCTAGTGCTGGGATTGGAGTGGAGTAGCATACATGCCCTGGGACCAGTAACAGGGAGGAAACGAGGCTTGCCCCTCGCTTTTGTTGTTGGTACTCTTGTTCTCTCCCACTGCCCCAGCCACCAAAAACTACTGCCCCTCTGTCCTGTGCCACCCTGCCTTGAAGCTGGTTATGGACTGAAACATCTACAAACTGAGCTAAATAAATGTTTTCCCCTTTAACTTTGGTTGTCAGGTATTTTGTCTCAGCAAAGAGTGAAAAGTAACTGAGACATCTTCCCATTTATGTCTTCAATTTCTGTCGTCCATGTTGTATACTTCTTTCAATTTCATTAAATTTATTCCTAGGACTGCTTTCTTGTTATTTCTTTTTTTCCTTACCCAACTCCCTGGTAGTAGGAATTCAGTTCAGGGCCTTGCACTGTGCTACATCTCCAGTCATTTTAAAAATTTTATTGCAGGGTCTTGTTAACTTGCCCAAGCTCACGTGGAAGTTGTAATCCTACCTCAGCCTCCTAAGCAGCTAGGACTACAAATATGGGCCTAGCTTCTTGTGATTTCTTTTTATTACACTGTTATTGGTATATGTTACTAGTTTCTATGTTTCTGTGCAACTTTACTGAATTTACTAGTCACAACCACTTTTTGGCACAATCTTTGGCAGTTTTACATATACAAATGTGTGATTAAAATATGGTAAATGTTTACATTTAAAAATACAGTAAAATACACTTACTGTCAATCCTCTTCAAACTACTGGCTGCTTCCACATGCTGAACTGATTCAAAATATTTAGCTTTCACAGTAATTTTGACTTTGGGGCAGAACCAGAAGTTACATGGTCTCAGATCCAGCAAGTAAGATGGGTAAGGACACACTATAATATTTCTTACAAGTCTGCCTTTCCAACAGAAGACACCTGGCAGCACCATATTTTTTATCACACCTCCTAAAGACACAAGAGGACTTCCAGAATTGCTTCAGAAAGAGCCAAGAATAGTGATGTATATTTGAAGTGAGGGACAGTATGTTGAGGGAAAATTATTAGGAAATGTGTTTCACTGTAATTTTTAAAAACTTAAGTCACTGTGCATTTTGATCATGCCTCATAAAATGTTATCTGCAACAGATTACTTTTTTACTTTCTCATTTGGAAGGATTCCCTCATCTACTTGCTCTTGCTAGTACTTACAGTGCTATGTTGACCAGAAGTGGTAAGAACGAGTACCAATCTTAGCAAAAGCTTCTGTCCTCCATTCATTGCTAGCTTTGGGCTTTTCCTAAGTAGCCTTTTTTATGTTGGGGAACTTTCCTTATATACCTAAAATATTGAACTTTTACCAGGAAAGGATGTTAGACTTTGTTGAATTCTGTTTCTGCATCGAGACAATTATATAGTCTTAAATTTCATTCTAATGTGAGGTATCATACTGATTTATGTAACAGCCTTATATGGAAGAGATACATCCATGATATTTGGTCTTTTAGATGTGTTAGATTCATTATGCTAGTTTCTGAGGATTTCTGCACCAGCTTTCATCGAAGAAACGGGAGTTAGTTTTCTTGTGATACCTTTATCTGGGTTAGGTGTCAAGGAGACGCTGACCTTACAATGCATTTGGAAGTACTCCAATTTTATTATTTGCAAGTTTAAAAAGTACTGGCAGTAAATTTCTGTATATCTGAAGAATTCAACTGTGAAGCCACTTGGTCCTGGGTTTCTGTTAGAAGGCTTTTGATTACTTCTTCAATCTTTTTGACATTAGCCTATTGAGCCTTTTAATTTCTTTTTAATGTATTTTATAAGTACATAACGGATAGTCATTGTAGGTAGTTGGTACTTGTACATGACACTTAATTCCTTTTATGTTCCCTTCCCATCTGAAAAGATGTCTCCTATTATCTTTTGTTTTACGTATCTTTATACTGTGTATACTGTGTATTCCGTAACAACTTACTGCAGCCTAGGTTTACTCCCCCCCCCCCACGCCTAGTAGTATGAATTGAAGCAGGGCTTCACATGTGCTATGCAAACACTGTATCAACTATAGAGCTAAATACCCAGCTCATTTTAGTTGTGGAATCAGGGTCTCACTAAATTGTCCAGGCTCGCCTTGAACTTGTAAGCCTTCTGTCTCAGCCTCTGAGTAGCTGGGATTATAGATGTGTGTGTACTGGGAGCTTTAGTTATTTTTGACCATTTGGAATTTTAACCTTCATATTAGAGTTAGATATGATTTACACACCATCATAGAAGAGTTGGAGCATTCTGGGTTAGATGATGTATTTACCTCTACCAGTAAGCATTAATACTCTCTTTTGTATTTGTTACACTACTGTCTTTTTGTTTCCACTTGAAATACTCAGTTAAACATTCCCAGTAAGGCAAATGTAATGGTAATAAATTCCTTTAGCTTTTGCTTGTCTGAGAAAGATGTTATTTTTCATTTCTGAGGAACAACTTTGGTTGGAACAACTTTCTTGGCTGGTAGGTTTTTGTTTAGCATTGATTACATTGCCACATTCTGTCCTGTCCTGTAAGGTTTCTGCTGAGCCATCCTGACGGCTGAATGCCAATTCCCTTACATGTTACTTGTTGCTTTAGGGTTTTTCTGTTTTTGAATTCTAACATTTGATTATAATGTGCCTATAGATGACCTACTCGGATTCAATAGCTTGTAGACTTTTGAGTTTAAAAATCTGGATGTTTGTAACTCTCCCAGGACTTGGGAATTTTCAGAAATCACTTCATTAAGTAAGTTTTTGTCCCATCCTCTCTGCCTCTTGAGCTGTCATACACAGTTCTCATAAATGGTATCCCATAAATCTTGCAGGCTGTCTTTATTGTTTCCTTCTGATGGAGCTATTTCAAAAAATTCCTCTGATCTTGCTTGTCATGGAAGCTCTCAAATTATATTCTTTTTCAGTGATTGACCTTCAGCTTCAACACTTGCCTGGTTCTTTTTTTAATGATAGCTATTTCTTCACTGAATTTCTCATTCAGATCATGAAGTGATTTCACTGAATTTCTATTGGTAGTCTTTTGTGTAATTCTTGTCTTAAGATCATTATTTTCAATTCCTTTTTGAGCAATTTATAAATTTCCATTTCTTTGGAATCAGTTATGGCAGAAATGAACTCTTAGGTATTTGCTTTGCCATATTTCTTTTGTTTCTGTTTAAGTCTGTGTATCAATTGTACAGTCACTTCTTACAAATTTTAGAGTGGCTAATGTGGGGAAGAATTTACCTACAGATGCGCCTGAGATTATCAGCAAGGCAGGATGTGATGGCTATGGTTCCATGTGGGTGCAGTGGTACAGTGTCTGCGCAACTTCTTCCAGTGTGGTCAGTTAGCCATGACTGCAGGTGTCTCAGTGGTGTAGGAAAAGTTTTATTAGAGATTCTCTTATTCTGGTCTTCTTCACAGTAGGGAATCTTAGCTGAGGAAATGTCTCTTTGTGCTGCATTTGACCATATCATAGGTAGGTACAGTGGCACTGAGATCTAGGACACAAGTGGCCATGGAGTCAGGTTCCTGAGTTTAGTGTCAAATTACTGCAGCACTGGAAGTTTGTGTCCTTTACCTCCCATAAGCTGGAGTCCATTGCTCTGAGGTGCAACTCAGATCCAAGGGTTTGGGATACATTCTTGTTTCTGACCTGAGTGGCAGGGCACAACACTGGCAAGCTCCAAGAAAGAAGAGGTGCTCTAGAGACCAGGCCTCAAAGGGCAGGGCAGACCTCAAAGAGGGCACAGGGGCAGCTCGGATTCTAAGAATGAGATAGCATGTAGCCAAGACCGCACTTTGGGATAGTGCGATGCAGCGGCAGCCCAGGCTCTGTGAGAACAAGGTAGAACAGCAACAAGCACCCAGAATTGGAAAGATGCACCTTGGTTTGGGGATTGGAGGGTCAGGGTACAGTGCAGCAATGACAATACTCCCCAAGGAGATGGGGTGCCTCAAAAACTCAAGACTGTAACACATTCTAGTTCTAGGTAGGTAGGGGGATATGGCTGAGGTAGGCTGGCAGCATTCAAACAGGCTCTGATTTCTTGGGGTGCTGAGGTATTGGCTCTGCTCAGCACCAGAAAGCATGGCTACATGGCTCAGTGAAGTATATGGATCCTTGGGGGCAGAGGGGGCCACATTTGTACTGGAATGTGCAAACACTCTTCTCTTGTATACCAGATACATGGAGCTCCTGAGACCTGCTTCACTTGTGGTAAATGGGAGAGTTTCCAAAGTATGCAGGTAGCCTGTGCTCACTCAGGATGGGGCCCTGCATCATCACTTCGGGGCTGGAGGAATCATTAGGGATACTACTGGCTTGTAGGTTTTTCTTCTTGTAATTTCTTGTTTGGCTTTGTCAGGGTAATGCTGGCTTTATAAAATGAGTTTTGAACTGCTGCCTTCTTTTCAAGTTTTGAAAGAGTGAGAATAATTAGTATTTTCTTTTGCTTGTAAAGTGTGTCTTAATTTCTGCAGATATGATGCAGTGTGAATCCAAGTATAAGCTTTTACCATGCATCCAAAAAATAAAACACATCTATACAGATACAGCCCCAAAGCTTATTTCTTGGAAAAAAAAATAAAGAAAATTCTGAATTAATTAAAACTAGTTTATCTTCAGTGCAAAAATTCAGGAGGTAAACCAAGTTTATTAAAAATTTGGTAGGGGGCTGGGGAGATAGCTAAGCGGCACAGCACCTGCCTGGCAAGAGCAAGGTTCTGAGTTCAATTTCTGGTACCAAAAACAAAAATAAAAAAAGTTTGGTAGAACTTCACAGTGAAACCATCATATTTTTTTTTTTTTTTTTTTTTATGGAAGACCTTTTATTACTGATTTAATCACCTTACTTTTTCTAGGTCTGTTCAGATTCTCTACGTGTTGCAGTCTTGGTAGGATGAGTGCATCTAGGAATTTATCCATTTCCTTGAAGTTATCTAATTTGTTGCTCTATAACTATATTAGTCTCATAGAATCCTTTCTATTTCTGTAGTAACCATTCAAAGTCTCTGCTTTCATTTGTGGTTTAAGTCTCTTTTCCTTTTTCTTAGTCTACTTATGTTTGTAGGTATTTTTTCCAAAAACAATCAGTTTTGTTATCTTTCCTGTTTTTCTAGTCTCTATTTCATTTATTTCAGGTCTGATCTTTATCATTTCCCTCTTATAAACTTTGAGATTAGGCTAGACAAGGAACCTTACCTAGTTCCTTGAAGTATAACATTAAGTTGTTTTGTTTAGAATCTTTAATTTTTGATGAGACATTTATTGCTATAACTTTCCCTTTTAGAACAGGTCTTGCTATGTTCACGTTTTGTGTATTGAGATTCCATGTGTTGCTCTCAAGATACAGTATTTTTAAAATCCCTTTTAAATGTCTTCTTTCATCTACTAATTGTTAAGGAGAATGCTATTTAGTTTCCATGCATTTGTGAATTTCACAAAATCCTTAAATTTTTTGCTGAGCTGTATTGTACTTCATCACCTCTCAAAGTTTATCTTCAAGACAGTCCTCAGAACAGGGATAAAATTTTGCCAGTGATTCCTCAGGCAGAGGAGCACTATCTCCAACATATTTAACTGAAAAATTAGGCCTCTAAAATAAAAGACCTGATTAAAAAAAACCTGCGTAACTGAAATGAACAGATACTTCTCACAAAAAGTACACACTGCCAATAAGTAACATTAAGAAGCTCAATATTTCTGGTTATTACAGAAATGTAAATTAAAATAATACTGTGATTCTATCTTACTCTAGAAAAAATGGCTATCATCAAGAAATCAAGCAACAATTGTTGATGAGGCTGCAGGGAGAAAGAAACCCTTCTACACGTAGGAATGTAGACTAGTAAAACCACTATAGAAATCAATATGGAGATTCCTCAAAAAACTAAAACAAGAAATTCCATTTAACTCAGTTATTCCCCTTCTAAGTCACTTCCCCTAAGAGTTAAAGACACCATATTACAGTAATATATACATACTTATGTTTATAGTAGTATAATTCATAACAGCTAAATCTTGGAAATGTCCTCAGATGAACGAATAAAGAAAATGTATTTATACACAATAGACAGCTATTCCACCATTATAACAACAATGATAAACTTGAGCCATTTATAGGAAAATGGATGCAATTTGAGACCATAATGTTAAATGAAATAATCGACACACAAGCTTAAATATCATACAGTTTCTCTTAGACAAGCAACCCCAATTACAAACAAAGGCAACATAAAAGATAACAGGAAGTAGGGAGATAGATATTTCTCAGATGGAAAAGAGATCAAGAGTTAGAGAGGAGAGGGAGGAGAGGCAAAGGGGATGAAGACAGAATTGAGATGTTTTACGTACCTGTACCAACTTCTCACATGGAATGTAATAAACATTATTCAATACAAACATGTACTAGTAAAAAATAACAATGGCAAACAAATTTTAAAATAAAAAGACCATAGCTTTTCAGGTAAAGCTTAAGATATCCAACATGAATTAGAGCAAGATTTCTTCATATTATAAAGAACTGTAATTATGCGAACAATAGATCTATAGTAATGTATTCAAGCAGTGTATTCAAGTTAAAATAAACAAGGCAATGGCATACACTTAAATCCTGGCTACTCAAGAGGCTGAGGCAGAAGGATTGCAAGTTCAATGCCAGCCTGTGCAACCAAAAAAACAAAACAAATAAAAGAGGCGGCTCAGTGCTAGAACTCTTGCCTGGCATGCACTAAAGCTCTTGGGTTCAATGTCCATTACAGGGGGGAAAACGGTAGAAGACTTAACCACTTTTTTATAACTAATGGGGACCATGAAAAATCACTGTTACAAGTTTCTTATGTATCTTTCCTGAAATATTCTAGATACATATAAGGTAGAATTTATTGCCTCTCCTTACTCCTACATGTGTGCCACCTAGTACTGTTTTTTTCTTCACTTAGCAAAACACCTTAACATTTCTAAAAAGCTCATACACTTATTTTGGATTGCTTAAACTTACTAGTTATTTTAGAAATAATTCTATAATAAATGTCTTTGTATTTGTCTGCATATATACTTTGTCCACATATATCCCTAGTTTATTTGCCTAGATTTTAAAAAATTAAATGGAATATATACTTAACACTTTGAAAAAGGATTGTCAATTTGCTCTCCAAAACATAATTACAGATATTTATACTCTGATACATTTTTTGTTGAAGTAGATCGATGTGTTATTAGTGTTTGTATGAAATGCAATTGTGACGGAAAATGTAACTGTTGAGATAGTGGAGAGCATATTAACAATCCAAAGAAAGAATCTGCCATTAATCAAGCCTTTGCCTTTGTTAACTACAATAATTTAGACTATGGGCTTTGAAGATATGGGTTCTAGTCCCAGCTTTGCCATGGAGGATCTGTGCGACTTTGAGCATGTTATTTAATCCTTTTAAGCCTTGCTGTGTCTCCTTTTCCCCAAATGGGGAAAATAACAGTGCCTACCTAATGATTAAGTTACTATGAAAGTTAGTATATCCAGTGTTTAATGAAGAGCCTAACAAGAGCATGTTTGATAGATCGATAGTATGACCTCAACCGTCAAAACATGTGTTTTCAAAACACAGTATGAAGCTGGGAGTGGGGGTGTTCACTTGTATTCCCAGTGTTCTGGAAGTCTGAAGCTAATGAGTGCAAGTTCAAACCTAGCCTGGGCTACGTAAGCAACCTGGCAAGACCCTGTCTCAAAACATAAAGACAGAATGTGGATTTAGCTCACTGCAAAGGCTCTGAGTTTAATCACGAGAACTGCAAACAAAAGCAAATGATATGAACATGGAAAATCCCCACAATAAGTAGTTTTTATTTCCTGAGTCAGTCCCTAAGAATGTAACATTACTGGGAAACCCCATAACTGTTGTGAATGGGCAGAAGTTAGTATGGATAACTACTCACTTTCCCAGACTCTTACAGAATACCAAGTGTTAATTCAATAGCAAGGAGACTTAGCTTAAGTGCATCAGACTGGATGTTATCAGGTACTTCTCTCCCTATAATAGGTCAAAAGAAGTTCTAAGAGCATTTTAATAATGCTTAGTAGATTAGAAGCTATTATCTGGAATGGCTGTAAAAGGCAAGCATAAACCTACAAGACTACACCTGATTTCAAGCATTTCCTCAAGTATTTTCGAACTCCCAAGATTTCCTAGAGGTCTGATCATCTGCAATCTCCTGTATATAAAGGAAACATGTTCAATTTGAGACATCAAAAAACATTCAAAATAGAAACCATGAAATGTTATCTGTACGTTAAAGGTCAAATTTATTAGATTAAGAGATGTACACATGGACTATCAATGCTGCACAGATGACTTTATTCACAGTCAAGCAGAGGTATAGCCAGTGCCAACCTATTTTGTGGATACTCTTGTTCTTTTGTTCCAAGAAAAGTTTGCCCCATAAGACTTGGACTTAGGTTTTGGAACTTTCCTCTCTTCAACGTCATAGCTCCATCCTAGAGGAAAACACAAGAAACAAACAGGAATAGAATTAAAGAGGAAACCTGGAGAAACACAGCAAGCAGAAGCTGACTTTTATAATTTAATGTTCATTTAACATCAAGAGTATAAGTGCCAACGTATTTAAAATATAAATAATTTAGAAACCGGTTCCTTTATATAGTAATCCTATGTGACAAGAGGACCCAAATGTTGCCTAAAAATAATTTAGCACAGCTCACGTTAAAGGTGTAACTGATCATTTTATTTCTCCTTGTTCAATATTCTTTGCTCAATTAGTGATGGTTGTTTAAAATAACTATGATGTGGAACACTGAACAACATAATTCATCTCACTGTTTAAAATCTGGTGTCTTTACAACAGTTTGTAACTCATCCAAGCTGATGGAAGAAAATGTTTGTGGGTGTGGGTAAATAGACAGACTGATAGATCAGAGTTTGACTAGACTATGAGAGATCACCTGGGTCAGCCCTCTTACTTACTAAATGTTCTACATCTGTTTCAAGGGCTGTCTGCGTTAGTCAGAATCACATGGAATTGCCTGATGACAATGCAGCTGTTTGGGCCTGACTAATGACCCAGTGGATCAAAATCTCTGGTGCGAGACTGAGAAGCTGCATTTTATTTTTTTTTTCTCAATTTCAGGAGACTTTTATGCATAGAAAATTGAGAACCACCAGTCAAAACTGTGTAGTCTTCCTGGACAGTTTATCTCTTTTCTCCAAGGCCCTTTTCAGTGTTTCATAATCTTGAAACTTTCTCCTAAGATACAGGGAATAGCTAAATCAATAACCTCCTCCTTGAAAATATAAGTTACCCTGCTGTTTTTTAAGCCAACCAATTCTGGTGATTTCCTTTTCTTTATAAGATTCATTTTCTCATAGCGTGGTCTTAGGCAGCTATACATCTTCCCAAGGCGAGAGTCCAGGGGTATAGATAAACCCAGGAGTACAGTTATTATCACAGGGAAGATGACTGACTGACTGGTAGGGCAACGGAGATGAGGGAGGAGAAAAACTGAATGATCAAATGGGCCATCATCTGCGTAACTGAGTAACAAAGGTGAAGTTAACATTAAGTAGGACAGCATCCAGGGCTAATTCCCTTCTGTGTCCTCTATAATTCTGTATTTCCTCAATTGTTTTTGTGTTAACAGAGGTGAAGATAACTTTATATTATACAGCATCCAGTGCAGATGCCTTACTATCTTCTCTATAATTTGGTATTTCCTTTAATGTTTTTGTGTTAACGAATATGAAGATAACATTGTGTAGTACAACATCCAGTGGTAATTCCCTACTGTATTCTGTATAATTTTGTATTTTCTGTATTGTTTATGGTTTATTCTGGTTCATGTGTCTCCATTCTTTTGTCTTTAAAATAAAATTATAAAAAAAAAGATTCATTTTCCCATCCCTGTAACTTACCATTCTCTCTCAGGATGTAATTCAATTAGCTCATCTTGAAACAGCTGATCTCTGGTATTCATGTATAAAACGTCCAAACTGAGTATTATATATTGTAAATTAAGTGAGCTTCTTGATCTTATAAGGTCTAAAAAACTCTAATTCCCCTTGTTGAAATTCAATTTTGCCATGAAAGACAGACTTATGAAACTCATCATTAAAGTATACTACTATGATTACCCCAAAAAAGAAAAATAAGCTAGGCACAGTGATAATCCCAGCTACTCTGGAGACTGAGGGAGGACTGCCAACTTTGAGGCCAGTCTGGGAAGCTTGAGGAGTCCCTGCTTCAAAAACAGGATTTTAAGGAAAGTTCAGTGGTGGAATGCTTGCCCTTACTAGGCAAGGCACTGGATTCAACCCCCAGCACCACAAAAAAGGAACATAACATTTAACATTATACTTCAAATTACTCTTTTAAACTAACGTATCCATAGTAGGACATTACATTCCCATTGCTAGAAGTCCTTTCACCTTTAAAGAAACCCCAACAGTTATAGAGAATGGGGAAGCAGGAAGGCAAACTAAACATCAGAATGTAAGAGAGAATATGCAGATTCAATTCACTTGTTCAATATAACCTTATTCGCAGAGTAAAGAGAATGTTTTGGTACATGACTATTGATTAAAAAAATCACAAAGCTACAGCTTATTTTAAGACAGGCTGGATTTACAAAATAAGTGAATTAATTAATAGTTATTTCCACTTCAAAAGTTTACAAAAGAGCATAAAATAGAACCTACTTCATAAGTTTGTCATGGAGATTAAACAAATTCACATAAAGTGCTTGGAAAGCAACTGGCACTTAATCATTTATTGAGTTCTATGACAAAGCTTTTTTTCTAAAAGTTTCACATAAATTAATGTTACCTTTGTACAGATGAGTAAAACCAGGGATCAGCAAAGGTGACTAGCATGAAGTCATTAAGCCAGGTAGAGGCATAATCAGGATTTTAACAGGCAGGCTGATTCTGGAGCCTATGCTGTAACTATTTTGCTATACTGTCTCTTATGGTCTATAAACTGTTAAGCTATTCTCTCTAAAATTTGATCCATAACTTCCTAGCAAAACATGTTACAAATAAAGTGCAGATGTAAGTCAATTTCCACCACACTGAAGGCCATTCAATTCAATTTTGCAATGCACTGGATATAGTAGATTACAATTTCCTGTAGTTAATAATTATAGAAAAGTGTTCTGGCAGGCAATGGTGAGAACTATGATAAATTTAATATAAACTTTCCATGCACTTCCCACATTAATCAGAAAATGTTGATAATTATAAAAAACAATTCAATAAAGCAGGTATAACATATTTGCTGTACATTTGCTATTCACTTAATAATTACTGACTGTCTACTCTGTATCAGGAACTATTTTGAGACACTGAAGGAAAAGCAATGAATAAAACAAAAATTTCCCCAACTTTTCTTACCCTGCTACTGAGCTACATCCCCAGCCCTTTTTATTTATCGTCTGAATTTTGAGAGAGGGTCTCAATAAATGCCCAGGTAGGATGTGAATTTGTGATCCTCCTGCCTCAGCCTCTCTGTAAGTGCTGACATTATAGGTTTACGCCGCCGTGCCTGGCTCAAACTTCTTAAAGTAGGGAAGAGAAACTACTAACTGCACAATACACTAGGTGCTGATACAGCAATACATACCTAAATGGAAAATATATACGCTAATGAGTACCACAGAAGGAACACTTCAGACAAGGTAGATAAGGAAACTCTTTGACCCTGAGTAGGTAACACTTAAGTGAAAATCTGAAGGAGGTCAGGGAGTGAGCTGGCCATCCTGGAAAAGAGCTTCCAGGCAAAGAAACCAAACTACAAAGTAGACTTTGATCAAGGCAAGGACATGCCTGGTATAGAGTGTTCTAGATTTTAGAGTGTTCTGTACTTGCAACATATTTTTATGGAGGTATTTTTCTTTTTCGTTGAATTTATAGATTGCCCGGCTTGTGAGGCAGACATTATATATATATACATAATCTTATATTTGATTATGGGGAGAAAAATAAAGCATGAATAGAAAAGGACAGGGCTAACAAAGGTCAAAACCAGGGTGACTTTTAACCCAGGCTGACTTCAAAGCTTTGCACTTAACTACATTATGATTAAAACTAAACTACTTAAAAAATATCTCATAACTACAATTTTTATTTTGCCATTTCCTTTCAATCTGTGTGACTGGTAAATATTTTTTTCCCTTTTATTTTTAAAAATACATTTTGAAAAGACTCTTAAGTCCCCTACCATAGCTATGTCTGGTCCCACGGCCTCTCAATGCACTTTCTAATTCAATAAGGACATTATGAGAGAAACTACAGGAGAAATGAGAAAGTACTTGCAAATATTTCAGAAATAACTACAAACATATACCTGAGAGGAAATTCTTTTTACTACATTAGAACAAAGACATAACTGCTAATGGCATTTCAAAGTGCTCTCAGACTCAGCACAATGTGAGAAGACTAGAGTTTTATACACACAAAGGGATAACTACTGTGGGTTTTCTCTGAGAATTATGAGCCAGATTATAGTTGTTGATGGTGATAACAACAATAAATAGAGCATTATGATATGGGTTACAATGTGTGGGAAATCTTGTGAAAAATAAAAACACACACAGAAGAAAGCCCTATTTGCTGAGAGCTGTGTATTACTACTCTGCCACAACCACCCAGGAATGTTTGAATGTTTTCTGTGGAAAACACCTTTGCTCCCCAAGCTGAGCAAAACAGCTGTGCTTTGCTTTAGTAAAATTAAAGAAGAGTATGAAGTTTGATGCTAATTCTCAGTAGAGCCTGAAACTAAAATAAAAGTATGTAACTCTCTGGATTGGCTATCTTCATTCAGAAAACATCTATTATAAGCTGTTATTATAATAACCTTTGCTCCTTTTGGGGATACTGCGTAGAATCTGAGTTTTTTTGGAGGGGGGTCTTTTTTGAGATGGGCTCGTCATGTAGTTCTGACTGGTCTTAAATTTGCAGCAATCCTCCTGCCTCAGCCTCCTGAGTAGCAGGATTATAGCCATGTACCACCACACCTGGCTCTGATCCTATTTCTAAGTGTTATACCTTACCTCCAAAGCGTTATTACCATATAATGGTAGGAAGAACAAATTTATTGGCCTCATTATATTTGAAAATAAAGATAAGTAGAGTAAGCAGCTAATAAGAGAAAATAGCTAAACATGTACTTAATGCTAGGTAAGTTAAATGAATCACCCTCATCATTTCTATGTGCCATTTGAAATGTTTCTAAATAACTCAACTTGAATTTCTGAATGATATCATGGAATTGAAAACACTAGTACTCTCTGAAGAATTATTATGTAAAGTGAAGGTGTAGTCCCTAACAATGGTTCCATGTGTTGTCTTGTTAGGACACTCAAAAACTCCACTTGCTTTTCCCAGCTACTCAACAGAAGATCAAAGCAACTGAGTCCAAGACAGCAGCCCCAGGGCGGCCACACTTCCCGAGGTGAGTAGCCTTATGGCATGGATTAGTCACAAATCTGACCACCAGCACCTACACAGTAAGAAGTTGACTTCCTTCACTATTTCATTCACTGGAATGCTTTCACAGAAATGTGTCAAACCTTAAGCCCTAGTATAAGCATTAGGTAAATGCTGTAGTAAACAAAATGTGACCTTTAATATCCAACCCTCAATTTCTTTTTGAAGAAATAAACCAATTTATTTTGTAGATCTCTGCGCTGTAGTTGGAATATTCCATTTTCTAGGATATGACTAGTAGGTGCAATCTTCTCAAATGCCCCCCGACCTAAAAAAATACGACTTCCATATATCAGAGAGAGAAAATTCTATTCATTTTTATAGAACTCTTTCATTTATGATTTAGCAATGCATAAACGAGAAAAATTAATCAGTTCTTTTACTGCTTGTGAAATGTCTTACCTCTAGTTATCCTGATGATGCCTATCCTATGAAAGTAGGTACTACTGTGTTTATGAAGGGTCATCTCCTTTAATAATATAATCACAAACCGAGACATTAGTTCTGAAGTGAACAGTTTAATAATTTTTGCTAATACAAGGCCAACACACAATTTGGCACAAATGGACATAACTGGAATTCACTGCTAACCAACACATAGATCAGAACAGCAAAGCTTTGTGAGGCTAGCAGGTAACACATTTGGTACCTGGAAAGTTTCTCCATTCCTTGCCAAGATATGTACAGACATTATACCTGATGGAAAGCAAAACATAAACCTCAAATGTAATTTCAAGGCAAAAAGGAAGAAAAATAACTTTTCAGGAACTTCACTTTAAAAGTCCCTCTACTTTAAATTACCAAGGAGCTAATATGAAGTTAGGGAAAAGAAGATTCAGAATAATTTAAAAGAATCTTAGATCTTTAAAAAAAAAATAGAGGCGATATAAGATTTTGGATACACTGGCAAAGCAATTCCTTCCAAGAAAACAATTTTAACAAGCACATAAGATACATATATAAGCCACCTGATATTTATTAATTAATGCCCTACAATACCTGCTATAGCTGTGACACCTCTCAAAAAACCTTTGATGTGAGTCAACAGTCCTCTTAAATTTTCTTTTTAAATACTATACTTGCTATATAGTATTATTCTTATTTCCAAAGAAATAACTGGAACCACAGAATTCAAAATTTGCCCCAGAACCAATCAGGATATTACTGTAGCTTATGTTCTGTAGCATGTTACCTAAAAAATTTTTCAGATTGGTAACAAAAATATTAGAAGATATTGATATAGCAGAAATAAATGTAACTCCTAACCTGCTACATGTCAGATATGCTGAGTTTGTGTCCCCCCCAAATCAAAGAATGAATTCTAAGGAACAGCAGAGGTTAAAAGTAGGAAAATTTTATTGAGAGAGACAGCTCCTGAGAAGCAGAAGGGGACCTGAAAGTGAGCTGCAAACGAGCCCACTTCTAAAGGAAGTTTTATAGAGCAAAGTCATGAGGCATGTAAAATGTAGGTCAGAACTATGATCAACCAGTAAGATTACAAGTACAGCTGATTCAGTAATACCAATCAATGGAGAAGCAGGTCATGAGGCAAGCGTACACAGAAAGAACAATGACCTTCTTTAGGAAGGGATGGATGAGGGGCACTAGGGTGACTGATGTCTATCTAGACTTTACTGGACCAGGTGATACCAATTATTCCCTGGGGATGTATGTATGTTTGGTCATTTCACCTGTCTTTAGGCCGGCCCCAGCAGATGCGGCCCCAGCCATAGATGTAATGCGTTCTTATGTTTTGCACTGACTCTGTCAAGGGGCTAGCCCTACAACTACCTGTAATATTTCTACTTAACTTAGTTGTCTATAATATCAGTGGATTTTTATTAGGTGCCTACATCATTTCTAAACAACGTAAAATAAGGTATCTCTGAACAAAACTTTTGTGGAGAAATGAAATTCCAAATAAGGGGCTGTTGAGATGTAACATTAGCAATTACCCCCCCTCCAAAAATGGATGGAGAATAGGGAAAGAAAGATTTTTCATCAGTGGAAAACTATGAATTATGTCTAGCATACTCTTCTTTCAGCATTATCAGTTTTATTTCTGTTGTTTTCATGTATTTGGCAGCTCTTTTTAAATTATATGCAACTGATAAGCATATAAACTCTATCCTGTGTCCTATGAGCTCTAATTTAATTGACACTCCTCTTCCCCAAGGAAAACCAATTTTGCAATTCACCTCAAAATTATTTTATTCCACATAAATCTGTGCTGTTGTAATATCTGGCTTGTTCTCATGAATGAAATTATATGACTTTGCAATGTTGTATCTGTATGAGAGCAGTGATTCCTTTGTTTGGAAGTTGTTTCTAAACAGTTGTGTGGAGTGAGATGGAGACTTTTTTCAAGAGGTTAAGGTAGATAAAGTCCAGACTTACTTAGAAATCTAAGCCCTCAGCTGCATCTCCAAAGATGACTTTGTTTCTCAGAACCTGTCTGCCTCTTGCCCTGCTTCTACCTCTGTTCCTTCAGAGCTGGGCTTTCCTTCCCAACAGGGCACTGTGAGCACAATGCAGTTTCAGCTTGTCCTCAGCCCTCCTAGTACTGAAAGAAACTTTCTTTTACTTTTAGAATTTCAAAGAGTTTTTTTTTTTTTTAAATAGCTAACAATGAGAAAAACACAGGGGGTAAAAAGACATACCAGAGAAAAGTCACAAAGTTTCAAGTCAGATCAAACAAGGGGGAAAAGCCATTTCTGGTTTTCATTAGCATGTAAATGGTAGTAGATCTTAGTTTTCTACCGTCCACATTTTCCACAGCTGTCTTCCACCTCCTCTCTCCCTGATGGGTTCCCTCTCCTCCCATCCTTCACACTACACAGGGAAGACAAAGACCACATGGATGAGAAGGTGGATCTTTTCAGTACACAAAGAACTAAAGTAAGGTTTATCTACATTTCAGAGTAAACCCCAGATATTCTTTTCCTTTTTTACAAAGAAAGGTTACTTTGAAGAGTTCATCTGGAATAGATGCCGAATTTAAAGGGAAATAGGGTAAGACTGGGTAAAGACAAAAGACCCAGGGTATTTACATTTTGTTTGGGGTATATGGGAACACTTGGGAGAGTGTCAAGGATGGGAGATGCCTCAGGAGGTATTGAGGGTTTTTTCTTTCCTACTCCTCAGTTTTAGAAAAATCGGCCTTCCAAAGGAAGTAAGGTGAGAAAAGAAAGTTATGTAAAGAGAGAAGCAGAAGGATAGTTGCAGGAATTATCATCAGCAGAAAAAAAACTTTACTGTGAGACAGCGAGGTCTTTCTTATGTAAAAAGATGGACCTATAAATATAAATTTCTGGGTTTCATACTACGGTTTTGAAGAATAGAATTGTATTTTCAAAGAAATATAAAATTTAAACTCTACCAAACTGTTCTACTTTTTTTCATATACACTATAGAATATATAAATGAAATATCTAGAATATGTATACAGTGTATATATCCTGTAGTCACAGCTATATACTAAATAGTTCAGTGATATTCAGTGGAAATATGTGAATCACACAATTTAAAATTTTTTAGTAGCTACATTAAAGAATTTAAAAAGTGAAATTAACTAGCCCAATATATCTAGATTATCATTTAACATGAAGTAAGTTATTAATGGCTTTTTTTATACTGAGTCTTTGAAATCTAGTGTGTATTTTACATTTATAGCACATCTCAATTCTAATGAGGCCCATTTCAAGGACTGAAGCCATACATGGTTATCAAACTGGATGTTGTGAATCTAGATACTTAATTTTTAAGCTTTATGAGCTTCATAGTATCACAGAGTAAACAGTGCACTTGGAATCTGAAAATGTGGGCCCTATCAATTAGGAAAGATGTGACTGATCTTGGGCTTGTTTTGATAACTTTTTTTTTTTTTTTTGAGACAGGATTTTCAGGCTGGCCTTGAACTCACTTTATAGCACAGGCTGGTCTCAAACTCACAGCAATCCTCCTGCCTCAGCATTCACTACCACACCAAGCCTGTTCTGATGACTTCTCTAGATCTCAATATCCTTACAAAAACAGAAGGATTTAGAATAAATAATATAGAGTTTGGAAACATCGGTAACGTGAAAATAATCATTGTTAGTGTGCTGCAATACAATCTGGTGTGAAAACCCTTAAAAAAACTTGATAAACTCCTAATTAATTTGACAAAAAAAAAGTACTTTACTAACACAGTAATCATTTCGAATCATACAGTGAAACACTAACAAATAGCACTTTGCATGCTGAACACTTTGAACTCAGGAAGCACTCTCAGAACCATGGTCTTCTGAAACTTGTTCCCCTATTATGTCTCTGGTTCTTTGTTCCCTGGAGCTTTCTCTGAATTTCTCTTAATCCACTAGAAGCAGTTCCTAGACCAGCATACAATTGTCATGAACTCCCTTTCGGTCATCCAATACCAGAGGTTAATTTGTGTCACAGGAAAAGGAGATTGAAAATTGATGTGACCCTGCTCAGAGAAACTCCACCAAAACCTGTCACCTCTTCTGAAGACTGCTCCCTGACCTTTTATCTTCATAAGACTGCCTTTGTTCACCATGCCCCTACACTCCACCCCACAACCTGTCACCACCTACCTACCCTAAATCCCAAGCTTTTATTCATTACTTTAGCTTAGGACACTAAAGATTTCAACCATTTGGCCCTTGTTTTTTAAAAAAAATTCATGTATTTTTAGTAGTTCATGTTTGCATTACATAGTGATTACATCCTCACGGGGAGTTGGTACAGGTACGTAACCATGTTCCTTTTTCATCCCTTTCCTCTCTCTCCACTCCTTCCATGGTCTCTTTTCCTTTTGCAAGCGAACTATTTCTTATTATCTACCTTTTATTTTGCTCTTTACATTTTGGGCTTTATCCTTCTTCATAGCAGAGTGGTACCCTGTTATATATCAACAGCACACTTCCTTTATCTAGTCATCTACTGATGGACGTATAGGTCGCTTCCAAGTGTTAGCTACTATGAACTGTGCTGCTAGAAACAGGGGTACGCATCTATCACTGTGATATGGTATCTTGAACTCTTAGCTAAGGAAACAACAGAGTGAAGAAACAACCTACAGAATGGGAAAAAAAATCTGCCAGCTATTTCTTGAGCAGAGGACTAATATCTAGAATGTATAAAGAATTTAAAATAGAGCTCTCAGAATAAGACGTAATCAAAATATGTGCAACTGAAATGAATCAACATTTCTCAGAATACAAATGGCTAATATATACATACATTTAAAAGTTCAACATCTCTAGTCATTAGAGAAGTGCAAATTAAAATACTGAGATTCCATTTTACTCCATAAACAATGGCTATCATCAACAAATCAAATAATAACAAATGCAGGAGAGGCTATGGGGAAAAAGGAACCCTCTACATTGTTGGTGGGAATGTCAAATAGCACAACCCATTATGGAAATCATCACTCAGTATGGGGACTTCTCACACTAAAAATAAGAGATTCCATTTGACACTCGCCCTTCTTTAGTCTTATATTTTACTGTCAGTTTATTTCATAGACTCATATCAAATTTTCAGGGGCAAAATGAAAATTCTTTTCCCTTGCAAAAGAATTTGTTAGTCATTCTACTAATAGTTTTCTTTCTTCAGATTTCTAGAGGAGATTAAAAGGTCCACTAAGAACAGAAGCAGCTATTAAAGTGATCTTCTGCAGCTGCTCCGCTGAGGGCCCGCAGCTGCTCCACTGTGGGCCCCTCTGAGGATACCCCACGGACTGGACCCGCCCCCACCCATAGCACGGTGATGGGGTGGAGCCAGGCAGTCCGCTGTGAGCATAGGTGCTTTTCCACCTCCGACCATGGCAGTTTGTATACACCCATGTATGCTATAGTATAGTCTGAGGTAGCTATATCTCTTCCCAAGGCGAGAGTCCAAGGGTATAGATAAACCCAGGAATACAGTTGTTATCACAGGGAAGATGACTGATTGAGTGGCAGGGCAACGGAGATGAGGGAGGAGAAAATTGAATGATCAAGTGGGCCATCATCTGTGTAACTGAGTAACATGTGAAGGTAACATTATGTAGGACAGCATCCAGAGCTAATTCACTTCTATGTTCTCTATAATTTGTATTTCCTCAATTGTTTTTGTATTAACAGAAGTGAAGATAACTTTGTTATGCAGCATCCAGTGTTGATTCCCTTCTATCTTCTCTATAATTTGGTATTTCCTTTAATGTTTGTGTGTTAACTAGTGTGAATATGACATTATGTAATGCAGCATCCAGTGCTAATTCCCTGCTATGTTCTGTATAATTTTGTATCTTTGATATTGTTTACAGCTTGTTCTGGTTCGTATGTCTCCATTCTTTTGTCTTTAAAATAAAAAAATAAATAAAAAATAAATTGAAAAACAAAAGTGATCTTTAGAAAAGTGTAACATAATTTGGAAAATAATATACAAGATCACCGAATTTACGGTTTATATTCACCAATATTTACAGAGCAGATTAAAAACAAATGAGACTTAGTATTTTTCCTGGCAGGTGCTTATAATTTAGTAGGCAAGATAAAATAGTACAGTTTGAGCATAAGGTTCTATGCTTATTGTGGAGCTTAGAGAGCTCATCCAGTAAGGGGGAGAGCTGGAGAGGGTGGGATAAGCAGAGGACCTAGGACATAGCTAAGTGACACAGCATTTACATAGCACGAGCAAGGCCCTGGGTTCAATTTCCAGCACTGCACCAAATAAACAAAGTATTAGGAAAGGATACTGCATATAAAGTTGGTTTTAAAGACAAAGCTGAATTTCACAGGTAGGGATAAAGCTAAATGTGAGGGAGAACGGCAGAAAGGATAGTTGGACCATACATTAGCATAGGTAGACTAATGCTTTGGTAACAAATCAGTGTTTATATTGTGAAGATCTTTATTAATTAAGGAACCTACCTATCAAAATACATCCTTGAATATAGTACACAGTACTTTTGAATGTATTAAAATGTCAGAATTTCAAGGACTATGTTAATGGCTTAGACAACCAGAGGTTAGGAAACCTTTTTCTGTAAAGGGTCAACCAGTAATTATTTGCAGGCTTTCTGGGCCATATGGTTTCTATTAAACTGCTCAATTTTACCACTGTCATGGAAAAACCATCACAGACAATATATAAATGAATGAACAAATCTTGCTCAGTAATAAGTACATGACCTTGGTACTTAATGTCTCTAAACCTCAGTTTCCTTGAACTATAAAATGAGAATAATAACTCTTCATGCTTCATAGAGTTGTTATGAGGATTATTACTTAGTGTCTGTGAATGTTAGCTCTTGTAATGATGATGTTAGCTACCTGAGCCTCAAAATCTAATTAGAGAACACCAGTATATTTTCTAGAAACCAAATCTGACAATCTTATTTCTCATTATACTGAGTCTCTACAATGATTTTTTATACTAAGGGAAATGATGATTATGATTTTTTTTCTAACATTTAGACATGTGAGAAATGAGAAAACTAAAAAGGTATGTTGTTTATTTTCAGAATACTCCCCGAGCATATAAATTATCTTGTTTTCTTTCCGTGGTAGTTTTACTAATTCTAGTAATATTAAAAGGTAGGCATTTAATGCTCATAAATATATAACTTTCATACTAGATTTGACTATGAACACGGAATCACCTGCATCAAGAAAAATCACCTTCCCCTTTGAAGCATATAAGTAGGTTACTGGAATGGACAGTAGTAGACACGTAAAGTAGTATATAGACTTAACATCTTTGAAATATACAGTTTTGAGTATTACCCAAACTACCAACCTCTCATTTCAAAGATGAACAAACATATTTACCAAAGGCTATGTGTAGTGAAGCATGATTTTTTCAAGCTGTCCTGTGAGGTAGGTAACTGTGGAATTAGAGTCGTAGTTCCTCTTGTGTGTATGTGTGTGGTACTTGGAGACTGAACTCAGGGTCTTACACATGCCAGCTAAGCACTATATCCCCAGCCCAGGTACCAACCTCTTAACCCAGCAATTTCTACTTAATAGGGCTTTGGAACCTTTTTTAGTAATGCCTCAAATTACCAGAACCTTCAATCGTACTACATCACAACATGTTAGGTGTGGAGGGAAGATTCTCCAACTGTCTATCAACAGGAGTGAATCTGAGTGGAGGTGCTTGCTGGGGAATTTGGTAAAGATCCTCCATCTTATGATTCTGTAAAACTGCAATACTGTTTACTTAGGTTTTGGTTTCACTGTAGCTGAAGAAGCAGGGCTTAGCTATTTAAAGACACATAGTGGTAAATGTGAAGTAAACCAGGTAGATCACAAGTATCACAGTGAATTGAATGGCAGAATAATGAAAACATTTCCAAGAGAAGAGTGGCTACAAATTGTTAAGAAATATGTTCTTAGAACATCTTTAATTTCGCCAGATATTGAGTGTCCATTATATGTCAAATTTTGTGCCAGATGCTGGGGACAAAGCAGTGACTAAGACAGACATAATTCTTTCTGTATCACAGATAAGAAATCCTGATCCGTTAGCCCAGTTTTCAAATTATATTTTCTAGTGACTTTGATAATTTACTCAATTTTCTTTCCTAGGAAGATAAAAATTAAGATTGGAAAGGCAGATGATTTCAACAGCAGCAGTGATTAGTTCATATTTATTAATTCACATGACAACTGTAGTTATGCGGTCCTTGTCACCACTTAGAGATTAACCAGGTATTTAATTGGATTTCCTGTTATTAAACTCATGTTATAGACCACAAACGGGTAATTTTCCAGGTGTCAGACATAAAATATGGCAAGAAGAAAGGATAGAGAATATTAATAGAACTGTTTTTGATAACTATATTACAGTTTAGTTAAAATGTTCTAAATTAAAATAATATTTTGACTATGTTGTTTTGTATCAGAATAATAACTTAAAGACAGACCATTTTGAAAACATTTAAGTAATTAAGAAATTTAGAACTTGCCAAAAAAGGTTAATATGGAATTACATTGACTTATAAAAAAAAAGTTTGAATTCTACTACTAACAACATAATAGAATATACCTGACATACTATTATGTAGTTACTATGTGTCAGACCCTATTTTAAGCACTTGGCTTTCTTTTATTGTATGTATATATGTATGTATGTATGTACTTTGGTGTTTTTGAGACAGGGTCTAGCATGCCATGTAGCTCAGGCTGGCTTCGAACTTGCAGCGATCCTCCCACCTCAGCCTCCTCAGTGCTGGGATTACAGGCATGCACCACCATACCCGGTTAGCACTTGGCTTTTAATAACTAATTTAATCCTCACAAGAACTTTTATTTTATATGTGATGAAACAGCAGTACAAAATCAACCACCTAACATGGATTCAAATCCAGGCAATTCTGTTTTAGACTTGTTTTTTGGGGGTATAGTCCTGAGGATCTCAATCTGGGCTTTATGCGTGGTAAGCATGAGTTCTGTCACTGCAGTACATACCTGTAACCCCTGGCTTTAATATTAAACTGAATATTACAAAGTGAGGAAGAAAAGGAAGTAGTTCAGGTAATAACATTTACAATGTCTTCACACTGACATATCAGATGAGTTAGATAAGCCAAATAATGGTTTACACATCAATATAATGCATTTGGTAATAATCTATTTAAGATGATCTCAATCCAACAGACAACTAAATTAGAGTCAAGTTCAATCTGACCAACTAGAACCTATCTTTTTCAATACTAAATTATGCAGATTTTGTAACATGTCAAACAGAGAGCATCAGGTTCAAATGTTATAGAAGTGCATCTGGACCCTTCAGGAATAAATAAAGATCAGAAATACCAGATTGGAGAGTGAGAACTCATCACTAACAAGTGTCCACATAGCAGGTACATATATTCCTACCTCATAAGTTAAACAATACTTTAAAGATGAAGAAACAAATCTACTATGAAATTCATTCAAAATCACATAACTTCAAAGCAGTATAAAAAGAATGAGAACACAGACTGGTCTTACTCCGTGCCTCTTTTCACTACTCTGAGGGCTTAACAGCAGAAAAGGAAGGGAAAAAAGACATTCTGCATTTTTGCTGATAGCAAGATGAACATAAATCAACAGTGTAACAGGCATGTCTCCAGAGTTACAATATGCTTAGCCTACATTAACGTAACTGCAGGTGAGGTTATAATTGGTATTCGGCCTACCATATCTACAAAAGTAGAAAATGTAAATATTTTAGCTCAAAGAAAACTGTAAGTGAATATGATTAATAACCATTTTCAAGTAATTAAAGAGAGATTAGATGGAGGAATAGTTACCAATTTTTGGTTCAAAGTTAAGATAACCGAGACATCCAAACTGAAACAGGACACTTTATGATATATTCAACTAGGATTTAAGATAACCAAATTTTAGTGATTACCCAGAGGGATTCAGAAACAAGATAGGTGTTAGACAAGAGGTTTTATTCCCTACCCCTTTAAATTAGAGCATTTTGACTTTTACATATAACACTGGGCATTGTATTTTAGAATTTTTTTTGGAGGAGTACTCTAATACAGTAAAAATATAAAGATCACTAATTTAGATTCACTGGAAGCTTTCTTTGAATTCACACTCTAAATTCCTAAATGGCTTTAATTAAGAGCTTAAAATCATATCTTGATTTTATACATAAGAAAAAAATAAACATATCATACCATTTTTTTCTGCAAAGGCAACTGCATCTTCTTTGGTACTGAAGGTTAGAACCATGTTGGACAAGGGATCAGCCCTGTAAGAAAGAATTTTTTTTCCCCAAGATTTAATATTAAGCTTCGGTGAAAAAAAAAATCTAACATAAATGTGTAGAAAATAGACTGTAATGATAATACAAAAGACAATCTCTAAAATGCAATGTTTTTTCTGTGTTAAGTTTGGGCTATTTTCTAACATATATTGTCAAACAAGGAAACTATAATTGCGAAGATATTCGTCTAGTCTTTAGTAAAATCATTTTATTCAACAAGAAAAGAATTAGAGTTGAATTTAAAAACCCAAAGAGATTCTCAAACTGATTCCCATTTACCCACCTAGAACACCATGGTGAATAAGCAACTGATAACTTTACAGTATATTGTACTGCTAAACTATGAGAGTAACTTAGATGTACTAAATGTATTTTTGATTTATGGTGTTTTCAATTTACAGTGAGTTTATTGGAACATATCCTATTGTAAGCTGAAGAGCTTCTCTAGAACCATGACCCAAACAAAAAATAGCAATAGCATCTGCTCTTCTTAACTTTCCATTGGTTAACATAAGCCTACTTCAAAAAATGAAGTACCAAGATTTGATATCCAACTAAGTTCTTCAATTTAGAATAGAATTAATGCTCAAAAATCCACAAAGGCATTTTACAAAATATCATATAATTTCAGAGGTGTCATTTTTATAAGAAGGCAGAACACTGCTTGCTACAAAGGTTTACTTTAAAAATCTCTAACAGGTGCAGACAGAATTCCATAGAAACTCAGAAATTTGGACATAAAGGAAGATTACAGAAGTAATTTGGGTAGTGAAAAGATATAAACAGAAAAAAACAGAATAGAAGACCCTAAACTGCTGCAGAAGTCCTGCTCATAAAGTATGGCTGCTACTGTAGGATTCCTCTGTGATCCCAGTAATCTTATGAATTCCTACCAGAAACCCTCCTCCTAAACAAAAAGAACTTCAAATGGCTGGCTATATGAATACCGATAATAAATGATAAGTTTACATTGGTGCTCTTTCTTTTTTTCTTGTTTTTTCCGAGTTCTGGGGACTGAAGGACTTTTGCACTTGAGTTACATCCTAGCCCTTTACTTTTACTTTGAGACACAGTCTTACCAAGTCCCAAACTGTTCACGAACTATGATCCTCTGCCTCAGTCTCCCAGAGTACTAGGATTAAGCAGATTATAATTTCTCAGTTGATTGTTAAATAAACTAGTTATACTGAGAACAAAAGAAAAACATAAATATGATTAAATAATTTATGAGTGTTGACAGGCACAGTGACATAGTCGAAAGTAAGAAAAATACAGTAAAAGAAAATGTAGCAAAAAACCCTCAGGAACCAGAACAGAGCTCTATTTCCTGCAAAGGTGGTACAGTAATATAGACTTTATTAAGGAAAAAAAAAACACATTCATGATTGGGCCATAATTCTTATGTCTTATTGCCAGGTGGCTCTGAACCACTGCTGTTCAAGCAGATAGAAATGGGTTAATAATAGCAACCTGTATCAGTAAGCCACCATTATTCTTGGTACTCATCCTTCCCTAGATGTGAGGAAAACACTTAATAAAATTCAATAGCCATTCCTGTTTGTTTGTTTGTTTTCTTTTTTGAGATAGCAGTCTTGCTACGCTGCTCAGACTGGTCTCAAGTGGTCTCTCCTGAGCCTCCCTAGTGCCTTGGAATATAAGTACATGCCACTGTGCCCAATTAACCTGTTTTATTTTTTGGTGGTACTGGAAATTGTACCCAGGACCTTTTGCACTGAGTTATATACCCAGTCCTTTTTTTGTTTGATTTTGAGACAGGGTCTTACTCTGTAAATTGCCCACTCCCGGCTTGAATTTATAATCCTCCTACCTCAGCTTCCCAAAATGTTAGGATTACTGTTGTGTGCCACTTTGACTGGCTCTGATTTTTAAAAAAAATTGTTAAGATAAAATTAAAAAATTTTTTTCCATTTTTTTTAAAGTAAAAAATACTTGCACTAAAGGAAAGAGGCAAAAAGGATGTTAGATACAATCGCTAGCAATCAAAACTGCAAATTCTGGTCAAAGCAATAAGGCAAGAAAAAGAAACTGGGTATAAGTTTAAGAAGAAAATCTGCCACAAGTTTTAGATCAAACAACTAATGAGATAAAATGAATTTCTTGGAAAGCCGTAAAAACTAATGACATATACAGAGGGTGGCTATATACAAAACCAAGTATTGGGTGTACTCAATTATAAGATGTATCAAAAAATCTCATCTAAAATAGAAATAAAAACTAAAATACCCAGAAATAATTTTAATAAGAGATGTGAAAATGTAAGAACTTTAAGAAAATCATCAAATTTTACCAAAAGACATATGAAGTCAAATATGTGCATGGAAATGCAACTGTTGACAGGATTCACTTCTATAGAGGTGGACAAGAAAGAGGTTTAGAGGGCAGGGAGAGAAACTGGTAACTCTCATGGCTTATGCTATATGTATCTATATTATTTACATACACAGAACAAACACACTCATTTACTTGTTTTAATAGTCCATACAAAGAAAAGTAGATAGAATCCTTTTTGAGTGAAGGACTTAAAAATTGAACCATGTGATTAAACAAATTGTAAAAATGCCTTTGCACTGAGGTAGAGCAGTGTTGAGGAAATAGCACGACAATACGTGCATTTGTGATTTACAAGCTGAAGGATAAATCCAAGTATCACATCCACTTTGATGACTTACTATGACCTGAGAATCAGTATACTATGTGAATAGTCAGGCAATAGGACAGTGAGTAATATTTAAATTGGTGTATACCACTGCTTAAATTAAATTACTTTCTATGTCCATAATGATATGAAACAAATCCTTCTTTATAGGAGCTGAATAACAAATTCCTAATTCTCTAATGAACAATTACTTTAAAAATTAAATACATAAATTATTTATTTATGTATTTAATTTTTTAGGTGTTGGGAATGGAACTCATGACCTCATGCTTACCAGGCAGGTGCTGCACTGCTGAACTGTATCCTCAGCCCTATATATTTAGAATACGATGAAATCAACAAACTTTTGAGTCTAACAGCTACTTCAATTTCAATGGTCAATTTACATGAATATAATTGAAAAACAAACAGCTTATATACAGGTTTTTATCAAAATTGAAGTCCTGCTTATAGAAATAAATGAAAAGAATTTAGCTACCTAACAGATAAAGGACTGTCAAGAAATATATGAGATTATTAACTGGCAACCAGCTACACTAAATACACTAATTTAATAATGAGGATGAGTCACTCACACCAACCTAGCAGATGAAGAAGATTTAAACAGTAAAAATCCTGAGTCAAACCTGAGGGATAATTTCGCATCTTATGATATTTTTCTTGTTTAAATCTTTTACCTTTGAGTTCTAACATTTAATAATTCAGGTAATTAAAAGAGCATAAGAAAACTTCACTTCCGATGAGAAAAGCAATGTAAATACAGTATTGAAATACATGAATTTAAAAAACTGGAAAAAAAGATCAAGCACATCTATCTTAAAATCCTACATGAACAAGCATAGACTTTCAGAATTAAAACAAAATAGCACAATAGGTAACCATGAAATTTACTTATTCTATTTTAAAAAATAAAATTATGTTCATTCATCATGAAGACTATTTTCACAATAACACCTCTCTTCTGCCCTCACTGAAAACCACAGGAAAACATGTGACTTCAAATTTCTGTTACAAAATTAGCACAATAACTTTGTAAAATAACTTTTTCTAATAGCACTGCCTCTACTGCTCAAGGAAAGGTGTCCTTTTCTATTTGTACATTAATAGTAAATCTATGGAAAAAAATTCCGAAGGCATCTCTAAGTGTTGTATCTGTCATGTTTCTAATACTCCATACTTTCTCCTGTAATACTCCTGCATCATCAGAATCAGGTGTCTGTTAAATCCTCCATGCCATTCTATCCATGTAGATCTTAGCCAAAGGGAAACTATGGTATTAGAAGAAATGAATACACTTAAGCCTCAGATTCCCTACATTAGGAAACTTGTGTCTTTGGAAACAAATATACTTTAGGTACAGAATGAAGTTGTTACTCTTTTAGCAATCCAAGAATCACTTCTTTGACTAATAGCCAAAAAAATATTAAAATATTAACATCCTATTTTCCCATTAAAGTACTTCTCATTAACAAGAAAGATTACAAATACACACAGACCTAAATGCCAGGTTTCAAAATTGCTTCTTCCTAGTCTACATATTAATACGTATATAATGATAAAATGAAATGTAAGCAAACTGAAAACTATGATCAAGCCATTTATATACAGTATCTGAAATGGAGATTTCTTAAATGATGAACTTTAGATAAAGGAAACCTTCAGCTTCCAATCCCAGCAATTTTGTGAAAAGCTTTAAAACGTCACAAGTAGAAGTCAGGACTCAATCTGGTCAAGCCATATTGTTGTATACTATTTTTTTGTATCACTGAAATGCCAAAGATGGGCTGGGGAAGCAGCTCAGTTAGAGCTCTCGCCTGGCAGCCACAAACCGAGTCAGTGGTGGTGCACTTACGGCACCCGCGCCACAGCTGGCTGGCTGTTTTCTGAAAGCTCTAAAAGGTTTGCCATCACTGCCCGAAGCTCAGACTCCCATAGAACTTATACGGAGAATGCTAAAGATGAAAAAATAAAATACAACCTTCATTAAATATCATGTATCAGCAAATATGGCAAATGGTTTTTTCAAATAAATAATCAAATATTAAATATTTAAATTTTTATGTTTTTTTCATATTGTTTAATATCAAAACAAAGAGTAAGGTTTTTAAAAATACTATTCAAAACAGTACTTTTGACAAATCAATGTTAGAGAGATTCTATAATTTGAAAGATAGTTTTACTTTGGAAAAACTACATTTTGAAAAAAACTTTCACTCTCAAAAGTGGGTATTTATTTCCACTGGATATTTCAATCCATATGTAACAAAAGTGGCATTTCTATATTCTTGCAGAATACTATAAATACGTTTCGTCTTGCTCTTAAAGTAGTAAGGTATTAAAAAAATCAGTATTTCCAAACTTAATTGTGCTATTTCTAGACGCAATGACTATGTGAATATTGAGGTAAGCATAGCAAAAGTATTTATTTAAACAACTTACTGACAGGGTTCAGGATCTGCTACCCAAATTATGGCATCTTGGTAGTTGTGAAAATAGGAGCAGGGAAGTCTCTCTGGCCTGCTCTTTGCCCCTGCAGCAGTACAACAGAATCTCTGACCCTCTGAAATAGGTGGTAAAATCCTCATCCCAAGAGGCCCCCTCTATGCCCAGAGGAAAATGTTTTATCTCGGAAGATACTGGGACACAAATAGGCCTGGCTAAGTTCCCCAGAATAAAAACACAGTTTCTGTGTTTCTTTGGGTTTTGGTTTGAAGGCTCCCGTGTCATGCAGAACTTATATTAAATGATTTTGCATGCTGTTCTCTTTTTAATAATCTTGTTATAAGTACCTCAGCCACAAACTTTGTGTTGGATGTGAGGAAAAGATGTTATTTTCTACTCTAACACTCAACTTTATGTTAAAGTGTTTTACTCAGAAACAATTTAGAGTATATAGGTACAACTACTCATTTGTTACTGAATGTTGCTAGAAATGATTATAATGAGTCCTAGATATAAATGAATACATTAAAATCTCATGTGATTCAAAGAATGATCATAATATTTCAATCACTGGGTATAGATGAAGTTTTTCCTTGTAATTTTCTTTAGTTTCTAAAGGCATATGATTTATAAAAAAACTCCATATATTGGAAGAAACATAAAACCGAAAGGGTATCAAAACACCTAAAAACTATGTCTCTGTACCATTTACCTAAAGAAATATATTTCTATTTAAATTGTAATATGGCAGATATTTTCAGGAAAATTCGTCCAAGTATACTGATTTAAGAAAAGACATTCCTCCAGAATTTATTTCAATGCACCACAAACTTATCACAGGGTTTCAGAAAATTTCAAATTAGCTAATTTTTGAACTCAGTTCCTGCCCTCCTACAAACAAAATATAAAGAAATTTTACATTAATTTTATAACAAAGTAGCACTAAATTATTAATACCTTTCACACAGTATCTTTGATGAATATACACAGGCTGAATATCACACTAACAGTGCTTACAACGTTCAACGTTTTATCCAATAAATAGTACTTAGAATAGTATTTCTGTAGTTTACTGAGCTGAGCCACAGTCATATGAATTTGTATATAAAATATATATGGAGAACTATCTATTTAGGGTTATAGTAATTCCTAACAGCACCAAAAGTATTTTCATAAGCACATTCTACATAGGAGTTTGAAAAACAATATATTTTGAAGATCTACCTGAAAAAGAAAGGTGAAAACAATATTCATGTTAAACCAAAGTACTCACGTTGATGCCCAGCCCATCAAAGGATTTTCCCATCGCTCCCTGGTATCAAACTCCATTTTCCATTTCTTGGTGTTGTTCACTCCAGACTGCATGTTATTGCGAGCAGGAACAAATATCCTAACTTTTCTAGTTTTGATATGCTCTTCTGGAACACCAGTTAATGTAGTGATATCCTGAAGAAAAACAAGCAAAGGTGTTCCAAATAGTCCAAATTTCTGCAAACATGTTTCTGTTGTTTCCTATATTCATGCGATTCTGTCCAGAATTATGAATTGGGCTAAAGTTTCTGGCTTATTTCACTACTCTGATATTTTACTGTATAAACTGTATGACAGTATCTGTAAGTTGTATATTTGAAAGGTGGTATTAGGAAACAATGGGAAATGGGTCATAAAAATTTTGCAGCCCCTTTTGTACAACAAAACTTTGGCAATTTCCCTTTTATCCCTCCTTTTCTGTGCTAGGGAACAAACCCAAGGACTTACACATAACTGGTAAGTGTTTACCACTAAGCTACGCCCACAGCTCAACATGTCATTTCTGAACAGACTGCTGATAGAACTAGTAGTCAATAATCTCTTATTCCGTGAGCAGATGAAAAAAAGTATAAGGGGATATAAATAAGTGGATATAAAACGTAAATACATTTCAAATAGAAAAAAATCTATTACCAGTCATTTCTGTAAGGTAAGTTTTATTGCTTATTAAAGAGTGCTGCCTTCAGAGGGACAACCAAGCCTTTCTGTAAACAGTTCAAATAACTAATTAGCATTTTATCTCCCTTTGGCAAAACCTGCTCAAAGGACACAGCAAATCTATCTGTAATGACAAAAATTCTGTGTAAGTTTTGCAAAATTTGAAATGAAAATAAGTTTTATATTTTTCTATACTTTTATCCAATAACAAATGTTCAACCAGGGAATGCATAGAATTTTGATGCTTCAGATGAAATATATTTATGAAAACACAGGGCAGTCAAAATGTAAAATAATAAAGTACTTCACAGAGCTTAAATCTTTAGTTAGTAAAGGCAAAATATTTTCTTTCAAAGTAAAATCATTAATAGCAATCATGTCCTATTTATAATAAAGCATTTAAAAATCATTGGGGCTTAGGAATATGGCACAGTGGTAAAACTAGAACATTTGTACTACTTCACTGTATTTGTAATCTACCATATTAGTTTATTATTTCCTATTATATATTATTAGATCAATGTCTTATTTCCTCAGCTATGGTTGAAACAAGATATAATCAAATACTATAAACATACAGACACAAGTCCTCCATTCTAAGCTAAATTCCTAACAACGGAAACTATGTATTACTTGACTTCTTTGAATTAACTATGAGATATTGAACTTGAGTCGGAAGAGGTAAGTCTAACCTCAAAATAGTGGTATAAACCTCTAGGCTGGTCACCCCTAGCCCCACACCAGGGGGAGGAAGGCCATGATCCAAAAGAACTCAAAGGTGTTTACTGCCAGTTTGAACTTTGAAACTATAGATGATTGTCATGGTTGACACACTGTGTCAACTTGGGGGTTATAGAGGTTTGGCTGAGTGACTCAGCAGGAAGCCAGGGTGCTCACTTTGTACACATCCTGAGCCTAAGGAAGAGGAGGGCATGGAGATTATGGGAGTGCTACCCGCCCCCTGGGTGGAGGTGCCTGTTTACAATGTAAGGGAGGTAGAAAGAGGCTGCTTGCCCATTCCTCCCTTTTGCTGGTTGTTTTTGGGGTGCTCTGCTGCCATGAACATTTGCCCTCTGCCATGTGCCACTCTGCCTCAGAACCAGCCAAGTATGGACCAAAACCTCCACAAACTGTAAGCTAAATAAACCTTTCCTTCCTTCGTTTTGGGCGTTGGATATTTTGTCTCAGCAACGAGAAAAAAGTAACCAAGACAATGATAGTTTCAGAGAACATTTTGACAAATGGGGAACACTCACAGATTATATGGTAATGAGAAATTCTTAAACAAAACGCTCCAGGGGCTTTGGTTTTGTGACTTAGTCTTGTGTTGAGGAAGTGGATGCAGCAATGTGTGCTCAACCACACAAAGTTGATGGGCTGTAGTGGAACCAAAGAGAGCTGTTTCTAGAGGGTTCAGTAAAGCCTGGTGCCCATGGAACGGTGAAGAAATTTTTGCTGGCGGTATTACAGAAGATACAGATGAACATAATTTGAGAGGCTACTTTGAAAAATATGGCAGGATTGAAACCATAGGGGTTATGGAAGACAGGCAGAGTGGGAAAAAGAGGATTTACTTTTGTAACCTTCGATGATCATGATACAGCTGATAAAACTGTTCTGAAATACCTATTAATGGGCATAACTGTGAAGTGAAAAAGCCCCTTCCTAAATAAGAAATGCAGTCTTCTGGATCATAAAGAGGCCATGGAGGACACTTTGGAGGCGGTGGAGGGAATTTAGGGCATGATAGATACTTCGCTGAAGAGGAAGCTATAGTGGTGGAGGAGTTGGAAAGAGGCAGTTATGGAGGTGGCGATGGTGGGAACTATGGTGGTGGTCCTGTTACAGTAGTACAGGAGGCTATGGTGGTGGACTAGGATATGAAAGCCACGGTGGTAGATGTGGTGGAGGATATGATGGTGAAGGAGGAAATTTTGGTTGTAGTAATTGTGGTGTGATCTGTAATGATTCTGGAAATTATAATGGACAACAGCAATCAGATATTGGATCCATAAAAGGGAAGGACCCATTGTCTGGCAGTCCGTATGGTGGTGGTTATGGATCTAGTGGTGGAAGTGGTGGATATGGTAGCAAGTTTTAAAAAACAACAGCTAAAGGCTATAATTCTTAGCAGGAAGTTAGGAGTTGTTAGGAGACCTGCAGGTTACTTTGAGACAGCTGTTCCAAATGCATTAGAAGGAACTATAAAAATCTCCCACAGAAGGCACAATGTTCCACTGTCAGAGAAGTTACTGCAGCTTAAACAGGAAACCCTTCTGGTTCAAGACTATCATAGCCACATTTTGCAAAAAGTGCAGCTGTTAATTAATGCAATGCAGTATCACTTAGATGTACATTCCTGAGATCTTTTATCGTTGTAGCTTTGTCTTTTTAATTTCATTACATCAGGTATACTGCCCTATAAATTATGGTAGTGGTACCAGGCATAAAAAAAAACTAAGAAAATTTTTAATTAAAAATAACAATATGAAAAAGCAAACATTGGGGCCAAGGTTGTAGCTCAGCAGCATAAGCACCTGCCTGGCAAGTGCAAGGTCCTGAGTTCAATTCCTCATACAAAAAAAAGAAAGAAAAAGAATGATGAAAAAGCAAACATTAAATTCTTAGCACTAGTTAGCTCAGGGAAATGAGATTATAGGTTTTTATTATATATAAAGTAGAAAGGGACAAAATGAATTTTAAGATAGAAAACAGAAAATCTTTTTTTGAAAAGTGGCTATCAAACGTTGATAATCAGCTCTATTTTGAATCAACTACCCATCTTTCATGTCTTCTCAAATTATGACATTTGTTTATTGATATCTTCTCCCCATTTAAAGTTGGCTGAGTTTCTGATTTTTGAAGCCTAAGTTGTGCTGACAGAATCTCTATCTTTGCCTCCAGAAGTATAAGGTACTGCAGCCCAGCTGAGTTGCTGCCTAAGATAGAGAATAAAGAGGCTTGGCTGGCATCTCTCACACTTGACACCTAAAGGGCAGAGGCTCTAAAATTCCTAGTCCCCGTAGACGCACTTTCAGTCTACACAAACTGATTTGTCTCACACTTTTAAAACGCACCACGACACTCTATTGTTATCATTTCATCCACACAGCTTCAGCAAGTGACAGAAGAACCCGTTTTCCAAGACATTTCAATAGCTAAAGCTCCTTCTCCAAGGATTCCATTAAAGCAATGTAACACTTAAAAGGAATTATGAGGCACTATGTTGATCCCATGTCTTCAGTGGTTTGCCTTCCAAGTTCTCCTTGAGCTACCTGTGGCTCCATTTTCACAAACAAGTTAAACAAATCTGCTAATTATTTAAACTATACTGGCTTAGTGATATCATTATAATTTCTACTTCTGTATTATAATACGGATTACCTACAATTTTCTAAAAACCCATTAATAGAAGAAACATGTTGAAGATGTCAGTATTGCCTTTTATGGATCTCTCATTTTATTGGTAAATAGGTAAGCAACTTGTCATATTCATATATTTTTGGACGACAAAAGGTTAAACCACATAAGGTATGAGAAGCCTTCAAGTTGGTACCTGAAGGACCTCAAAACTCACCAGTTATTGTGTGTAAATTCTAATAAAGATACTCTATTATAATACACATAGATTTACTGAATTTTAAAACTTTCAATTTTTACACAGTTGGATCAAGCATAAATTTGTATTTCTATAATTAAAGAATGTAATTATGTATCACATTGTTTCTTTAGTATGAGAAACCAAAAGTGTAAATAAGGACCAATGTGTAATAGATAATGAGAACTGGGAAGAAAATGTCCAAATGAGAAAGGGAACAGGGATGGGGAAGGGGAAAAGGAAGGAGGGTCAAGAAAAAAAAAGAAGAAAATGGAAACAAAGCTTTTGTAGATGAGGGGAGGGGAATGGGAAAAAAAGAAGATAAATCATGTACAGGTATAAATTCCCTATGATGAATCTGATCCCTATGTATATTTAAAGTGTACCAACAAAATTTTAAAAATGCAAAGAAAAGTCATCATTTTAAAGAATGAAGTTTCAAAATTCCAACTTTATGTACAATATACTATTTTATGAAATAATATTGTCATAGCTCACAGTTTAGACATTCTAATCAAAATCTGCTACTGAAAATATACATATCACACCCTCAATCTCTTCCCCATTTGAAATTTCTGAAGAACTGATGGCTGATCTTCCACTGTTGAAGTCACTAGAGAAGCAATTTTAAAAATCACTAAGAAGGTATATGCCAGCATATGTATGTGAACTTTATTCTTTCAAACACCAATTTCCATTATAAAATATTAGTTTTCCATATAAAAACTGCATTATTCGGTTATCAACGGTCTCCATTTATCTTGTGTGAATTCAACTTTTTTTTTTTTTTTTTTAACAAAGGAAGCAGGGAACAAGCAATGGGAAGTTGGTGTCAAAATGCAGAAAAACCTCCCAGCAAGCTTCTTGCAACCACCCAGGATTTAGAGTCTTGCTGGCTGCTCTCTTTTCAATACCAGAATTTCACACATTTCAATGACTATTATGACTTCAAAGAATCAAATTTTCATCATTGTCCGTCATCTGCCGGTTGATTTGTATAAAGGGGTTCTTCTGCATGCACTCTAAACAAAAGCCTTCTTACTTTTGTGGCTATATATCAAGTTTAAAAGTTTTGTTTGTGACAGTTGTGTCTTTGGTAAATTAGGGTAACACTGAAGGAGTGCAGCTGCTCTGCAGGGACCTCCTTTTTTGGCACTATTTCACTTAAATAAAAACTGAATAATTAGCTCCTGCCTTTATTAAACCACAAAAATGCCACTGGCCTCAGTAATTACTTCCGGTTGCCCCACCCACTTAACCTTAACAGTTTACACTTGTCCTAAAGAGAAATAAAAGGTTTGGGCTCTTTTGGATGGATTTCTGCTACATCTCAGTACATCCAGAAAAGCCAAAACTTTTACTCATCTTTTTGGTAATAACTTAATTGCATTAGTATGGATCAATGCTGAGAAATTTTAATGGAGTACATATTGAAACACTGTAACAAAACAGTCTATTGTAGGTTATTAGCTACAAATCACTTGTTTAAATTTATTTTAGAGCTAAAACTCATCTGACTGTTTATATTCTACTTCAACAATAAGATGTTAAAAAAGAATAATTTTAGATCTGTAATAAAAAATTCCTCTCAACCCAGATACTTAAAACAAGAAACTCATTAAAGGCCTAATAATTAAGGACATTTTATGGTTTTTCTTTTTCTTTTTTTTTTTTTTTTTTGTGGTACTAGGGATTGAACTCAGGACTCTGTGCTTGCCAGGCAGGCACTTACTCCACTGAGCTATATCCCCAGCCCATTAAGGACATTTTACAAAATGAATTTCACAGCTAAAACTACTGCATATAGATTTTGCAGATAGTATAATCCTATCTACTTACTTAATGTGGAAGAACTTCTAAAAAATAAACAGCTATAAAGATTCAAATACAGTAAAAAATGTTAAATTTGAGTTGTGCCAGTAAAATAAATTTTTGTTTATTAAGCCCCCAAATCAGTGAGTAGTCCAACCAGGTAATAAAGTGTTGGAATGTGACAACCATTTGATTTTACACACTAGGCAAAGCTATCATGGAACCCAAAGTGTACTTTTAAGTGAAGTATGTGGATAATAAATATATAGGGCTAGATCATGCAAATGATGCAGCTGATAAAGAAAAAAAACAAAAATGAGAGATGTTTTCTGACATGCTTTCTAAAGTTAAAATGTTTTCATTACTCCTGAATCCTTCTGAGCAGGACAGAATAGAGCAATGGCTAAAAGGCTTTGTCAAAACTGATTGGAATCCCAACTTCCAACTTTGAGAGTAAGTAAGTAACCTTTACTGTGTAAAATGAACACTACATAATGTTAGGTGAAGTGCGTATCTTGACCAACAAAGAGACTCATTTATTCACTGTTTTTTTTGGCACCTATGTATTAGACATTGGACACAATGCTCAACATCACAGACATCACTTCTGTTTCAAGAAAATTAACTATTGGACAATTCTGTAATGAGAGGCTGAGCAAGTAATGGGGAGCTGCTGTCAAGATGCAGAAAAACAATACCCCTTCTTTGAAAACTAAGGTATGAGGTAGTGAGGCTGGGCATGTGGTGCATGCCTATAATCCAAGCAACTCAGGAGGCGGATTATCCCTTTACATCAATCTTTTACAACTGCCTTGGCTGAACCTTTGTTGTAATGGCTGGAAGAAAGGTATTTCTTCCTTTACTCATAGCAACAGCCCTTATAAATAAAGGCAGATTAGCCTGGTCATGGTGGTGCACACTTTTAATCCCAGCACTGGGGAGGCTGAGGTTTTTCCAGAGATAAAGATGACATAGGGAAGGCATCCTGCATCCCTCACATGAAAGCCTTATGACCTACTGGGAGGGGGGTGGATGGGCGGGGCATTAGAAAATCCTCTGTAGGTTTTATAACCTACTTCAGGAGAGACAGCCTGCGAGGAAGATGAGAGTGACTTTCCTGTTTCTGCCATTTTCATAAAATATTCAGTATGCCAAGGTGCTATATTTTCGGGTTTCACGAACTGCACCCCATCATGAGAAATTCAACTTCAATGTCATTTCAAGTATTCAACAGAATTGTCATACATCAGAATATTCAATTAAATTATTATAATGTTAAGTATATTTGGAAGAAAAAACTTGTGAAAAGAAACACAAATGAGTCTTGGTAGAGCATCTGATTCAATTACTGAGAATTTAGTCTGGTGGTGTACTAAAACAAATCTAATTTAAGTCATCTATGTAATACATTTCATAGAATTAAGAGCTTCAATAGCTGAGTAAACTGTCTAAGGTTGATTAAAAAAACATTCTCATGGAGCATACGTGTAAGCTAGCACTCTGGGAGCTGAGGAAGGAGGACTCCAAGTCTGAGCCCCGCCTAGGGAACTTAGACTCTCTAAATAAAAGATAAAAATGGGGCTGGAGAGGTCGCTCAAGGTAAAGACCCTGGATTTTAACCCTAGTACTGAGGGGGCAGGGTGCGGAGTAAAGATTCATTACTTAAAGCCATTACTGAAAAAAACTGTCAAAATGTAACACAATGAATTCCTCTTCTACACACAATGGAGTAACAGGAGTCAAACTACAGGTCTTACCACATACAACTACCATATACAACTTACAAAATTATTTTAAGAAATTATTGTCAAACATTAGATAATTGGATAATGGCATAGTGCAAGTGATGTTTGGAAGGAAGACTCAAGATATAGCCTTATAATTCTCTTAGCTTTATGTTTGGAGGCACATTTCAGATTACAGTACAGATAGGTGATGCACATGCAAAAGCAAGCATGAAGAGTAGGGTGACTATAACTCAGGTCTGCTAAGGAAACAGAGATTTGTAAGGCACAGTTTTGAAGAGCAGTTAAAGAAGGAACTTGAAAACTCTGCATGGTTTTGGAGTAAAAGTAAACTGTCAAGTAGGATGGGTAATGTGAAATTCTAAAAAGCCAGGGTAGAGACACATTGCTGAATATGACAGACCTTCAACTGATACACAAGAAAAGTAAAATCTCACAATTACAGCAAATATAAACCCAACTATACAATGCTTAATATCAATTACTGAAAGGGCCAACTTGGTCAGTATTTGGCTGCTGACCAAAACTAATGATCTATAAATGAAAATAACAAAGTCTAGACTCACAAACACAAATCTTCCCATATGTATATCACACACTCAAAAAGTTGCTAGAACATGCACACAGATGGGAAAATATGGCCTATAAATAGCCACTACAATAACTGACCCAAGCAATACAGATGCTGCAATTAGCTGCAAAAAATTTTTAAATAGTGTTTAAAAATATGCTTAAATACTTAAAGAAAAAGATACACAAAATGAGTGAAAGATGGAAAAATTTCTGGAGAGGAATGCAAGTTACAAAAAAGAACTAAATAGAAATGATTAAAAAGATACTGTACACAATTAATAAAAATTGGACACTAAGAAAAAAGATCAAAACCTTGAAGAGGAGGGAATAGAAACCAAAATTAAACCACATGGTACAAAAAGACTGGGGAATAAAAAAAAAGGCTTCATGACCAGTTATATAATAAGCAGTGTGAGTATTAGAGTTGTTTGAGAAGAAAAACAAGCAGAAAAATGCTTTGAAGGAATAGCTAAAAATTTTCAAATTTGATAAAAAATAACCAAAAATATCACGAAGTCTTTTTTTTGGGGGGGGGGTGGTACTGGGGATTGAATCAAGGGTCCCTCACATGTTAGGCACACATTCTAGCACTGAGCTACACACCCAGCCCTAAAATCCACGAATCTTAATGCCAAGTAAGATAAGTGTAAAGAAAACCACACATAAACACATAAAACCATACATAAAAGTGGGATCCAAACAGTTACAATCCAATTTCTAAAGTTTAAAGCTAAAAAATAACCTTAAAAGTCATATTACATACATGAAAATAACGATGAAAGAAAATGAAAAAAGACTGACAACTTTTCCTCTAAGCTGGGGAACAAAACAAGGGTGCCCATTTTTGCTGCTTCTACTCATTGTAGCAGTGGAAGTTCTACCTGGGTAAGTTAGACAAAAAATAAAGAAGTCTCTAAACTGGAGAAATATAATTATTTCTGTTCCCAGATAATATGATATAATATGTAGAAAACATTAGAACATTCCACAAAACAGTAACAACAGCAGATTAAAGAAAAAAAAAAAAAAAGAACCAAAATCTTGTCTGAGCTAATGAACAAATTTAGGAAACTGCAGGATACAAAATGAACACACAGAAATGAGTTATATCACATATGCTAATAATGAACAATCCAAAAAGCAAATTACATAAATAACTTCATCAGAGCAGCATTAAGATAATAAAAATGAGAATAATTTTAATTGAGGGGAAATATTTATACAATGAAAACAATAAACATTGTTGAAAGAAATTAAAGACATTAAAAAAGGAGAGCTACACCATGTTCATCAGTGAGAAGGCTCTGCCCTGTTAAGAACCCTATCCAAAGTTATCTACAAACTCAGTGCAATGCCTATGAAAAACCCAATGACATTTTTCACAGAAATAGAGGAATCCACCCTAAAATTCATATGGATGTTTAACTTCAAAACAGGTTGATGAAGAACAACAAAGTTGGAGGACTCATCTTAATTTCAAAACTTACTACAAAGTTACAGTAATTAAAACAGTGTAGTACTAACATAGGATAGACATACAGACTAACAGAATAGGCAGTTCAGAAATAAACCTGTACATATATAACTGCTTTCTAAAAAAAGAATGTCAAGATCATTTAATGGGGAAAGCACCAACAAACAAGGCAGAAAAACTTAATATCCAAAGGCTAAAAGGTAAAGTTGTGTACACAGCTTATACCAATATCTAATAATTGAAATTCAAGGAGACAACATGGCTGAATAGTGAAGGACCCTCATTCAAAGCTACTCAGTGAAGTTTAACTAAAACACAAGTAACTAGAAGAAAGGGGAGGGACATACATCCTGAAACTAAAATCCATCTGACATAAGAAACTAATAGATCAAGCCAAACATGAAGAATTTAATAAAACAGCAAGCCAGCCCACCCGGCTGCTGATGGGTTACTGTACTGGGATGACTGCCTGCCATACTTGGAATCTTTAAAGAAGAATAAAAAGGTATACTAGTGACTAACTTAAGTCATACAGTACAGACTTGGAATATAAGGTCCTTTGCCTCTTCTGCCTTCCTCCAAACAGAAGACATTATAGTCCAGCAGTAAATTCTGCCAATATGAACTGTTCCCTCCCTGACAATTGGGCTAGTTTTCCTTTTTTCTTTTCAATTTTTTTCCTGCACCTAAGTGCTAACTGAAACCACCAGGAACAAGATTAAAGACTATGGGGATGCATAGTAAATGGTACAGCTAAGCCCTGCCCCATGACTTATGGTTAGACTGGTACGGAAATGAAACATCCCTGCACCTCAGGACTGTGCAGTCCCAGGCTGTCACCATGCTGCCAGGGTAGGAGCAGAAAGGCACCCCACAGCACTCTCCAACAAGCCAGAAGAAGTTAGAGACTATACCAGAACTGGGTGACCCTGGCAACAGAACTTGTAAAACAACAAATGGGAAATTAGCACCAAACTGCAGGACAGGAGGAAGAATTGGCACTGAACAGCCTTGCATTGTAAAATCAGGAGCAGATGATCAGACCATTATCACAATGTCCCAAGCCTGCAAAACAAATGACCTGAACTGAGAGAACATAGACTTGCCAGTAGAAGAAAGAACACAGAAGGATGAGCAAGGACCAGGGAGCCAGAGGTGCACGGGACTGGGAAAAGCACCCTGTCTCTGAAAACAGCATAGGAACTCGGAGAGATGCCACCAAGAATAAAGAGGCAAAGGAGTGGGAGGCAGATAAGGAACATACAGAAAGTACTGGCTGAAGATTCTGGCCCCAAGTGTCCACATCTGGAGACCATGAGCAGCCTCAAATTCAGCACAAATTCTAGTGCAGGCTTGGCAGTGTTATCCAATAGTTTTGGACTCTCAGTGGACACCAGAGGAATTTTAAATTTTATTTTATTTTGTATTTTTTTTCTCTTTGTTGCTGGTTTATCTCATGTTCCTTTACTTTTATCTCTCTTCTTTCCTCAGCTTACCTCACTAGACTTAATCATATTATCATAATAATCCCTTGCTTACTCCTTCATTTTTTCTCTTCTGTCCTCTTTTCTAGCTTCTCAAAGCTTGTGTGATCATCCTTCATCATCCAGCTTGGTTTCTTTCTTTTCAGTTACCTCTATTCTATCCACTCTGCTTCTTTTTTTCTCCACCACAGGAGAAAACCACTCTACCAAAGGGAAACACTTTGCATACAAGCTCCCAATTTATGAACAATTCTGTTACATGATTAGATTTTCCTTCTGTGGTAAAAGGTACAAAATTAATAGTTACCACAGTTTGTCAGTTTTTAAACTATGCTTGATGCTATTGTCAGAACTAATTATACTACTTTAGCTAGGATGGATGTCCTATTTATTTTAATCAGTTAGGATCACTTTTGTAACAATACTGGGAAGTTATGGGGTAATAAACTCAGCACACACTAGCACCAAAGGATTTAGAGTCAAACAGATACCAATATCTCAAGTCATAATTAACTGGAAAGGATCCTGGGACAGACACAAACCAAGAATTTCTTAAACACAGAAGACATCCTGAAGAACAAACCTTGCCTAGAGAGGCCTTGATACTAGCAATAAAGCTGCCTAATACAAAAAACTTGAAAGGATTAATACAGAAAACAAAAGGTTTTGTAGTAAGAAATGACGAGACACAGAAGTAAAATGCACAGAAGTCTGGGTAGGCTCAGACCTCCAGCCCACCCAGAACAAGTCCAGGAGACAACAAGATAGAGGAAAATGGAAGACACACACCTGACATTTCTGAAATAATAGCAACCAAAGTAAAGAAACAAATCCCATGAGGCTACTGAGGAAACAAGATCAGAAATAATCTTTCAGGTAAAAAAAAAAGAAACATCAACATTTATATAGGAATTGCTCAGCAAATCTAGAGTAGAGACAGATGAAAAAAAATACATGATGAGAGGACAGGATGGAAAAGTGTAAATGAGCAACATAGGAAAAAAACAGCATACATGAAATTGATTCAAACATATCCAGGAAATCAAAAATTTAATTGAATGCTGGAAAAATGGCTTGGAAAAAACTGAACACAGACTTTCAGATCTTGAAGATGGGCTTTTGGCTAGGGATCATGAACAAAAAGATCAGGAAATAACAATTCAACAGGTGCATGACGATGCAAAGAAAAACAATGTAAAACTAATAGGTGTCAATGAAAAAAATCAGGAGTCAACACAAATGACATAAAAAAAAACCATCTGCAGAAGTAATAGCAGAAAATTTTCTAAGCATGGAAAAAGAATCTGATGCACAGATAAGTGAAGCATATACAACTCCAATTAGCCATAATCAAAATAAATCTATACCCAGACATGCAATAATCAAGATAACAGAAATTCAGTATAAGAACAGAATATTAAAAGCTGGTAAAGAAAAGAAACAGATCACCTATAAAGAAAAGTCCATAAAAATCACAGCACACTTCTCAACAAAAATCCTCAAGTCAAGAAGAGCTTGGAGTGAATTATTTCAAGTCCTGAAAGAAAACAACTTCTAACCCAGATTTTTGCAGGGTACTGCAAACCAACCCTACAAAGGGTACTGAAAGATATTCTACAAGGAGATAAAAATGACCACAATTCCAAGAACAAGAACAGAAAGAAACCAGCAAGCAGGTCAAGCAATTAAACAGAGGCAAAAGTAGGGAGCCAACAAGAAAATAACATGACAAAGATAAGCCAATATACATCAGTTATAACCATCATTGTAAATGGCTTCAATTCACCAATTAAAGAAAACAGACTAGAACAAAAAACAAAATCCAGCAAAATACACACACACACACACTCACACACACACACACACACACACACACACACACACATTTTTTAAAGTCTTTCTAAGACAGAGTCTTACTATGCAGTTCAGGCTGGCCTTGAGCTCACTTTGTAGCCCAGGCTGATCTCAAACTCACCATGCCTCAGCCTCCCAAGTGCTGGCATTGCAGATGTGCACCACCAAAATCCAGCTGTATGATGTATACAAGAAACACATTTAATGCAAAAAGAAATTCATAGACTAAAAGTCAAGGGATAGAAAATACTCCATGCAATAGGAACCCAGAAAAATGGGGTAGGTATTTTGTTTGCACACAATGTGAACTTCAAACCAATAATGATCAAAAGAGATAAATAAGGCCACTACATAATTGTTAAGGGAAAACTTCAAGAGGAAGAGCTAATAATCAAAAATATGCATGCACCAAATAAGGGAGCACTCAATTATATAAGACAAATATTAACAGATGTGAAACATGAAATGAGCAATTACACAATTTTAATGGGGGATCTTAATACAGCACTGTCACAAATAGATCAATGAGACAAGAAATCAGCAAAGAAATATCGGACTGAACCAAACCTGTAAACAAATGGACTTAGTAGATGTTTACAGAGTGTTCCTCCCAATAACATCAGAAGATGCATTCCTCTCATGCACATAAGATGTCTCTGAAATAAGACCATATACTAGTCCACAGAACATGCTTAACTAAATGCAAAGGAGTTGAAATTATCCCAGGTATACTATCTAATTAGAGTACAATGAAATTGGAAATTAAATGCAAAAGAAACCACAGAACTACATAAACATATGGAAATTAAGACCCTCCTGAAAAACCAATTGGTCACAGATAAAATTAAAGAAGAAATTAAACATCTACAATAATATGAAAATGCAGATACAACTTACTAGAACTTATGGGACATAATTAAAGCTGTCCTAAGAGGGAAACTTATAGCAGTGAATTTTCACATCAGGAAAACATAAAGAGCACAAATCAGCAACCTAATGTGCCTCAAGCTTCTAGAAAAAGAAGAGCAAGTCAAGCTCAAAGTCCATAGAAGGGAGAGAAATTATAAAGATTAGAGCAGAAATTAACAAAATTGAGACTAAGAAAACAATACAAAGATTTAATGAATTTAAGAATTGGTTCTTTAAAAGAATAAATAAAATAGATATAGGCTTAGTCAACCTTATCAAACAAAGGAGAGTAAAGATTCAAATTCACGCAATGAAGAAAAGGGTGAACTCACTACAGATTTTGTGGAAATTCAAAAAATCATCAGTACCTACTTTGAAAACCTTTACTCTCATAGAATGGAAAACAGAAAAGTTGAGATTCCTAGATATGCATGAATTACCAAAGCTGAATCAAGAAGATATAAAAATTTAGAATAACCCAGTGTCAGTCAATGGACATGGAAAATGTAATTAAAAACTTACCAACAAAGAAAAGCCCAGGTCCCAATGGATTCACTGCTGAATTCTATAAGAAATTTAGACAAGATTTAATACCAATACTCCTCAAACTCTTTAATGAAATCAAAAGGGAAGCAATACTCTCAAACTCACTCCTGGAGGCAAGTATTACCCTGATACCAAAACCAGAGATACACCTAACCAAAAAAGAGAACTACAGGTCAATCTCCCTAAGGAATATAGATGGAAAAATACTCCATAAGATACTAGCCAACAGAATGCAGCAAATCATCAAGAAGATTATACACCATGACCAAGTGGGATTCATCCCAGGAATGCAAAGGTGGTTCAATATATAAAAATCAATACATGTAATATACCATATCAACAGAGCCAAAGACAAAAATCACATGATCACCTCCATAAATGCAGAAAAAGTTTTTGACAAAGCCCAACACACATTTATGATTTAAAAAAAAAAACCTACAGAAAATCCAAATAAATTGTCTTTATCTCAAACTGATAAGAGCCATCTATGACAAATCAACAGCCAATATCATACTAAATGGACTCACTGATGGCTATCAGAAACAACACAAGGATGTCCACTATCACCACTCCTATTCAATATAGTTCTGGGTACACTGCCCAGAGCAACTACATAAGAGAAAGAAATAAAAAGAATAAGAACAGGAACGAGAGACATTAAATTATCATTATTTGCACATGACATGATATGCTACATAAAGACCCCCAACACTTCTAGATTTAATAACCAAATTCAGTGGCATAGCTGGATACAAAAATCAATACTTAAAAATCAATAGCATGTCTGTACACAAACTCACTGAGAGAGAAATGAGGGAAAACATACACTTCATAGTAGCATCCAAAAAAAATGAAACACTTAGGAATCAATCTAACAAAGGAAGTAAAGGATCTATATTGAAAATTACAGTACTCTGAAAAAGGAGATCAAAAAGGATATCAGAAAATGGAAAGCTATCTCTGGCTCATGGATAAGAAGAACCAACATTACAAAAATGGCCACACTCCCAAAATTGCCATACAGATTTAATATAATCCTAATCAAAATACAATTCTCATACCTCACAGAAATTGAGAAAACTTCCTAAAATTGATCTGGAACTAGAAGAGACCTAGAATGGCAAAGGCAATCCTGGGCAACAAAGGCAAGGCAGGAGGCATCACAATCCCTAACTTGAAATTATACTACAAAGCTATTGTGATAAAATCAGCATGGTACTGGCAAAGAAACAGACACATGGACCAGTAGAATGGATTAGAAGATGCGCACACACACTACAAACACACTCAGCCACCTTATCTTTGACAAAGGGGTCAAACATGTTCACTGGAAGAAAGACAGCCTCTTTAGTACAAGGTCGGGAAAACTGGCTCTCTCCATGCTGACGACTAAACTAGGCCCATGTTTATCACCATGCACTAAACTGTAAAAACTGATCAAAAATTCGAAATATTAAAACAGAAACACTAAAGTTATTTGAAGAAAAAGTAGGTAGAAATCTTGAAGCTATAAGGGTAGGTAGAGAGTTCATAAACAAAACCCAGACTGCACAAGAAACACTTCAAAGAATCAGCAACTGGGATCTCATATGAAAAAGCTTTTACAGCAAAAGAAATCATCAAAAAAGTGAAAAGACAACCCATAGAGTGGGAAAAAACTTCAGCCAATTGTCCCTCAGACAAAGGACTTATATCTAGAACATATAAGGAATTCAAAAATATCAGACCCCTCAAATTGAAAAAATGGGCACCTAAGATGAACACATATTTCTCAGATGAAGAAATACAAATGGTGAATGAATTAACAATGAAAAAATATTCAACATTACTGTCATTTGAGAGATGCAAATTAAATCAACACTGAGATTCTATCTGACCTCAGAAAGAATGGCTATCAACAAGAAATCAACCAATAACAAATGCTGGTAGGCCTTTGGGAATAAAAGAACCCTTCTCCACTGCTGGTGGGAGTGTTAGACTGGAATAACCACTGTGGAAATCAGTCTTGAGATTCCTCAAAAAACTAGGATTAGCGGTCTCATTCCACCCAGCTATTCCCCTTCTGGGTATCTTCCCAGAGAAATTAAAAATACCATACCACAGATATATATGTGCACCCATGTTTATAGCAACACAATTTGTAATAGGTTAAGTCTTGGAAACCGCCCAAATGCCCATCAACCAAGGAATGGATAAAAAAAGATGTGGTCTGTGTGCATAATGGAGTACTACTCAGCCATAAGGAAGGATAAACTAGTGCCATTTATAGGTAAATTGATGGAACTTGAGACCATACTCATAAGTGAAATAAATCAGACTTACATGTGTAAATATCATATTGTCTTCCTGGCCTGAGAAACTTAAAAAGTATGTAAGTTCTAATGTGTACAATATATTGTGAAATGAGAAGAATTTGTTCAAAAGGAAAAAGGAACTAGGATGGTGAAGGAGGAAAGGACAGTAAGAAATGGGGAAAAATGCCAGTCAGTTATACTATTAGTATAGTGTCTCTTCCTTCTTTAAAAAGGAAGGTTTGTGCTAAGATCAATTGAGAAATTTTTATGCCCACATCTTTTACCCTGAGTAACTACTTTAAAGATAACATGTTATGTGTTCACCACTGTTATTCTATTATTTTGTTATAAAATTTTTTTACCTTTTTTCCATAAAATAAAATTTAAAAGAAAAACAAAACTCAAAATCTATCAACACCTAAACATAAGAGCTGAAACTGTAAGTCTTAGAAGAAAACATATGAAAACCATCCTTGACATTTAACTTGAAAAGGATTTTTTAAGTATGGAAACAAAACCATATGCAAACAAAAACACAGATATGTTAAGTCTTAATCAAAATTTAAATTTTGTGTATCAACAGGCACTTATCTGGTACACACTGTATATCTACGACTTTTTTTTAACTTTTAAGGATTTTTTAAAAACCTTAAAATTCAACAATAACCCAATTAAAAATGGACAAATGAATAGACATTTATGCAAAAAAGGTACAAAATTAGTACATGAGAGAATGCTTAACACTAGTTGTTAAGAATATGCAAATCAAAAGCACAATAGGATCCTACTTCATACCTGATAGGATGACTACACTAAAAATTGGAAAATAACAACACTGGCAAGATACAGAAAAAGCAGAACCTTTGTACATTGTTGCACCATTGTGATATAGACACTGAAAGATACTTATGGCAGTTCCTCAAAGAGCTGAACACAGAATAATCATATAATTTTGCTTTGGAGTTCTGCTCCCCCTCCACCAAACTAAGGAACTCAGATATTTGTGCACATGTATGTTCATAGTAGTATTATTTACACTTCCGAAATGTGGCAACAACCCAAGTATCCTTTGGCAGATGAATAAATATGTGATATATACATACAATGGAATACTGCACAGCCTTTAAAAGGATTAAAATCCTGACATGCTATAACATGTACGAACCCTGAAAATATGCTAAATGCAGTAATCTAGTCATAAAAGGACAGATGCTGTATGATTCTGTTTATGTGAGGTACCTCAAATATGTAAATTAATAGAGACAAGAAGTATAACAGATTATCAGGGTCTGGGAGGAGAAGATAATGGAAAGTCACTGTTTAATGGGAACAGAGTTTCTGTTTGGGATAATGAATTCTGAAATTGGATAGTGCTCTTGATTTTTTTAAAAAGGAAACTGGAATAATATCTGTAAAGTATTAAAATTCTTCAACCTAGAGTTCTATATCCAATGAAAAGGTCTATTATGGACTCAATGTTTGTATCCTTCTTAAAATTATGTTGAAATCTGAACCCCAAGTGTGGTGCTAGTGGGAAAGGGAGTCTTTGGAATGTTTTGAGGGTTAGGTAGGATCATGAAGGTGGGGCTCTCAGCAGGTGATCAGTCCCCCATAAGAAGAGAAATCAAAGAACTTCCCTTCCTCATTTTCTGTCTGTCTCATAAGGACCAATCAAAAAGGTACTCTTCCACAAGCCAAGACTAGAACCTTTAACAGAAATTAAATGCTGGTACCTTGACCTGAAACTTTTTCTAACCTTTACAACTATGAAGAAAACATATTCCTGTTGTTTAAGCCACCAGCCCATATTTTTTCAAAAAGTGGAGGCAAAGTAAAGGTATTTCTAGATAAGTAGAATCTGACTTGTCTCACAAATCCCGCACTATAAGAAATAATAAGCTAAGTTCAGGCTGAATAAAATAGATTCAAGATAGAAATTTCTATCTATATGAAGCAATTGAGAGTAACAGAAATGGCAAATCCTGTGAGTATATATAAAAGGTTTATCTTCTTCCTCTGTACATGTTTTAAAAGATGACTATTTAAAGCAAAAATAATTAACTGAGATTTCTAACATATGTGAAAGTATTGTTTTAAGTCCTGCATTATTATTTTACCATAAAAACAATTCAATATATTTTAAGAGTGGACTATAAGGCTGCATATTGTAATTCCTGTAACTGCTGAAAAAAAGAAAAATCAAATGAGACAAATAGAAAAGAACTAACCAAATGATAAACTTACACCCAGTCATTAAATATTAAACATTAAAAGATACTGTCAAACTATCCTTATTTCCCAGAAAGTGAGACCCAACTGGAAAATAAGACCTAACATGGTTTTTTTTTTTAAATACTATTAATATAAGATCTATCCCAAAAAGTAAGCTCCTGTGAAGACTGTCAGACAGGTTGGGCTTGGTGGTGCACACCTGTAATCCAAGCACTTGGGAGGCTGAGGCAGGAGGAGCACTACGAGTTCAAGGTCAGCCTGTTCTGTGTAACGAGTTCAAAGCCAACTACATAATTAGATCCTGTCTCAAAAAACCAAAAACAAGAAAAAAAAAAAAAAGCCAGGTGAACACATTTAATATATTCACTGGAACACACGATGGATGAATTAAGTTACAAAAATAATAATAAATAATTAAGTATAAACATTATTGATGTTAGTACTTAAAATGTAGTATAAATTTTAAGTATTTGTAAATACCCAAGTGGACATCTTTGGATGAAAGGTAGACACTTATGTACAGAGAGGAGCTAGAGAATTAATGCTGAATGACCAATCAGAATAGACACAATGCACAAATAGCACTTGATAATCATACTTGATAATGAATGGATGTGATTGTATCTAATATGAATTTTCGTAATTAATATGTTGTATGGCACAACAGACATAATAAACTTCTGTGAAACAAGCAAATGCTTTCTGAATGTTGAAGTCTGTAACTTTTCACTGCTTCTGTGTGGACTGTCACTCTTATTTTTTTATTTAAAAAAAAATACAAGTACAAAAACATATTGACAAACAGATACCAATTACCATAAAAACTAGTACAATCACAACTAATCTATAGACAAGGTGATATGAACTCAACAGTGGTTATTGCTTTATCCATTGATATCTTCAAAGTGTAAATATATAAGCCCATATCCAGACATGCAAATTTAGTCAGACAATTAATCCTCTCAACAACAGAAAAAACACAAAAACCAAAAATCCAAAGACAAAAAACAAAACAGGCAAACATCAACAACAGCAAAAACAACAACAACAACAACAAAAACACC